>OX578137.1:82401678-82976678 GCA_951213105.1 Amaurobius ferox | reverse complement strand
ATCGGCATTCTGGCCATGATTTTACTTCTATGGTGATGTTAATATTACTTGAATTTTTATATTATTACATATTTATTATATATATATATGTGTGTTTAATTTGTTATTAAAGTTTGAAATGTATTTAGATACCATATTTTCAAATGTACTATAAGCCAAGTATATTATTTTGAAATTTTGGTTTTTGAATATTGTAACACATGGCAATCTCACTATGAAATGTAAACAAATAATTTCACTGTTTCATTACAACCTGATATTCTAGAGGACGTTTGATGTTGTTATTCATAGACAATTGCTGTTATTCATTCATTGAAATTCGGTCCATTCCAATGATTGTCAATTTAACATTCCATCGAATATCTTCAGCTTTCTGTATTACATTGGATATTCAGTTTGCAGTTTTACAAATACCACTTATCACAAATCATACCAAATCCATAAATATTAAATTCAAATTGCAATTACACTTTGAAGCCTAAAATTACTTTCTGTCACGTCATATTTATGAAATTCCACTACATAATTACAAATTAATTCGAAGGTTTACAGTGATAAATTCGTCGTAGCAATTTGCATAGCAGGATGAGAAATAGTTTATTATTCTAATATATTATTATTATTTACTTAATATATTTGATTACCTTACAAAATAAATCGTCCCTCATAGTAAACTTGTTTACACGTTTTCAGGAAAAGTATTAAATTGAATTAATTCGTTGCGCAGATCCATTGTTATTATTTATCATGATTTCAAATAGATATACAGAGCGCATAAATGAATAAATAGATGCAAATTTAATTAGTACCGATATAATTGAATGCAGTATTTACACAGTGATGTAACAGTGAAACTAAAAAAATGCAAAAGTTCTGTTTAAGATAAAAAAATGTAAAAGTCATATGAGACCAACATTACACTTTACAACATTATTGAAAAGTGTTCATGAATCTTTGTTCATTCTGTCTGTTTGTCTGTCTGTCCGTTAGCACGATAATTGACATAAAAATGACTTTATCAAAATGGAATTTTAGTATGTTATTCAGACGGTCTGTGGGAATTATTGATATATAAATAAATATTATCACCCAATTAGTTTTGGATTGGACCCGGGTTGAAATAATGAAATACATGAAACTCTATAGGACCTAATTATTCATACACTTTTTAAGCAAATTTAAAATTCACAAATTGCTTCGAAAGTTTTAGGAAATATTTAAATTATCCCATAAGATATATAAACAAAATTTCAGTAAAATATATTTAGTAGTTTTTTAAAATAAAAATTAAAATAATAATTACACACTTTATATGAAGAGATCACGTGACCCACTTCAAAATAAAATATGGCATCTATCTTGTGTCAAAATCGTGATTTTTTAAATTATTTTTAGTTTATATTCAGTGTTGTATCTGTCCTAAAACCGCTTCATTTGTGCTTAATGTCTGTGCATCTGCATTCTAATACAATACAATTACAATATATTTGAGTTTAAATGATCATCAAACTTTGATTATTTCTTCAGCGAAACCTAATTTTCACTTATTGCGAATGTAAACAGATTACGTTGCAAGATGAGTTGTATAAGAATTGCTGAATTTCTTTAACGCAAAATTATTTTGTTCTGGAGGCTGCAATATAGATGATATGAATGAAACATTTATTTATTTTACATAGAGAAGCAGACGATTTAATGGCATATATTTTCGTTGCAGTTTTATGCATAAAGTTAAATTACTTTTACCTCCATGGTTTTAGGTTTTTAAGTAGAATAAATTACTGTAGCATTGTGATGAATGAAATAAAAATGTATGAATTGAATATTTACTGCTTTTACATAAAGAGCCAGCTGATTTATATTACGATGACGTCATTTGAATCAAGTTCGGTTTCTTTTTCGATGGAGTTTTAAATATTCAAATATAATTATTTATTGCAATATTGTGATAATTTAAAAAAAAATATTACCACTAAGTGTATCGCATTTTAGAGATGTTTAAATAACATTAGAGTTGGAATGTGTTTCATAATCAATGATTTATGCATGGCTGATCTTTCCTGTTATTATATGACTGTGCAGAGTTCGCTTCGAAGATAAAAACTTGCAATTTTGTTCCTGTAGCTGAACGGTAGAGCATCGGTTGACTAGTTCGGAGATTCAGGTTTCGATTCCCGATTGTAGCAGCAAGGTATTTTACAATGTAGCCCCAAACAAATCAACCCTGTAGAATAGTACAGCTATGTGTGAAAGTGATCCTTGTATGACTAGTACTGATTCAGTGGACTCTTAAAGATTGAGGGCCGGTTTCAAATTGAGAGGATAACGACCACGCAGGATACTAAACTGGGTAAAATAGTAGTATAATGAGGCTCACCTGAGTTAAAAATAGTAGAGGATGGTCAGTCAGATTATCAGCATTTTGGTATATTCAAAGTAATTTCTAATGCGTTTCCACTTCAATTTGTTTCGTGAGACAAAATAGCAAATTAATAATCAAGGAAAGTAAGAAAAATATAATTTTAGTCTTTAAAGAATATAATGTGCAGACCAACCACTGTTTTTACTTCTGCAGAAGATGTTTGGACAGCTAATTGGTTCTAATGTTTGGATAGCTTGAAGCAGAAATTAATTGTTTTCAGTAAGATGTAAGTTATTATTTCCAGTGTGTATAAAAATGCATATACACTTTAGTTGTTAAAAACCACCTTCTTCGTTTTCATAAATTAATTTTTATAATAATAAAATGAACTTTAATTATGAAAAGTACATTAGTGAACACTTACAAATTGATTTTCATTATAATAATAATAATAATAACAACCACTTTATTCGCAAAATTTAAGACGTAAAATTACAAAATTCTCTTTTAGCGCTTTTAGGCGTATAAAGCCTTTTATCAGATGTGCAGGTAATTCGTATAGTACAACAGAGCTTTGAAATACAACTAACTCATAATTTAAATTCGCACAATACTTAATCTCAGTCGGCAAAAAAAATCATCTTATTAGAAGTTGTGCAAGCCTTGCATAATATCGTACATTCAAATATAAGGTTCCAAAGTCATGCAGGAAAACATATTTAACTAAACATTGATCTATTTAAAAATATATTTCTGGACTTTTAAATTACTTGATATAATATTCATTTATCACCAAGGATTGAGGTTTAAGATTACCAGACCACAATATAACCATTAAAAAATTCAAGAATTTTCTGGAAAATAAATTATATACTCCTGTTAAAAATGTTAAAAATCCCCTCACTTTAAAACTATTTAAACCCTTCAATTTTTCCCATTTTAATATCCAACTATATTACTTTAGAATCATTCATTAAAGTCAATTGTATGATTAGTTGACTACGTATTTGATTATATGCAACTGGTTTAGTGTAGATATTGCTTCTCCTATATGCTTATAAATTATTTAAATTCTACGTGTTGTACTGAAAAAAATGCATTTATATAAAAGCAAAATGTTAATGATATATTATCCACGCAAATCTTGTGGTTAAGTAATATTTACAGAATAAATATATTTTTAAAAAGTAAAAAAAAAATGCTCAAATGTCTTACTTAAATATGTGAAATATAAATATTCCATGTGTAATATAATATGATAATTGATTAAATGCACTGCATTAAATGATGATAATTGACTCAAAAATGATATACAATTTTGAATAACCAAATGCTCTCACTAACGAAATATTTTATTTTCAGACTTTTTAAATATATATTTGAAACTATTTAAATTAGGCTGAAAATACATCAAAAAACAACTCTGACCAAAATAACTTCTTTAAGTTGCTCTAATTCAACCGACATCTAAGCCCAGTTTAAGTTTTTAAAATATACACGTAACCGATACGCAGCCCAATACATAAGTAAATTTCACTACTCCATTTTTTTTTCCGAGGAGGATGGAAAAAGAATTTTTAGTTTCTCCAGTTCTTGAAAATTTTCCAACTTCTCAGAATCAATACTCGATACTTTCTTTCTCACACTAGTCTGCGCTTCGGAGATTTCTGCTAACTTTATTGAGTTAAGTCCCAGTTCGATATCGCAGGATCAAAAGATACAGTTTGGAACAAGTAAAGCGAAGTTTTCTGAAGCGAAGGCGAGTGTGTTTTATTTTACTTACGGTGTGTAGTTGTTAAACTGAAAATTCTAACGGAATCAGGTGTTTCAGATACATTGTATGATGTCCAATTCTGTCCTGTTTCTGGTAATATAAGATTCAACTATGGAAGACATTTTACGATTTACTTGGATTTTACTTATTTTTAACCTTTGTATTATCGTGAAACGTAGTTTGGTGTTAGGTTTTTATTAACTTCAAGTTTGCTAGTTTGAAGGCTATTCCACTAATAATGTTAATTCTTTCGTAGCTTTCATGTGAAATCATAACATATTATAATTTAGCTGAATTTTACTGACTTCCTGAACACGTTTTATCTAGTTTTGGAGTCATGTACGTCTGCCTGTATGTTTGCCTGATGGTCGATTTCTTGCGTACACGATAACAGCCACAAATATTAATGGGTTTTTAAGAAACTTTATATCCGACTTTGTTATAGAAAATCAAGAACTTGATAGAATTTGTTTTTAATTCCTGCGAAAATTTCAAAATTTATTCGAAATTTAATATTTTTTTTAAATAGTAGTATAGGACAAAATTTGACACAAACATGTATAAAAGGGTTTATTTATGGCTCATAATTTTAAGAGTTTCAATCATTGTTGCGAAAAATATACGCGATACAATTTTTTGTTGGTGACGTCATTAGGTCTCTTGGGAGGCAAGTTGTATTCCCAAGTGTGGAATCAATCGAAATATTTTAAGCCCTTGTAACTGAAGGGTAACACACTATAGTTGTAATAATTTGGAGCCACAATACTAGTGCCTCAAAATTATTCCTGTAGAATTTAAAAAAACAATTGAATTCTGGTATGAGAAATTCGATTTGAGGCACACTTCAGTTAATCTCATCTGTTTTTGGATTTTTCGTTTTGACCATATTTTATTAGGAAAGTATCCGAAACCTCAGTATTTGTTGGCGAGGTTCCTGTAATAGCCTCCGACATCAGTTAGTTCCTTCATTTTCGATTGCTTTCTTCTTAACTTTCGTAGTTGTTTACAAATTTATGACTGCAGCTCGCTTGATCAATTCGTATAACCTTCGAAACTTATCATTTTCCATTTTACTAGATAGTAGAATATTTAATATCGTGGCATTACTTACTGATCAGAGTATTTGAATCTTTCTGCTGGGCACCCACATTCTTCTTTGGATTTCCCCGTTAATTAATACTATCTATTGCGCGGTGTCTCTTTGACACAGAACATCTTTAATTTCTAATATCACATTGGATTCTTTGTCACTTTTTGGTATTAATTCAGAGACCACCAAGAAATTTCAAGTTTTTTATTCTTACATTTTAATTTAGTCTTAACAACTATAATGGCAGATTGTTTCTTAGTTAGGTTTAAGGGGTTGGTACAGATTTAAATGTAAATTGGTAAATTGATACATGAGAACTATTCTAAGTCTTCGGAATATTGTTAAATTAAGATATTTTAATAATTAGTTATTTTTGTATGCTTCATATATTTCTCCTAATCATTCATTCCTCCGCGGTTTTATATCACTCTCTGCCCTCTTTTGTCATTTGCAACCATTTTCCTATTTTAAACATGTTTGGTATTTTATCGGCAAATTCCGGATCTTGTGAATTCAGCTGTCGTGTTTTGTTAGTTTTGAAGAAAAGGTATGTTTTTCTTTTACTTTCGAAACTGGTTCACACTATCATATGTGTATTTTGTTGTTTCTGTTTTATGCAAATACTTATACACTTTTTACAAGCTATATTGACTGATGTACGTGGATCTCGAAAAATATTACACACCACAATATCCATGGGCGCGGTAGCCCAGTGGTTAGCGTGCTGGAGTTGCACTCGGTAGGCTCGGGTTCGATTCCAGGCGCTGCCAAAACTGCCGCCGTGTTCACGCGGAGTACGATCACGTTAAACATGTGGGTCCGTAAGTCCTTCCGAGAGGTTGGTGGTAAGGGAAGAAGGGTACGGATTCTTCGGATGTCTCCCCCACTGGGTTCCGATCTAAATTGGGAGGCACTTCCCGACCATCCAAACAGTTACCTTACACCTTTATGGTAGGTCAGACGGTCTGGGTCTCAACACTCAACACCACAGTATTCTTGGCATTACTAACTTCTAAAATCACAAGCAAATACATTTTAGATTTCCAAATTTAAATTCTCACAGCGAATTTATATGCACAGTCTCTTTAATTACACTTACATCAGCAAATTCACATATGATTATTTATGAATTATCGCAAAGTCAAACACAATTCACTAAAAGGTTTGGCATTAACAAATGGTAGAACTTTATATCTCATTCAAGGTGCTTAATCACTGCGTTCACAGAAGCACTGAGATTCAAGTTCAGACAATTCATTCAAGAATAATTAGCGTATTATACATGCCCATAACGAGCGTATTCATAAATGACAATTTAGTGTAATAATTTCTATTAAATTATTGGTCAACGAGTTAGCGACAGACCGAATACTAGAAAGTCAACAAGCCAATAGAAATATACCATTTGCGTCATGAATAAACAAATGTCATATCCCTCGAGTTCTGACAAATTCCTATTATTCTGTTATTGAATGAAAATGGCATTGAATAAATTACTGTCTTTTATACGAGCATAATGCGTATTTATTTTGAAGCCATATATCTTTGAAAACATATTAAGTGTTAAATTTGTTTTTTTCATGTTAATGTAACTCTTTAAATATTCTTTTACAAATATTAATTACACTTTAATGATGTTTGATTTGGCTTCTGAATGGTTGTTGTTGATTGTTGAATGTTGAAACCCAGACCGTCCGACCTACCAGGAAGGTGTAAGGTAAGTGTTTGGACGGTCGGGAAGAGCCACCCAATTTAGACCGGAACCCAGTGGGGGAGGCATCCACTGGGACCGTACCCTCCTTCCCCTACCACCAACCTATCGGAAGGACTTTCGGATCCACATGTTTAACGTGATCGTACTCCGCATGAACACGGCGGCAGTTTTTGGCAGTGGCTGGAATCGAACCCGGGCCTACCGAGTGCAACTCCAGCGCGCTAACCAATGGGCTACCGCGCCCGGCTTGCTTCTGAATGGTGTAGCAGTTCGATTGAAGACAAATGTTTTTAATGTATAAGCTATGTTTCTAGTCCATTACACTTAATTTCACATCAAATTGACCATAAATCAAAAGTCATAATCGAACTCGATTCGTCCTTATTACAGGAACATAATTCCACCATAAATTGTCAATGAGTCAAAATTCATAATCGAACTAGATTGACCTTTATTGCGTAAGTTTCTTCAACCTGATATACCAATCATGTAAATATGGATTTAAGTAATTTGAATTACATTATGATACTACTTCAAAATAAAACTACGGGAGAAACCACAAACTCTCACTCGCTCTCGTGCAAAACATAATCTTTATTTTCCCCAAAAAAATCATGTAGTAAATTGAAACAGCTGATTGAACTTTTCTGAATATACTACCGGCTACAATAATTAGACCAAGTAAGGATATGTCTTTAAATATCTTACAAGTTTTTTTTTCTAATAATAAAATAGCACAATAACCTTCTTTAAGATGAAAACATATGATGATAATTATGCTGGAACATACAGATCATATTCCAAAACCTGATTTTATGATTAAATGCTTCATCGATAAAATTCATATATTGTTAAAGCTTTACACTTTACCGTTAAAGCTTAGTGTTTTAACAATAATCCAGCTTCGATCAAAATAATAAATGGATACACTAGTGTAATAAGTCCTAAATAAGCACCTGGAGCACAAGAAAATCGGATACGCCTGAATTAACACTAAATGAAAAGTATCTTCACAGATAAGCTTTAGCATAATTATAATCTGATATATTATCAAACTGGCTGAATGTCTGAAATCAGAGTGATTTGTAAAATTTAGTTCATTTTTCGAGTTTATAAGACCAGGGGTTGTTGAGATATTAATGGAGAACGGAACTTTTCCCTAGGAGTTCTACTCTCTAACCCCATGATTTCCAACGAAAAAGGTTGGAAATCGTTGGTTTAAAACGTGAAAGACTCCATTACATGTTAGAGTTTTGTAGGAGTTTATTAAAAGTATTAGTCACTTTTGAAATTCGCAAGGTTGCAATATGAATTTAAATAGAAACTCTGTCACTATAGTTTATTTTTCACAGGCTTACTCAGCAAATGTTTTTAATTTGAATAATAAATAAATGAATATAAAAATGTCTATCTATCTATTTATATAAAAAAGAAAAGTATGTGTGTATGATCCATTTTTTTCTTACATAATGCAATGAATTTACTTCTTTCACAGTGAAAAAACAATGTATGAGATTCACGATCCCATATGTTCTGGTGTAATTTTTATCAGAGTTTTACATCGTAAATCGCGAGCAACGTCGAGCAATCGCTCTTAGTATCTTATAAAATGAGATTGTTACGTATTTCTTTTAAATATTAAATTTTGAATAAAATAAGTATGTCACATATTTCTTATTATTTTGAAATACTTCACAAGTAGACACTTCTAAATAAATAATGTTTGTGCGCTACAGCGTAACCATCTATTCAATATATTATTTATCAATATTAAACACGCTAAAGATGATTATAATTATAGCGTGTTACCCTTAACATTAAAGTGTTTAAAAATTATCTCAGTATATACCATACTTAAAATGTACCCCCAGGGGTGTTAACTCCCCCCATGAGAAGCTAATGGCGTCACGAATACAGATATTGTATCACGGCTAGTGTTCACGACAATGATTGAAACTGTTAATTTATAGTGTTCAATAACTCCGTTTATGCATGATTATATCATATTTAATCCATATGAACTTTAAAAAAAATTTAGATGTTTAAGCTGGAATTAAAAAAATATTTTCTAGATCTAGATTTTTCGATAGCAAAGTTCGATATAAAGTTTTGTGGAAATCCATTAATATTTGAGACAGCCATCGTGCAATAAGAGATCGACAGAAGACATGCAGACAAACGGGTATCACTCCAAAAATAGTCAAAATGTGTTCAGGATATCCTCAAACTTATATTGGCATCAAAATCTCGAATCCAAAAATGTTTCCGAACACACTACTTTCTCTATACAATATTACATTGTATGAGAAAGTAAAGATAGTATCACAAAAGAAAAATTTTATGAAAAATATAATTTTTTTTTATATTAAATATCTACGTGTACAGGGTGAAGAGTGAATCATGAAAGAAATGTGAAGGGAATGAAACTGAAGTAGGTAATGGAAAGGGCATAATACTGTCAGGAATACTTAACAGAAAACTATCCTTATAATTTGAAGGTCTGAATAACAGCCGTGGCGAAGAAGTATGTGACTTTGGTGACAAATTTGGCGAAATATAGTTTATTCAGCGACATTTCGCAAGTTCTGGTAACTTCTATAATTTTATATAGGGATGCGATTTTCAAATTAATATCCTCCTCAATATTAACATTTCGTTTCTATGCAATGTATAAAAATATGTGTTTCCCTAGAATGTATACAACTGGTTGAATTATAGTGTACAACTGGTTGAATTATAAAAACGTTAGTAAATTTAACACAGTTTTGTGCAGTTTCCAAAATCACAGAATATTATCGGTCTCCTGTCCTAGGTCATTAATCACTACACACACAGTATCGCCCAAATGTGTTCTGTACTAGATAATTCATTCTGCAATAATTAACAATCACTACGCATCCATAAAGATGGCCTTCAGAAATGTCACTTTGGCGTAACAATTGCAATTTAATAATTGACAAACGAACCAGCGTCAGACAGTTTTGCAACCAACAAAGGGATCGTATTTAGGTTATGCATAAGCGTATTCAATATCGATAGGGTTCATGGAAATTCCCAAATGATAAATTAAATATGGAAATAAATTAACTTTTTGAAGGGCACTTCCATTGCAAATACGAGTATCCATGGACCGGTTACGCTCTGACTATGCTCTCGTCAGCATGAAGCGACAGATATTTGAAAGTAGCAAGGAGCTTACAAGGAGCCAAAATTTTTCGAACTTCTATGGGGATTGACAATTTCAGTCCCTCCACTCAGCCGGCATAAAAGGCGTTTGTAATTTATCTCAGACCATATAAGACTCCAAAGTTGATTTAAATTTTTATACAACCCCCTTAGACAAATTTGGTCAATCAGAAAATTTTTATTTTTATTGCAACAAAATCATTATAAAAACCGCATATCTGTATTTTTAAAATTGAGCGAGTTATATTTAATTGAAAATTGAACATTGTGAATGGGGACCATATATCAAATTTGAAATGTAAATTTGTGGCATATCACAAAAAAGATAAAACTGGATGATAATACATAGGATTCCCAGCTGCGTAGTGAGTACCCCTGCTTTATATGATCTCTGTCTGTGAAATGCTTCATTTTGATGGCTTTATTATAAAAAATGTCGACATATATTAACGTATTTTTGATCTAAACAATTTTCATCGTCAATTTGTTTATGATCCCTATTTTCACTGATGAAACAGCATTTCACATGATACCGAAAAGTGGCAGAAGTCAGATTTTTTCCTTTATCATTATTCAGTTGACTTTAAAGATACAAATATACGGCTTTTTTATGATCTTGTTGCATTAAAATTAAACATTTTCTAATTGACCAAATTTGTTTAAGGGGGTCGTATAAAAATTTAAAAAATGTAACTTTTTGAAAATTAATGGGAGGACTATTTCATTAACGCAGTCTTATTTCCTACCTTACTTTTTGTAACATTTTTTGCAATTTACATTGCTCACTTATCTCCAAAAGGTACAGAATTAAAGCGCGTTTCAATCTTTTTAGGGCACTATGTATATACGTTATTTGAAGTATTAAAAATATAAAACTGATAAATTATGAATCTAATTCAGACGCGAAGTTACGAAAATCTTTTGCACTTATGAAGGTGAGAACGTTATCAACTAAACACCCCTCATCGTTAATCACTTCTCTCACAGGGACGCTCAAATTGAAGTTATATACTAGACTTCGATTTGGGAATAATTAGCAAGTACGGCAGGTTAATAAACGATAGTGTCATAAATATCAATTTAGTGTAGCAATTACGATTAAATAATTGGACGGCGAAACAACAGCATACCAAATATCACAATGTCAACAAACCCAATAGAAACGTCGTATTTGGAATATGAATACATTAATGCAGTCCAGATGAGTTCCGTCAATGAATGAATATGACATTATTTACGCAACTGCCTTTTATAATGTATAATGGACTGTTGGAGAGAAGATTGAATGTCGCAGCTTACGGAAAGATATTATAATTTTAAGGTGTTTCATTAGCACTGAAGCATGTGAAAATGCTTCTGCTGTTATTGCTTTCCTTATATACATAATGTATAAGGAAAGTATTGTGACGGGGTCGAAAATTCGAATTCGAGTTTTCGACGGGAGAGCACGTTTCAAGCATCCCTAATCACGAATCGAACATTCTTGAAGTGGTGTCTATGTGTGTGTGTGTGTGTGTGGAGACGATAACTGACGAACGAATGGACCGATTCGAACGAAATTTAATATACAAATCACAATCCGTAAACACTGGAAACCTGTTGTTTTTATACGCAATCGAATGTTCAGAACCCCCCTAAATTTTCAAGTGAAATTTTGAAAAAATCATCAGAAAATCAAAACCTTTAATAAAGTTACGCAAATAGACATTTCTTATGTAATTTTTCGTTAGAAAACGATTGACATAAAATTTAGAACGCTAACATGAATCGTTCTCGAGATATTGTACATTTTTCAAATAAGTTTATCAAAAAATCCCATAAATTAAAAACAAATATTAACTGTTGAGAAATATGTTCACTTTTCATATGTAATACCATGTGATAAATTTGGTGACATCATTCTCGTGGATCTAGCTCGTTCCATTCATGAAAAACGATACTTTGAGTAATATTTTTGTATTTGAACGCCAATAGCCATTTATCTGCTGTAAGAATAACTTATTTCTCCGTCCATAACGCTTGGCGAGATTTTGGTGACGAATTTGGTGGAATGTCGTCACCTTGGGGACTATTTTAAATGTTGCTAAATTAACGATAAACTCGCCAAATGGATAAAAATGACGTTAAATCAATAAAAATGACAACTCATTGACGAAAATTCAATATCTTGGTAATAATATAAATATTTACTATAAAAATTATTTTTTTTCACTGTAAATGTAGTAAATTCATTGCATTATGTAAGGAAAGTCATGTGCTGCGCATATCAGATTTTTAAAATTGTAGAAGGGTTACTGTAAAATCAGTTTCTTAGAAACATAAGTGTTTTTTATAAAGTGATGTCCTTTGTATAGAACTATCCTATCGCATTCAGGCTGGTATACCTTCGCATGTAAAACGGAAGAATATGGAATTTTTATAATTTCATAAAATGCTGAATTTTACGAATATTCTGTGATAGATACTTGTTAAATTACATCTGGAACGTTTTGCAATCCACCTCGTAGGAGATAAATAATTACACTCACACAATAATTCATTACAGAAGTTAGCCAGGCCTGGTGATCTTATTCTGCAGATTGTTGTTCTTGATGAAAAATCAGTAATTAATTATAATATCTATGTTATGGTATTCGGCTCGGTATTTTTGATCTTATTCTCGAGATTATTGATCTTGATTAAAAATCAGTACCGTATAATGTATGTGATATGGTAGTCAGACTGGTATGGTGTTCCTATTCTGCAGATTTTTTGTTCTTGATGGCAAATAAATAATACCACATGATATGTTAAGGTAGTTGTGTTCCACTTTTATTATTTACACAAAACAATTAATTATCGGGAGATAACGCTAACAAAAGGGGCATAGAATAGTCACCGACCTGTAACGAACTACTGTATCAGACTACTATGATGTTTATTGGATCCCTACAGTATTGACCTCAACATATTTCAAACGTACTGTGAAAGGTATATGTTACAGAAAAATTGTAAAATTAGCCTCCAAATAAAAACTTTGGTTTCATTTTTATAGGTGTTGTGTGAGTCTACAAAGACTGAGCATTTACATAGGCAGGAAGCCGACGCGGTGGACAAACGGTCAAGGCAAGCGTTTCCTAGCGAGCGTTTGGCTGGTGGGTTGTGGGTTCGAGTCCCACTTTCAGGCTTGGATATTGTGTTGTTGGGATATTGTGTGTTCCTACCCCCACTGGTGCGCTGGGGCAACGTCATGTGACGGATAAAAGTTTCACGGTTCTGGCCAGTGTATAGGCGAATAATGAAATATAAAATGCCTGGCAATTAGAAGAAAATTATAGACAGGACGATTCTAAACTTTTATATACGTGGAGGTGATAGGTACTATTCATGAGAAGGTTTTTGCACGATATGTAGCATTTTGCTAAACACCTTGTACTTCTTAGATTGAATTTACAATTGTACTGCACAAAAATGCCATGTGTTGAATGCTTGATTATAATATATGTATCTAAAATGGCTAGTACGGATGTTATCATATTCCATTTTGCACGCTTTCGTAATGTTTCACTATTATCTATATGTTTGGAGTTGCATGATACAACAATCCTCTTAAGAAAATTAAATAAAGAGAAATTGATAGAATATATTAAATTGAGAAGAAAAATATATATGTTCATTGTTTGTTCTAAAAATGTCAATAATACTCCTAATTATTTCATCGAATTTTTAAAAAGCACAAATCATTCCCCTCTCAGCTTCTAAGCTTGATCGAAAAGACAGCAGAAAAAATCCCCCACAAAGCTGAAAATACTTGAAATGAAGCTGAAATATGCGAGAGTACGGTTGATTTTCTTTTGAACTAAATTATCGAATGATTTTTTTTTAATTTGCGCTTGGTAAAAGTCTCTATTATGAATACTTCTACTCTAACACAATAAATAAAATATATTCAGGACACATTTCATAAGCCCTAAAGTAATGTATAGTAAAATTCAGGAAATAATGGGATGGATACATGTATGTCATATGGATAGATGTATGGATACATGTATGGATGCATGTAATGGATACATGTAAGCCATAATTTGTTCCCATAAATGTCACCTAAATTAATAACGATTCACTCCTGATATTTGCCGTTATTATTTCAAATTGATACACTATTTTAGTATACGAGTATATCTTTTCACAGCTTTGCAATTAACATATTTTTTGCTGTCCTGATTATTTATTATGAATTATAACATATATATATTATTATGAATTATATTAAGTTATACGACCTTTTCGACTGCTATATTAATGATATTGAATGTTGAAAGTTAAAAAAATCTATGAATGTCCCTATCTCCTTGCAATAAAAAGCAGAATTATATACACTTACAAAAATTTCGAAATTTTACAGTGTTTTTAAACCTTCATTATTCTTTAAAGAATCCAACAAAAACTTTTTTATGGGAAGAAAATAGTCATTAAATGTTGCAGAAACAAGCATTTTATTTGTTTTCCCAGAAATAATTTTTAAAAGTATAGTAATTGCAAACAAATAATATTGAAAACAAATTTTGTTGTTCCATATTTTTTTGGAAAATATTTAATGTTCATTGACCGAAGATCTAAATAGTTGGAAACAATTTGCATTTTAATTATTGTTAAAAAATATAATTGGATAATTTTACTTTCCCAGAAATATATAATAATATATAGGGAAAGTATTGGAATCGTGCCAGAAATTGTAACTCGAGTTTTCGATGAATCTATACATAAAGAACATCCTACAATACGGAAATACTATTTTTAGATTGCCTAATACTATTTTTTTGTGTGTATGTATGCCTGTGTGTCCGTACGTCTGTCTGTTTAATGTATGTATCCACTTTAACTAAAAAAATAATTGACAAAATTTCATAAAACTTGGTAGGTAAGTCATTTGTAGATTTCTCTTGGTGCTGATTAGATTCTGGTGCAATTCGTAAAAAATGAACTCGCTTTTTTCTGCAAAATGGCCCGAAAAAATTGTATGTATCCACTCTAGTTGAAAAATAAATGTCCAAATTTTACAAAATTTGGTAGATAAGTAAATTGTGGGTTATCCTCGTGCTCATTAGATATTGGTGTGATTACATATTTGTATTTCGATTTAGATCTCATATTTGTTCAATTTAGTCATTTCTATATACAGTTAGCACCGTTTAAAATAATATTGACAGTTTCAGCAATTATTATTCGATTAAGCGGGGTACTCAATAATTCAGGTAAACGTATATGTATAACTTCTTAGTATATCAACTGTAGTATTTTAAACATGACATATTAAAAATAATAATAATAAAAAAATGATATTTTTATAATGCAAGAAAAATTATATACGAGCTCTACTCACTAGTTACTGCATTACTATTGCTGAAATAAGTTGTTGATTATTCTTTTGCCATAGATAAATCTGACCATTTGTGCAATTCTTGGGAGGAAGAATGCTTGTAAAGACATATCTTCCTGTTCAAACTTGTATTATTTTATGCTTCAGCACTCATCTTTATGTTAAGATTGCTCATTTACTCAATTATATGGGTACTTTGAATACTATTCCCCCTTGAATATTATTCTTTAAAGTTTGGAAATTTGACATTGATTCTATGGGTATTTTTGTTCTATGTATGTTTTCGTAAGCAGTAACTTAACAATTATCATTAATTTTTCTGGAAGTCGTATTATAGTAATACTCAGAAAATCCGATATAGCATACCACTCTCATTTTAAATGGGTAAATCTCACTCATTTTGAACTAAATTTTATTTGTTTTATCTGTGAAACAATTTTTGAGTGAAATTCATTCTTTCTCTGAAATGAGTTTACTCCTTCTTCAAGAGAATAGAATATCAGTCATGGAATCTATAGTGAATGAAATACCACTATTTCAGTTAGAGAGTGCATATTCCATATGTTGTCCTAATCGCATGATAAAAATTACCAAAATTAGATATTCTTAAAAAAATATGTTGTTTCAAATAATCGCTACAGTACTGCTGCACTAATAACGCAATACATATAAATTTCGTAAATACAGCATAAATACAAAAACAAACTGGTGCACCACCTTCAAAAGAAATTAACAGCCTTCTTTTTCACATACCGAAAAGAAGCGCGATTTTTTCATTCCAGTAGGCAACTAATGATGGCACACTTGGCTAAAAAGTATGTTTGAAAATAAGTTGCCAAAGCCGCAGGAGGAAAAAATAAAACGATGGGCAGGAAGCAAAGAACGGTCAAAACCATAGGGGACAAAATGAGAAAATAATGTCGAGATAGAACGGATATCAAAACAAACAGAAATAACTGGATAGATGGAGAACATGCAAAAAACAGTAGCGTAATCTTAGATGTGTAAACCAGCTCTAAAAATAAGTCAAAAAATTTGTAAGAGACGAAAATCCAACATCATTTGCCTTTGAACGCCAATATTATTTGTATTTACGCAGTTTGCAGAGCCCACTTCAACGATAAGAGATTGCAATTTAGTCCCAGTAGCTCTTAGTAGATCGTTGGCTGACCAGTTCGGAAATCCAGGGTTAGATTCCCAGTTAGGGCAGCAAGGCTCCTTACAATGGCGTCCGAATAAATAAACCCTGTAAGTTAGTGCAAAGATGTCGGAGGTCTGAAGACCCCAGACTGTGCGACTTACATAGTGGGTTTCGAGTAGCTAGCTGCATGGCCGGGAAAGAATACGGTCGGAGGTCTGAAGACACCAGACTGTGCGACTGATGTAGTGGGCTTAGAGTAGCCAGCTGAACGGCCGGGAAAGGATACCTCCTGCACTCAGGAGGCACCCAAGGTCTACTATTTAGTCAAACGAACATTTATTTAGGTCTAAAAATATAACAATTGATGAAAAATATTGTGGTTAAGCATACAGTTTTACATTATATTTGACCTTGACAAGTACGCCCATTTTTACAAAAATGGGAAAAGGGTTATTGCGAATATAGATAAAAAGATCATTGAAAAATAAAACTTAGAGTGAGGTATAATAACATAAAGAAAAATAGATTAAAATTAAATAAAATAATAAAATTTTAAAAGTACAATTTAGAAAATATATAAAAAGAAAATATATGAAAAGGGAAAACAATTAGGCACATGAAAAACAAAAACAGAAATTCAGAATAAAATTTAGAAAAGAAAAATTAGAAAAAATACAAATAAAATGGGGTTGAAAGAAAAAGAAATAACCGAGAAAATAAGAACTGAAAGTGACCATAGTACGACTAGTACGGATTCTGTGAACTCTGGAAGATTGAGTGTTCGTTTCAAACTGAGAGGGTGACGACCGCGCAGGACACTACCCTGGGTAAAAATAGTAGTAGCAGAAGGCTAACCTGAGTAAAAATAGCTGATAGTGGTGAGCCAGATTGTCAGTTACATGCCGATATGATATTAGATGGTGGAGAATGTAATATCCGCTTCGACGATAAGACCTTGCACTTTCGTCACAGTAGCTGAACGATAGAGTGTCGACTGGCCAGTTCGAATATCCAGGGTTACATTATCGGTTGTGGCAGCACGACTCTTCACAACTTCTTATTTATTATGTTAACATTTTATTTGTCTGAGAAACTCAATAACGAAATTAAGACAAATGCCGCACATTTCTAAATGTTTCTGTATTGAACATGATAGCCCCAAATTATATTAAACTACTCCGTTTGAAAAACCTTATATGATGAATACGAATGCCAATTCAATCCTGTGCCAACAGTACCTCATTTCCCACGTGCCTGTTTGGTTCCAATGCATGTGTCTCACGCAAACCTTTGGAGAATAAAAGACGTTCGATATTTCCTGTAAGTTCGTGACAACTAAAGGTGCAAGTTTGGAAGAAATAAAGGGTGAACTGTGGGAGTAACTGTGCGTGATATAACATTATTTCTGTCATATTATATGTTGAACTGTTTGTCAACGCCGGTGATATATACTGCAGTGAATATGCTCCTTGCCTCTGCACTAAATAGAAACAAACCTATCGCATATACATTATGGAATTAATTAAAATAACTCTATCCCAAATATTTCACAGAAATTTTCAGAGCCGCAAAATTTGCATGAATAATCTACTAAATAGCCTAAATCGGTTTCAAATGATTTCTAATTAAATGATGAGGTTAATTAGTACTGTAATGAGCAAAATGCATAAACGATGGGAAATATCACATGTCTTAATTTTAAGACAGAACAACTAAAAATGTATTCTAAGATGTTACTGCGATGAGCGATTATAACAGATTTTAGCGATTGTGGAGAATTTGATATGGGGATGATAGTACCAAGAATTGTAAACGTCAGATCGAAGTCTAAGGAGAGAACGCAAAGTTCCAGATAACAACGCTGACAGACTGGTTGACGCCAAGAACTGACGCATCAGATAGACTCATTTCATTGCTAGCTGGAACCTTGCGTTTATTGCTTAGGCCTCAACATGAAGTTTATTATCCTTGGTACTTCACGGCATCCCAATATCAAATATTCATCAATCGCGTGAATTTGTTAAAATATGTCATCACAACTTTATAGAACCAGCCATTTATTAATAATTATTCACTCATAAATCAAGGAAATTTAATATATGAAGTGAGAACGTATCTAAATAATGTTTTTCTAGATGTTGGAAATTTTACTTTAACACATCGAGCAGTATATCTGTAGAGCAAGTTCACAAATCGGCGGAAAGTACGTGGTTGATAAAATAAAACTGGCCCGGAAAAGTTTTCTAATGATGTCCTTGCTGTTTAGATTACGTTTTCACGAAATTCCGAAAAAACTTTTCCTGACTAGTTTTATTTTATACCCTGTATTTATATATACAGGGTTACCAAAATAAAACTGGCCCGGAAAAGTTTTTTCGGAATTTCGTGGAAACGTAATATAAACAATAAGGACATCATTAGAAGACTTTTCCGTTCCAGTTTTATTTTATCAACCCTTTATATAGATGCATAGTCAATTCACTAGGAGAAAATCATCAATTTTCCAAAAATAACATTTTCTGCAAAAAAGTCTAAAAAAAAAACTTAAAAATTAATTTTGTTAAATTTTGTTACTTTTTGTAACAAACATATTTTGTGTAGCTATTTTTTATCAATTTATTCATGTAAATGTGAACTACTTTATTAACAAAAGTAACAGGCGAGAAAATTTAAAGTAAATCACATGTAGCGCACTCAATAAACTCTCAGTCTCTTGATTTAAAATCGCATTAACCAATATTCTGCTTTAATACTGGTGTTAATTGCGTATAAGTGTGATTGCATCCCCATCCCCGCCGATACGTAAATAAGAACCCAAACTTTTTTCTTGCTCCATATGCCACATGAGGCATCAGTGGATGTGACTCACGCAATTCATTGCTGAGTACAAAGCGTTCGATATTTCCCAACAAAAGTGCAAAGTTAGAAGAAAAAATGGATGGGCTAAAGGAGTAATTGTGCGTGATATTACTTTGTTTCTTTTGATTTGAGACATTGAATAGTTAGACAACGACAGTGAAACAAACTGCGTAAAACATATTTTTTGTCATTGCTACTGTAAACTGAAGAAACACTGTTGTGTTTCGAGTTTTATGTTCTTTGATGTTGGAAATATTTACAGAAAATATGTTGTTTGAACAGCGGTAATATATATATATATTCAAATATATATATATATATATATATATATATATATATATATATAGTAAACATATTAAAATAAAATTATTTCACAGTTATCCAATTTTTCTCCAGAAGTTGGCGCAATGCAGCACATTCTCCTAAAGCAACATACAAGATTCATATGAAAAAGAGGGGAAATGGCCAAATGCAAGGCATAAAATGGTAGAGGGGGATGGCGACCCCTCTTTCCCGTTTAAAAGACTGCTTTTATGGCCGGGCAACACTCACGGTACCAATGCCATGCAGAAGCCATACTTCCGTAAATGTGTCAAATCAAAAACACTCGAAAAAGTGCAAAGAAAACAAATAGGAATCGACCAGGATCGCAAGGGAAAGAATGGAAATGCAGCAAATGCCCCTGTCGGTTAAGATGGAGTGCATCATATATAACAGAAGTCCACGCATGCGCTATTCGTTATTTTCACTTTCATCGTTCTATATCTCTGCCATATCCTTTAAATAAGCATTTTCTCCCTTTTTTGTATTAAATAGGGAATTATAATAACATTTCAGGAAGCCAATTGGATAATTCCGTTTTATTGCCTCCTTCATAATATTCCTATTATGCATGATGCAATCAGACTTGAAAGTATTAATGCGTTGATTTCTTTTGAGGTGACCAATGACGACATTTCGGAAAATGTTTTTGGTCAAATTGGACCTCCAATCAATAATGCGGTTGATTTTTATATTGAAATTGTTTCTCTTGTCATATAAGACGGTATAAGTACCATATCTACTGTCATGTTTTAGTGTGATATCTAGAAAATCAACACTATCTTCCTCCTTACTTATATTCTCAATCAATTCCAGTTCTTTTGGATAAAAAGTAAAATCAAATTGGGGTGTATTCTTATATTGCCCAATAAGGACATCGTCAACGAAACGAAAATATAGCATTTCATGTAATATATGAGTGCCATTTTGAAATTTACACAAGTATAGTTCGGCGAGCAGGGATGAACATCCCCCTCCCATTGGAATACCCTTAACCTGTTGAAAATAGTTGGTGCCATCAAATAAGATGTTTTCAAACAACACAATGCGAATCAAGTCCTCGTATTTTCTGAATGTAATATGCTCTTTTAAGTCATATATTTCATGTAGTTCCTTCAAAATTTCATATAGATTTTCCAGATTGATGTTGTTGAATAAATCACGGAAATCGTAACTTTTGAAACGTATATCCCTGTTATAAAATGGAAGTCGGTTGATGACATCGTAACTATTATTTATCATTACTGTTCCTTGTTTCTTGAGTATAATCATAACTGTCTGATTGCATCATGCGTAAGAGGAATATTATGAAGGAGGCAATAAAACGGAATTATCCAATTGGCTTCCTGAAATGTTATTATAATTCCCTATTTAATACAAAAAAGGGAGAAAATGCTTACTTAAAGGATATGGCAGAGGTATAGAACGATGAAAGTGAAAATAACGAATAGCGCATGCGTGGACTTCTGTTACATATGATGCACTCCATCTTAACCGACAGGGGCATTTGCTGCATTTCCATTCTTTCCCTTGCGATCCTGGTCGATTCCTATTTGTTTTCTTTGCACTTTTTAGAGTGTTTTTGAGACACATTTACGGAAGTATGGCTTCTGTATGGCATTGGTACCGTGAGTGTTTCCCGGGCATAAAAGCGGTCTTTTAAACGGGAAAGAGGGGTCGCCACCCCCCTCTACCATTTTATGCCTTGCATTTGGTCATTTCCCCTCTTTTTCATATGAATCTTTTATATATATATATGTATATATATATATCTTTTAAAAATAATTTAAAAATTACATACAGCTTGAAAAAATCTATCAAAATTCATTAAGTACTGTATATCCTATTGTGAAGAATATGCGCTTATTGCTGCAAACACACTTCACAAAATTATATACACTTAAAAGACAATAACCCTGAAAACCTTACGATCTGGATGAAAACAAGAACGAAAGGAAAACATACGGGCTAGGTGTAATGAAATGGCCAATGAGGGATTGTGACCTCATTTAAGTCCCGGTTACCAGCCGGCTGTGACGTCGCGACACCACTCCCGGAAGCCTGCACGCATCCGTAGTTAACCTCAGAGTGACCATGGATAATGAACATGAAAGATCCAAAAGTCAAAAGTACCAAATTTGAAAGTATCAAAGAATAAAATCTCGAAGTGAAAAGTCAAATCCCCGTCACTCGAAAATTCTTTAATAAATCTAAACAACAATTCAAAAAAACCATTTACATATACATTCATGACACATATAAAACATTAAAAACATATATATAATAAAAGATGTATTATACATTTAAAAACATATAAATCACCATTACCATAAAATTTTCATTATCTCTATCACAACTTCAATCCATATTAAAAACATTAAAATAATTCCTCTCACATTCACTATCTACCTTTACAATACCTCTCAAATGATCAGCCTCCTCAAAGTCAACTTCAAACTCTCAACCCGGGCAGGCGAGTAGACACAATTATGGTCTATTTCTCTTATGCGGTTTTTCCCAGTAAGTTTGCGTTTCCAACTCCATTGTAGTGCATACGAAGATTTTCAAGAATACCCAATATCTCTTTCAATTGAGATCTATCTTGATATTTACATGCAAAGCATACTTGTCTTTACAGGAAAAGACGTTGCTATTCTTTCTCGATTGCCATCTCAATGAATTCCATGTCTCGCTTTTTTCTTATTTCCTCATTATTAATAATTCGTAGATGTCTCACCATACCATTTCTAATAATATTTCGAAAAATTTGTTTATGTATATTGGAATCCCATTGCAACAAGTTGTTGATATTAAACCTGAAGGTAGTACGCTTATCATAGATGTCGATCTCAAGTTTGTTGTCTTTATTGTAGGAAATGTTCAAATCTAAGAAGTTAATGCTTCCATTATCTTCCAATTTTGTTTTTATCAATTCCAAGTTTCCTGGATATACGCTGAATTCGAAGTTGTCCTTTGGATACGTTGTTGCAATTAACAAATCGCCCACGTAACAATGAAATATAATTTCGTTATTCAGATGTGAAATACTTTCATATTTATATAATATCAAGTCTGCCAATGCTGATGAGCTACCTCCCCCCATGGGGATGCCTGAATTTTGTTGATAAAACACGATTCCGTTGTACATAATGGTTTCATATATATATATATATATATATATCATATAAAAGCCAGTAATCAAATTCAAATAGAATTCCTATGCATATCTACACAAATCAAAAGCAATACTCAGGAAAAGGCGCCATGCCGCTCTATACTCCGAAGCAGATAATAGTCCAAGAAAAAGAAGAATTGAAGGAATATGGGATAACCAAATGCTTTGCATTTAATGGTTGGGGAGGATTGCGACTCCCCCTCCCGTTTAAAGCTGCTTTTATAGCTTAGGCAAACGCTCACGGTACCAATACAAAGCAAAGGTTGGTCCCCATTGCGTGTTAATACGAAGGCACCCGGATACGGATGAACAAGACCAACCAACAGAAGGATACTGAACCAAAAGTGAATCCTGCCCAACTCGCTATCTTATATATGTTCACCTTACGCATGCGTGCAATCCTAGCAGGTACGCATAAACTTTATTTACTTGCAGTTTGATGAAGTAAACTGTCAAAATCCACATGATCCCTGAAAATCGATTTATAGCAATCCTTTAAGAAATATAAAGGTTCATGTTTATATAAAGCCTCAGTTATGATTTTAATGTTGCTATTATTGCAATCTTTTTTAAACGTGTTGTAAATTTGGTTTCTCTTAAAGTGTCCGAGTATGATATTTCTGAAATTATTTTTGGTAAGATTTGTTTTCCAATCGATGAGATGATTGATCTTAATTCTATATAATTCTCTTTTGTCATATAACGTTGTATAATGACCATATAATCCATGTTTTTTACTAAGATGTCCAGAAAATTTACAGCTTCATTTTCTTCTTTACAATTTTCTATTAATTCCAATTCCGGTGGGTAAAAAGAGAAATCGAAATTGGTGGTGTCTTCATAACACCCCAATAGCACATTGTCAACAAACCGGAAATATGGTATCTCTGACAAAATATGGGTTCCTTTTTCATATGTTGAGAGGTAAATATCTGCCAAGATTGATCAGCAGGCTCCTCCCATTGGTCATTTATATGGTCATTATACAACGTTATGTGACAAAAGAGAATTATATAGAATTAAGATCAATCATCTCATCGATTGGAAAACAAATCTTACCAAAAATACTTTCAGAAATATCATACTCGGACACTTTAAGAGAAACCAAATTTACAACACGTTTAAAAAAGATTGCAATAATAGCAACATTAAAATCATAACTGAGGCTTTATATAAACATTATCCTTTATATTTCTTACAGAATTGTCATAAATCGATTTTCAGGGATCATGTGGATTTTGACAGTTTACTTCGTCAAACTGCAAGTAAATAAAGTTTATGCGTACCTGCTAGGATTGCACGCATGCGTAAGATGAACATATATAAGATAGCGAGTCGGACAGGATTCACTTTTGGTCCAGTATCCTTCTGTTGGTTGGTCTTGTTCTTCCGTATCCGGGTGCCTTCGTATTAGCACGAAATGGGGACCAACCCTTGCTTTGTATTGGTACCATGAGCGTTTGCCTAGGCTAGAAAAGCAGCTTCAAACGGGAGGGGGAGTCGCAATCCTCCCCTACCATTAAATGCAAAGCATTTGGTTATCCCATATTCCTTCAATTCTTCTTTTTCTTGGATTATATATATATATATATATATATATGGTGATGTTAATATTACTTGAATTGTTTTTTTATATTTTTTTTATTTATTTTTTTTTACATAATTCTTATTATTACATATTTCAAATATATATATATATATATATATATATGACTGATTGCAGTATTTCTTTAGATTGCACCCAGACACATGATTAACGACTATTTTCAAGAGAATACATTTGTACATTAATAACGCAAGGGAAATTCTGACAAGGATTTATAATTCGAGTTAAATATAAAAAAAACTTTGTATTTTAAGTGGTTTTTCCCTTTAATTTTTGGTGTTTGCATTTAAAAATCCATTTGCTGCAAAATGTATGCTTTCTTAAAAATGGACTGATAAAAATCGGTATTTTCTAACACATTTTGCGATATATGGAATATAATTCTATTATCGTGAATTTATAATAATAATTGTTTTAATGAATAATAATGTAATTGTTGTTATTTCCTATTTTCGTAGCTATAAACATTAGTTCCTAAGTACGCTAATCCACACGAAACATCATAAATTTCCAACAAATCTTGCTATGTGGACTTTTCATAAAACTTGAATTCTGACTACACAAAGCTGGAATTAAAGGTAATCAATTTGGAATTTTATGTGACTCATATTTGACGACGTCTGTCATAATTACAGAAATATCCTAACTGTAATGTTTCTAAAGCAAAAGATGGTAATGCGGTCTTATTGCATTTAGGGACTACGAATATTGTCAATACATTCCCATATTGCCTGAGCCTAATCTTGATGAATTTTTTATTGGTACAAGATAGTCCTGAATACATCAATATCTTCAGAGGTTAGGTTAGCAAGAATAAGGGCCATGTCAAGATTTTTGCTGCTGTTGTAGATAGCAGCTATTCCTTGAAGAAATCTAAAAAGATCGAAACCTGTTCACATATGTTGTTGTATACTGCTGTCGAAAATTAAGGTTGCAAACTCAAAACGTGTGATATCTTGAAAAATAACTGGTTTAGTCAAATGGAATTTTGTATCATATACCCCATACTACGAGACAGCCAATAGTAACATAAGTACAGGCTCTTCTCGAACTACAAATGAGGTTGTTTATCATAGCTTGTGACAAAATATATATTTCTTCTGAAAGCGAAAATATTAATGCGTGCAGGTCCTGGGAGACGGATGACGTCGTGAAATGACTCTTTCTAGATCATCCGAAACATGCTGTTTATAATTTAGATCCGGATATTTCTTTGACCACGCCGTACGGCGAATACTATCTTCCTCCAGAAAATCGTTGACAAGTTGAGCTCTCTGTGACTTCGCGTTATCGTCCGTAAAATTAACCTCCTGGAAAAGCCTCACATAAAGCTTAAGGACATTATCGCTATATCGCTGAATGGCCATAGTGCCCGCATCGAAGATGTGCAGTAGTATCCAACATGATGCCTCACCACATAAGGATTCCATTCCCACCAATGTGGCTGATTTCCCTTATGTTGGAAGGACAATAGTGAGCCCAGACTCTCTCTAGATGAAGAGTCGTCGGGCATCACCTTGGGTGCTGAATCTTGATTCATCACCGAAGAGGACACGAGTCCACTCTTACTGTAGGGTGTACCTAGCTCCAAGAAAGATGGGCTCTCTTCTGAGATCTGTTGAGGGGGACACACCACTGGTTGTCGGGCCTAAAGTGCTCTCTCTGATAGGCGTCTGTATGTAGTTTGCCTAGAAATTGTTGTTCCAGACGCAGCAGATAGGTTTGAGAGAGCTCTCTAGCCGTCATCTTTCGATGGCGACATGCAGCTAATACCACGTACCAATCCTCCGAGGTGTCTTGGCTCTTGGGCGGCATTGGATGGACATCCTGGTGATATTACCCTTTGTTTGAAATTGGTGCCATAACCGGATACCACCATTTGTGACACTCTTAACAATCGAGCGACTTCTGCTTGAGACTTGCTAGCTTTAAGCTTGCAAATGTCTCTTTATCTCTGTCAATCGTCTTTACGATTACGTGAACTCATTTTAGCTGAAATCAGTGAGTATCGTGATTTTTCCTGCAAGAAACACACTTCTATAGACGAAACTTTCCGGTTCGGGAAACGGCTACTTTCACGTTTTCTTAACAAAACATTATTTTTTAACCGCTTAAGAAACACAGGATGTTTACATTACATTCACTGTTCCACACATTATGTATGGCAGCAATTATTTTAATATTAGTTACAGATATTTTGAATTACTGTAGAAAGTGTGTTTGTAACTTTAATTTTGGACACCAGTGTAGGTATCAACTATTCTTTGAACAGAGCTGAAAAGGTTAAAACAAATTAACAAATAATGGTATCTACAATGGGATTGTAATTATGCCTTTGGTAACGAGCCTAATTGACGGCTTCTTTGAGTATCAAAACTATTTGTTCCACATACCAACGAAAGATGATTTTGGGAGATAAAAGTACATAGTACAGTCGTAAAGAACATTATAGCAATTAGTGCGATTAAAAGAATTATGGTTACTAAAAAATATGTCCTATGTAATACGAGGGCGATTAATTTTGGATCATGGATAGTAAAATAAGTAATATAAAGAATAGTCGGTGGAAACTGCGACGATCTACTTTGGGTGGAGTCAGTATTGATCTGAAGAGTTTGAAGATGATATATTTAAGGATAACAAATGTCCATTATTCTACAAACATTGTTTTCGGAAACGGAAATTGCGTTTAAAACTACTTTATATGATAAAAGGAGAACATATATTTCCGATGTGAAAAATCTTACAGCAAAGGGTACAGAGTAAAATCATGAAAGAAATGTGACGAGTATATAACGGAAGCGACTTCATATTGTTACTAATACGTAACTGAAAATTATTATTATAATTTGAAGATCCGGGTGGCTTGACGTTGGAGATAAATTAGGTGACCTTTGTTGTGGGTTATTAAAATAACTTCAACTTGGCGAGTTTTGACAAGTTAAGGAAACTTCTAACATTTTTAGATTCACTAGAAACTTTAAAAGTTACCTATTTTTCCAGGAATTTCAATAGAATGTAGATAGTCTCATCAAGTAAAAGTATTTGCTGAATTCAATGCAGCACCCAATATGTAATTTTTCTCCCTATATATACTTTTCAAGCTTTCTTTCTTTTGACCCAGGCCGTCTGACCTACCGAAGGTGTAAGATATCTGTTTAGATGCACGGGGCAATGTCACCTAATATAAACTCGGAACCCAGTGGAATGACATCCGCAGGTTAATCGGGGCAAACACTTCTGTGGGTCAAATCTTACCTAGAAGTAAAGAACCACTCCTTCTTCACTTCTGAGGAGAACTTCGTGAATTTAAGCTCGTGAATTTAAGCTAGCTGCTTAATTGGACAAAACTGTTCTAGGCCCAATTTGTGCCGATAAAGCGGAATGGACTGATTTATGCAAATATTAAATATAGATATAATTTTTAGTAGCCCTCGTCTGTGGAACTTGATTTTTTTTAGTTAATATTTTCATTCATATACTTCTCATTTAAAGAATGTTTTTATTTACGGAGAATAGGTTAAAAGAGTATCTATCACTACGTGGAAGTGATAAAGAAATGTTAATGTTATTGATGTGGTATCGTGACGTGGTATTAACATAGTATAGTGGTATCGTGACGTGGTATTAACATAACACAGTGGTATCGTGACTTGGTATTAACATAGTATAGTGGTATCGTTATTGGCATGGTATCGTTATTGATGTGATAGCGTTAGAATATCTTAACGTGGTATCGTTATTGATTTGATATCGTTAAGATGTCTCAACGTGGTATTGTTATTGATTTCATATCTTTAGGACATCTCAGTGTAGCATCGTTGAGAAAACATACAATACTTATAGAAAAATAAATCAGAGTATAAGGGATTAAAATATGGCTACTTTTAAAAAAAATCAATATTACATTTTCTAACCCATAGGTTTCTTATCTCCTGTGATTGCAAAGTTTATAGTGCTGGCGTCCAAGGATTATATAAAACATTCAGAATTAAAATATCAAATTATAATCATATTTAGAGTTATAACCATATTTTACTACTTTGTCAACAATATATACATTGAAAAAAGCTTTGGAATATTATTTTAATGAAAAATAATGGTAACTGTTTAGAAAGGAGTTTGAGCCAAGAGACATACATCTTAACTAGACATTTCCTGGAATGGCAGTCGCATACGTTTAGTTTGCAAAGGACTTTTCTTGAGCTTCAAATGGCACTTTTGAACTGGCGGTTCGATCTAACTTCTTTAGATGCAGGGGAGTCAACTTTCAATCCCAGAAATTGATGGAGAGCACTGTGTATAGCACACATATTTGTAATGTTACATAATATACTTTAAGATTATCTCCTTGTCAGATCAGCTGTGTGCGTATATAAAGAACAGTAGATTATGAAAATGTAACAATCCAGAAGTGACAACGAAAGTCCAAGTCCTTAAATAGAAGCTGTATTTTAGACAGCTAGGTAGAAGACCCAGACCACACGACTCTCCCGAAGTCATATAGCTGCTTAATGTGTGGACGGGATAGACAGCTACGTGTATACTTTTGGTTATACATATGTTTTCAGCAGTCAAGAGGATGACCTAGAAACGGACGTCAAAAATTCTATTTCACATATTTATCTCTCCCTGTCTGCGCACACAGATAACCACATCAATTTTATCTGCAACTCAAATCGATTTATCATTTCTCTGTCTCCTTAAAACTTTTCTAAACTATACCATTGAAAAACTCAATATCACTCACTCGGATTGATAAATTTGTATTTTTAAATAGAAGAAAGAAAAGAATTATAATGGAAAAACCGAAAGACCGGAAGAATATTCTGGAAGAAATGCCCCCTTTCGACCCCAAAACGAGTATTGATGCGATTAGTTTTCGGCGCAGGCGAGGATGAAAAATACATTAAAGGAGGAAGAACGACAAGAAACACAAAAGAAAATTTTTTGGGTGGAGTCAGAACGGATCATGAATGAAGAAAATACGACGCAGTTTGAGCCGATGCCAATTTCCGAAACTTATTCAAAAACATAAAATAAAATAATGAATAATTCCAAAGAAATGTCGTATTTAATTAGTCTTACGGTGTGTGTTCACAGTTTGCTTTAGAGTTTGTCTCTTTTATATAGATTGGTAATTTGTTAGACATATTCGTTAATTTTTCCCGTCCTATGCGACTTTTGAATCGTGATATAATAATATTGAGGAATGAGGATCTATGTGCAATTATGTTGTTCTCCAATACTACGCAATATGCCTGCCAATGATCCAGTAGCCATAATTAACGTTAGAAATCGATTTTCCAGATATAGCATTAATATTTCCGATTTAAAATATTGGCAGTCAGTGCGGCAGTCAGTCAGGGTCCTTGGAAAGTTCTTAAGATGTTAACTTTATAAAGATATGCTTATGACTGCACATATTAGGTCTATGTATAGTAAGTGACCATGTCCAATAGAACAAAAGTAATTGTAGTGCACTTAGCAAATAATTAAAATTGTCAGAAGAACGATCTAGATGACACAAAATATATGAAAATCAAGCTGTAGAGCACTGTAATATAAGCAGAGATCAGCAATAACAGAAAACAACAAAATTGGAAAAAATATTTCCGGATTTCACTTTGTTGTGCTTTATTATTTTTCCGCTAATTGTGACAAAGAAGGCTCATATCATCCACAACCAGTTGGTCCCTTTATATTTGAATTTAATTTTACCACCTCATTCCTTTTTGTCATTTTAATTTTTCAGATGCATGTTTTTGTGTATTCGTTGTGCCCTGCCACTCGGTGTGGTTTTATTCCTTTACCTTTCTTTCCGGGTTGTCAACTTATTTTGTACCTTGAGCCACGTGTTTCATTTTCAGTAGCAGACTTTATTTATCTGAGCTAGTGAGGTTGCGCTTCGTGGCGATTCACAAAAAAATATTTGCCTTTTAATCTAGTAGACAAGTATTTTGTATTTATGCTGTATTTACGAAGTTTTATTTATTGTTTTAGGAGCAGTGTTTGATCTATTATTATATGCCATAAATGTATTCGCTATTTCCTGAGATTTGAGATTCAAATTTCTGATTAAAATAAAACAGGAATTCACAATGAATTGTCTTAAACCAAAAAAAAATTCTTCAATAATAAAATAATAACAAAAAAACTATTTTCGCCGATGGTGTTAAAATCGATCCTCCTAAAATGTCTGGGAGGACTATATTTCTAGATAAATTACATCTTTCACAGAGGAAAAGCATATGTACTTTTAAAATACAATAAATGTGTCTATTAATACTATGGATTCCGTTCAAAATTTATATGGAAGAATTTTTTTTTCGATTTTTCCGATATGTTTAAGACAGAAGCCCTGTCTTAAACATATCGTGAATCATAATCGGAAACACATCATTATCTTTATAACATTTTCAATCTTACTGTTATCTTTCTAAAATCAGACCATGACCTTTTTTTGTCTTCAATCAAAAATATAAATCGTGACACCAAAAGCACCTGAGACTATTAGAACTAGGCTGAATTTTGACTATTAAATACATGAATTTTCAAGTAATACACATTGAATGTAATTTCAATCAGATTTAAATATATAATGCAATAAAATATATATTTTAAGTGATTTAAAAAAATAAATGTTGTTTCCACAACATTATAAAAATAGTGTACACTTTCTGGTAATAATGCGATATGGCAAATGCAAAATGAACTAATTATGGTAACAATGCTCAAAGTAAACTAATGTAAATATAAATTCTGAATTAACACTCAAAATACCATTAAATTATAGGAACTGAAAACATTAATCGGAATATTTTTATTTTAACGACATTCCAACATAAAAAATGCAACTGCGACATATTAAACAGTTTCAGTTTAAGCAACGTGCTATACATGGCTGTACAATTCAGAATTGTTCGTTTGATTGCGATGTGTAATAGAGCTGCATTTCGATTGGAATATGGAATAGGGTCAAATTTCGACTATGATATCTATAATTTCATAAATCGAATTAAAAAACCCTCCTCGAAGTGTAATTTATTGTGGTCTGACGTACCCCTATATCATATTTTTGGCCGTACGGTGCTTGAGATTTTTTGCCATAGACGGCACAAATAGAAATATATAATTATTTCTTATTATTGTAGATGCTTATTTCCCTCCGTATATGTCTGGTATTCCGTTTATACCTGGTGTCGATTTGTACTAATTAACAATGCTCTAGAACTGTGTATGCTTTTTCGTATCTCTTTCTTTGTTACCCAGTCCTAATTTTTTTAAATTATCTGTTAAGGGAAAATAAATCACTTTTTTTTATGAAGCTTGACCATTTCAACATAAACAATCTTTACTTATACACTCATGTACCTCTCCTTACACATGTACTGGGAAGCTTAAGGACTTGTATACTTTATTAGTGCACAGCAATTGTTCTTAGAATTTATTCATATAAATATTCCATATTAACAGTGTAGCATAATAAATGAAGCTCCATAAAATGCCGTACAAATTAAATTTAATAAGTGCATATACGCAGTAGTCGCAACAACCAAGCAAATTTATCCGAATGCGAGCCCACTTGACTTAGCTAAAAATAATAACACATTGATCATTAATTGCGCAATTTTATATTTTAAATTAATGTTTATTTAACATGCAATTATAATTACATGTATAATAACAAAAATCCTTACTTATTAATTATTTCAAGAAGTGACTTGGGAAGTTTCAATGTGAGACTTAGCTGTTATTGAAATATTTCGAGGAACTGTATTTTCAACCGGTTGAAAATAAAGTTGACACACACGTTTGAAACAGTTGCACTACCTCAATGATTCACCTGGCTTTCCGCAGGGATCTGGCACAAGTCGTAATTTGAGATATCAGCTACCATTTGATTATCACCAACATTTTGATACTCTTTCATGCTTCTGGGAAACAAGCTTTTTCGACTTTTATTGGCCTGTGATGTTCCCCAATCTCATTGGCTTAACCTTTGTGCGATGTTGGGGTACCTCCTGATTCGCTCCTATGGAGCTTATGGAGATTACGCTAGTCTTTTCCGAAAGCACCATTAACGCCCAATGTTGTCATCATGTTTTTTTTTTTGAAACTGCTGATGTCATGGACTTACGGGTCGTAAACTTCTTCGGGTAAAACCGTCAAACGTGGAATCACTCGTATGAGTTCGTTGTTGACGTAAAATTACCTAACTGGTGCTAAATGTTCTCACAAATAGAATATTATTCTAAAGTCCTCCCGCCAAATGCAAATAAAATAGTACAAAGGAATTTACCATAACTTTTGTAACACGTTAAGTTAAATGTTTCTGTACGCAATAGGGTCATTGCTGAGTTCCATGAAAACCTTTCTATAGGTCGATTTGAATATGTGTAAGTGGTCCCAACACCCTAGAGACCTCTGCTATATTTTTCTTAAATTATGCATTTTAAAAGTAAATCAATCCTTCCTGAATTGGAAATCGATTTATCATTTCTCTCTTTCAAACTTTTTTAAACTATACCATTCCGGAACTCAATATCTCGACCGCGGAATTATATATTTGTTTTTTTTATTAGTAAAAAGGAATGAATTGCAATAAAAAAATCCAGTAACGAATATAGAAGAAGATTCCAGAAGAAATTTGCCTTTCGATCCTTCAAACGAGTTATTGATGTGGTTAGTTTTCGTTGCGTCGAAGATGAAAAATGCATTAAAGAAGGAATGGGGACAGGAGACACAAAAGGAATTCTTCTGGGTGGAGTCAGGATGGATCGTGAATGAACAAAATACTACGGAGTTTGAGGCTATGCCAATTTCTTAAGCTTATTCAAACAGAAAATAAAATAAGGGATCCTGAAAGAAAAGTGTCGCATTTGTATAGTAAGATGTGCACTGCGAGAAAAATTGCTCAAACTTTTAGTGAGTGGATATTTTGTAGCAATGTATTATAATTTTATTTATTTTTCATTTCTTTAAATGGTGGTGTTATATTAATTCTTCTATTATAATATTTCACCGTAAAAATCACCGTAAAAATCACGGGGCGTTCATAGAACACAGGAAGAGTCCGAATTTCAGGATAACTAACACTTTTATTTCAAAAATTAATAAGTGCAAATGTAGACAATATGTAAATATAGACAATAAGAAATCACTCTCTAGCTGTCTGACAAACCCACCAAACAAATGGTAGGTACAATAAAACAATAATTTGCGGTGCAACTAATTCTCAAGTGTGTTCAGACGAGTGTGTTCTCAAAACACTGATGCATTTTACAATTCACTCTTCTCGTATCATGCCAGCAACAACAACATCCAATAGATCAGCTTATATATCTTCTATTTTTCTATTCGGCTCAGACTGTGTAGTCCCAAACGTCTTAATGCCTAGACGTTATATAACCTCTATTTCCCTACCTAGACTATACAATTCGTCAAAAATGGGCGCAGAGCACTTTATATATAACCAATATTGAAATATCTACAAAAATGAACGTAACTTCAGAAATCCTTATACAATCTAGAAAATTTGAGCATTTTCCAAAACTTGTCAAAAGTCGCCTTGGCGATATTTAGTCTAATTTGCCGATACTTCAAATACTAACAATCTCTGCTTGTAAATGCATTTATTTTCTTTAAAGTTTAGGGGAAAGCATGTGAAGGTATTTTAAGTATTCGTAACAATAGTTTTATCACATAAAGCATTCAATAAAATAAGTTGTTCAGCAAATGCTTACAGCTCTTGTGATTTGATTTGATTGGATTATATGATGTTCTATTTTTGTGATGTACATCACGACTCCTTTGAAATGGGTTTAAAGGGCAAAATAAATTTCGGAAAATTACTGGTACATATGCATACATAGAGCTAGCTCTTCCTCTATACCCGGATTTTAAACTGGCTCCTACAGATCTGCAGCCCAGAGTTCCAACCGTTTGGTAACAGGTGGATTGTGCAGCTCGCTGTATGCTCTTTATGTACACGTTTTGTTCTTGTGACTTTAGGGAATCTATCGTTCATAAAAGAAAATTATTTGGTTTAAAAAAGGACTGATATTTTTCAACCTTGCCTTATCATCAAAGAAATATCAAAGAAATATTTTACAATGTGGTAGCTACAGTAATATGTGATTGAGTAACCACCCACTCCCGAAAGACTTCATTCATTGTTAGTGTTGGTTTTATGTTGTCAATCACCTTTTTTATTATTTTAATTATAAAAGAAAACCTTTTATTTATTCCTAAAATAAATTGAAATTATGAGTTCCCTGACTGCTTCTAGAGATTCAAAATTGAAATGAAAAAAAAAATCGTTAAATTTTTATTGAAGTTATTGTTGTACATTGAGCACTTCAAAACAGGGGGTGCAGCAAGAGATGTATTTATTTGACCACGTTCAGAAACAAACTATTTGTCAATGTTTTAATTTACTACGACTATAAATGACTATCTACTACGACTATACGTCTACGTGTCATTTGAAAGATGGTATGGTATACCCTAAAACCTGCACGTCCAGTCTCTAGCTTGAGTCGAACTTGGTACAAACTATTTTGAGATCTCATAATCTTTTGGAATATAATTGCTTGTTTTTTTACTTGGCAGAAAGTTTTTCTTGCATAAAATGGTGATTTTGTGAGATTTCAATATTTTATAGAATTACTTATCAACATGACTCTCCAACACATATATAGTGGATATTGGAAATTATATTACTTTACTACCGGACACAATTTATTTATCTCTTTTATTGCATTACTAAATAAAGTGTATCTTCAAAATTTATAAGAAAAGAATGTATCTTCCATTAAAGTATACAAAAAAATCCACCATTGAATAAAATCGGCTCAATAGTTTATACGGTAAGTCTGTCAACACTGAAAATGGCTAAAATATCATATTTATATTTTTTAAATTTTAGAATTTCTAAATAAAATGTATCTTCAAGTTTTAACATAAAATTATGTTTATACTAGTCTACCCAAACACCTCAAATGAGCTGCCATTCATAAATATCGGTTTAGTGTTTAAGGCTGTAAGTTCGGCAAAAATGAAGACAAGAAAGGTAGGAAGGAAAATCTTAAAAATACTTTCTCAAACGTTTTTACTTTCCTTATATACATAATGTATAAGGAAAGTATTGTGACGGGGTCGAAAATTCGAATTCAATTTTTCGACGGGAGAGCACGTTTCAAGCATCCCTGATTACGAATCAAACATTTTTGAAGTGATGTCTGTGTGTGTGTGTGTCAGTGAGCCTGTGGAGACGATAGCTGACGAACGAATGGACCGATTCGAACAATATTTGGTACAAAAATCATAAGCCGTAAACACTGGAAGCCTATTGTTTTTTTATGCAATCGAATTTTCAGAACCCCCCTAAATTTTTGAGTGAAATTTTGAAAAAAATCGTCAAAAAATCCAAACCGCTAATAAAGTTACTCAAATAAACATGTATTATGTAATTTTTTATTAGATAATGATTGATATAAATTTTAGAACTCTAACATGATCCGTTCTCGAGATATTTCACTTTTTCAAAAAAATTATCAAAAGTTATATGAAATAAAAAAATATTTCCTATTGAGAAACATGTTCATTTTCATATGTAATGCCATGCGATAAATTTAATGACATCATTCTCGTGGATCTAGCTCGTTCCATTCATAAAAAAAGATACTTTGAGTAATACTTTTGTATTTGAACGCCAATAATCATTTATTTGCTTTAAGAATAACTTATTTCTCCGTCCATAACGTTTGGCGGGAGTTTGGCGACGAATTTGGCGAAATGTCTCCAACTTGGCGACATATTTCGACAAATCTCGCCAACTTGATAAAAATGACGCTAAATCAATGAAAATGACGACTAATTGAAGAAAATTCAATATCTTGGAAAGATATAACATTTTTACTTTCCTTATATACATAATGTATAAGGAAAGTATTGTGACGGGGTCGAAAATTCGAATTCGAGTTTTCGATGGGAGAGCACGTTTCAAGCATCCCTGATCACGAATCAAACATTTTTGAAGTGATGTCTGTGTGTGTGTGTGTGTGTGTGTGTGTGTGTGAAAGTATGTGTGTGTGTGTGTGTGTGTCAGTGAGTCTGTGGAGACGATAACTGACGAACGAATGGACCGATTCGAACCAAATTTGGTACAAAAGTCACAATCCGTAAACACTGGAAGCCTGTTGTTTTTATACGTGATCGAATGTTCAGAACTCCCCTAAATTTTCGAATGAAATTTTGAAAAAATCGTTAAAAAATCAAAACCGCTAATAAAGTTACGCTAGTAGACATTTCTTATGTAATTTTTCATTAGAAAACAATTGGCATAAATTTTAGAACGCTAACATGAACCGTTCTCGAGATATTGTACATTTTTCAAAAATATTATGAAAAAGTCACATAAAAAAAAAATTCCTATTGAGCAACATGTTCACTTTTCATTTGTAATACCATGCGATAAATTGAGTGACATCATTCTCGTGGATCTAGCTCGTTCCATTCATGAAAAAATATACTTTGAATAATACTTTTGTATTAGAACGCCAATAGTCATTTATCTGCTGTAAGAATAACTTTTTTCTTAGTGCATAACTCTTGGCGAGATTTTGGCGACGAATTTGGCGGAATGTCGCCAACTTGGCAACTTTTTTTAAATGTTGCCAAATTAATGAAAATCTCGCCAAATGGATAAAAATGATGCTAAATCAATGAAAATGACGACTAATTGTCGAAAATTCAATATCTTGGAAAGAATATTAGTGTCTACTATAAGAAAATCCTATTACTTTCCTTATATCAATATTGTATAAGGAAAGTATTGTGACGGGGTCGAAAATTCGCGGGAGAGCACGTTTCAAGCATCCCTGATCACGAATCAAACATTTTTGAAGTGATGTCTGTGTGTGTGTGTGTGAAAATATTTGTGTGTGTGTGTGTGTGAGAGAGTCTGTGAAGACGATAACTGACAAACGAATGGACCGATTCGATCCAAATTTGGTACAAAAATCCCAATCCATAAACACTGGAAGCCTATTGTTTTTATACACAATCGAATGTTAAGAACAGCCCTAAATTTTCAAATGAAATTTGGAAAAAATAGTCAAAAAATCAAAACCACTAATAAAGTTACGCATATAGACATTTCTTATGTAATTTTTCATTAGAAAACGATTGACATAAATTTTAGAACGCTAACATGAACCGTTCTCGAGATATTGCACATTTTTCAAAAAAATTATCAGAAAGTCATTTCAAAAAAAAAAAAAAATCCTCCTGAGAGACATGTTCACTTTTCAGTAATACCATGCGATATATTGGATGACATCATTCTCGTGGATCTAGCTCGTTCCATTCATGAAAAAAGATACTTTGAGTAATACTTTTGTATTTGAACGCCAATATTCATTTATCTGCTGTAAGAATACCTTATTTCTTTGTCCATTATGCTTGGCGAGATTTTGGCGACGAATTTTGGCGGAATGTCGCCAACTTGGCGACTTTTCGAAATGTTGACAAATTAACGAAAATCTCGCCAAATGGATAAAAATGACGCTAAATCAATGAAATGACGACTAATTGTCGAAAATTCAATATCTTGGAAAGAATATTAGTATCTACTATAAGAAAAACCTATTTATTTTACTGTAAAAGTGGTAAATTCATTACGTTATATAAGGAAAGTCATGTGTTGCTCACATCAGATTTTTTTAACTGTAAAAGTAGTAAATTCATTGTATTATATAAGGAAAATCATATGTTGCCCACATCAAATTTTTAAATAAAGGTCTTAAAAGTTCCGTAATTTGCAAGCATATTTTAGAGCAAAAAAAATACATTAGAAATTATGAGGACTGAACTTTAGAACCCTCAAAATCGGAACCATGCACTTTAAATATATTTAGCTCGATATAGAATATTTTGCTAAACTCCAGATCTAAAAGGAAGCATTATGATGCACTTTCTGCATATGTCTGCTAAATTAATCATTTGTGAAGATTGTGATATCAACAAAATTTGAAGTAACACTATTAGAAAATAGAAAGTATTATCAGTACAAATTTGAAGCTCATATAAATTTTCACACTATGAGTTTGATAGCGAGTCTACAAATATGAAAAAATTTAGAAACAAATCGTTTCATAAAACAGCTGACATGGATTTTTAAAATTACATTAAGCATTTAGCAAGCCTAATCCGCCGTTATATTGCTTGTAAACCGATAGCGTTAAAAATATACTTGTTTAAAATGTCCGTTATAATACTTTAAATTTTCTAATAACGGCATTTAGAATTTTAAAAAAATTGGTCAATAAAGGTGAGAAGTTTATAAAATCGTAAAATGAAATATTTAGTAATTTATTATACAGAAATTTTTCAGATATGTCATATGTAAATAATGAATTATCCGATTGCTTAATATTTTAACCATCTCAGTAGTACAGAAATATTTTTTAATAAAAATATATTCTTAGATACACTTCAAGCATTAACAATAAAAGTAATTTATAAGTAAAATCAATTTTATTGAATAAGAATATCACTGTACAGATTTAAGTAAAGAGCCATTCATTGGATTACACATATTTTTATCTCAATCCAAAAATGCCGAAAATCTAATTTTCTTATGAAACAAGGATAATACTTTTCTAGTTCTAAGAATTATGCAAAGTTAATTTAAGACGCGAAATTTGTGAGACTTGTTAAAAGTAAGAAAAAAGAATAATCGAACGCTGAATTAAAATAAATTAAGATGAAACGAAAAATCAATTTCGAACTTTTCAATTATTTATTATAGTTTTAGAGTTTTCTGTAATATATAAATTTGGAAGACCAGGTGCCGGTAATGTCGAAATTGGAAAGATCATTAAATATGTTCGTGATTTTCTAAAAATATTTAATTAATTCTGCTTGTCCTAATCCGTCTTTTGCACATTTTTTTAAGTATCCACCATAGAAATCTTCAAAATTTCATTTTAAATCTAATCTATCTTCTGCAGGGAAAATTAAAAATAACCTTTGCAATGAATATTCTGTTAGAAATTGGTTATTCTTAATACTATACATTAATGATTAAAACTATTTATTGTTAAATGCTTGAACAAAAACTTAATATTATTGAATAAATATAATTATAATTTATTAAGTCACAATACGAATGGGCGTACTTAATCCATATCGAATAATATAAGATTAAATTTCAATGCTTGGGAATAGGATTTGCAAAACTTATTTTAATTAACCTTAAGTTTTCAGTAATTAATGGAACTACTTGCTCATAATTTGCTATCATAAAAAGAAACACGATATCCTAGCGAGGAAAGTGAAATTTTACCTAAGTTTCAGTATAATTAACGCATAAATACGTGAAGCACACTAAAAAAGATAAACATATTCTTGGCTGGAATTTTCACTCTGTTGACATAGCTACCATTATGGGGTAAAATAAATTATATTTGCAGTTTATATAGCGAAAATCAACTTTTATAGTTCCCCTTTGAAATTCATAGAGACTCACAAATAGAGTAATTATAATTTTATTAGGATATGAAGATATAAGTTCAAAGTCAAGGAAACTGATTTGAATTGTGCTAATATTTCATTCACCGAAGCAAGAAATTAAAAATTAGTTATTTTCGAATTGCTTGAAAACACATTTTTTATGTATTTTCAAAAAAGTGTGCAAATGATTGGATTTAAAATCATTTAAAAACATTCTATCTGACTAATGTTTTCAAGAAGGATACTCTGTTGTAATATTTTTGAACTCCAAGGAACCAATATATGTGAAAACTATTCAAAAATGCACATCAACAACAAACTAAAATGTAATTAAAATAAAATACTTCTTGGAACATGTATTTACTATACGATCTGCTCTATTACTGTACCACATTTCTTAGTTGCGAGTCATTTGCATTTTTCGCTGAAGACTTGTATTTTGTAAATTGATGATTTGTATTTTGAATTTTTAGGAGTTTTTAGGAATTTTTGCTGTTTGATTTATCCAATTTAAGTTTGTCAATACCCTGTACCTTTGTGTCTCACAACAAGACTAACAAGATAAAAAAATCAAATATATTCACATACTATGTACATAATTTATAATGTAATTTCCCAGGGGTATTTTACTTCATCAATCTTAACATTGAAACTTCAGTCTCACGCACAGTACGTGACGGCTAACACAACCACAAATCACTCCGTAATACCCATTGTATTTGCGTTTAAATTTGTTGTCGGCCATTATACGATTGAGTTTAAATGCGTGTAATTGTATGCTTTAAATGACTAAAACCAGAAAATTCAGTCATTGTAGATTGGTTTAACTCCTTGCAATACAATATGAACTATTATTTTGATAGTATAATACCTGTCCAAATCCAAACAAATAAACTGAAATGTAGCAAAATGAGCGTGTTGTGATTTACAATGAACAAAATATATATTTATGTGTTAGCATTTATTTTTGATAAAATTATTTTTACAAGATGGTTTCCCAGCATCTATCATGTACAATGTTTTAAAATAATCCAATATGTTGCAACAGATTGGAAACAATTACGATTGTGAGTAATATGTGAACTTTTGAATTTAGTACATTAAATAATTCAGCATCTCTCATAAATATGAAGACAGAAGTTTGGATTTCGCGCTATTTATACATCATATAATTCACAATAGATGACGTTGTCAGTTCACATAGTTCTAAAATGGCGCTCTGTTTACCGGGGCTTGTATTTATTGTGGAGCATTAAGTATCCCATTTTTTTTTAGAACACTTTGAACTCATATGTTTACATAACCATTTTTGAGGAATATCTTGAGCAGTTAAAGGACGAAGAATGCCAGTTTGGATATTTTCAACAAGACGGTGCCACCGCACACATCTCAAGAAAATCCCGTGCAGTCATTGAATCAGTGTTTGGTGATAGGGTCATTTCACGTGGACTATGACCACCCTGATTTAACTGGCCCTGATTTATTTCTATGGTCTTAGCTCAAAGAAAATGTATACGCAAACAATCCACAGACAATCGAAGCCTTAAAGGACAACATCACTGCATCCATTCCCACCGATATGCTGCATCGTGTGGCTACAAATACTTGTCGTCGAGTAGAGCTGTGCCTGACAGCAAATGGTTGTTATTTTCAGCATTTGTTGTAACGCACGATGTTATGCGAACATTAAACTATTTACTGTGAATATTTCATATTTTTGTCCTTTTTGTATTGGGAAATATCAACCGAAATGTGGATTGCGCGACTTTAGAAACACCCTGTATATATATATATATAGAGAGAGAGAGAGAGACTTATTCAATTAAGTACTGGAACTGCCCAGTAATGGGACCCCATTTACTATCGGATCTGAGAAGGAAGGCTATTTTGTATATTCGAAACCGATAAACCAGTTTATGTTTATGGTTATTTTGTATTTGTGACGTTTTTAAATTATAGAGCACTCCAGTAGCGTAAAGTAGTAAGAAAAAACGGTTTGAAGATCCAATGAAAGAAAAGTGAGAATCTGTAACACGAAAATTCAAATATCTAACAAGCTTACGAAATAAAAGTATAAATCAACAAATCCTCAAGCAAATGAAAAAAAAAACAAATTTATATATATATATATATATATATATATATATATATATATATATATTATTATATAAGAAAGTAAAAAATAAAGCAGAAAAGCCGAGAAAAATAAAAGAAGTTTGCGTGCCGCAGATCTCGCTAAAAACATTGGACGAAAGTAAAATTAAAATATAACAATTTCTTATATTATATATATATATATATATATATATATATATATATATATATATATATATATATATATATAAATTTATTAATGAGTAACGGAATGCTTATGTATAAAATTTCTATGTTAAGGGAAAATAACACAGCAATGCTTATCTTGAAAAATTGCACATTTTCGAATATCCTGGGAAATTTATTCTTTATTTCGAATTTTCTATAACTTGAAATGTTTTATTGTTCTCTTGGAAATTCGAGTTATGAAAGTTTCTCTGTATGTAAAGTAACTTGAAAATGCCCCACTATTCCACAATTTTATTCCTTTTCCCAATACTTCCGTTTCCGCTTTATATTTTCTTTTTTTGTGTGGGAAAATCTCGACGATAAGACCACTATATCATTTTCTAACTATATTTTCAAGTTACATTTTACTTTCCTGACAATGCATCGTAATGTATAGGGAAAGTATTGGATTCGTGTCGAAAATTGCAACTCGACGTTTTAGAACAATCTGGAACACGAAAATTATATTTTAACGTGACGTCTGTGTGTTTGTGTGTGTGTTTATATACTTCATATCTAAATAAAAACTAATAAAACTATTTAATCCAATTTATTGGTAAGCTACGTGTGAGTTATCGTGATGCTGATTAGATTTTGGGATGATTCAGGAAAAAAGAACGTGAATTATTTTGGAACTCTGAATATCAAACTCTGAAATATAAAACTCTGAAATATAAAACTAAGTCGTCAAACTCTGAAATATAAAACTAAGTATGCTGAAATGTATGAATTGAATGTAAGTTTTACCCGTAATTTGTTGCAATGAACTAAATAAGACCAGCGTCATTACTCTAGGACTATCCTTTCTCGAGATATTTTATTGTTTTTGCATTTTTGTTACACCGCCTTTAAAAATACGCCCAGTTACCAAATGGAAACCAAAATTGAATTAATTGTGCAAAACTGCCATGTAATTTAAAGTAATTATGCATGCCATTTCATACAATTCCGCTTCATTTGATAAATTATTGAAGAAATAACTAGGACATGAAATAAAGCCTGCAGGAAAATTCAGGTGATGTCAAGATCAGATTTTAAATTTAATATTCAGAATTTGCAAGTTTTAATGAAATTGTTGAATTTGACGGATTTGTATCAGTGTTTATATCCGATCTACCATGGATTTAAATGTAAGGAGTTAGAGTTCCATATAAAGAAAACGCCTATATCGTTTAAGACAATAATGCTATCCTGCGTGTATGTATTTCAATAGAGAAAGGACTAAAATATGTATTTAAACTCTCCATTTTGTAAAAATAATTTATTAGCGTAATGGAAATGAAAACTGAAACAATAAAGAGTATTCTTATTCAAAATTATTTTACCTTTCAATTTATTTTTATCTTCATATATCATGTACTCTATTCTACAACTGTTAAAAATCCTGGTTAATTATGCTCGTAATTAGCGAACGCTGAATTTCAAAATAATCAAAAATATATATACTAAATACTATACCTTCCTATTGTGTTAACTAACAATTGCGGCTACTTTCCTAACACTAGCAACACCTAGATATAATTCTCAAAGCATTATGGCATTTCCATGCGTTTCAGCGTTTCATTCATGCGGGAGAGTTACCTTCTTCTTTCTAACTCCATGTGATCCACATTTAAAAGAAAACAAACAGAGACTTTACATTCATGATTTACGCAGCAATTACCAAACAGTATTTTCTCCACGTCACGGGCAACATTGTGAATTAAGTTGCACGCAAGGTACGTGGAGGCAAACACAACTTCAACTTATTCTATAATTTCAGGTATATGTATTCTTAAAACTGCCGTAAGGCGAGAAAATGATTGATGGTAAATGCGTGTAATTGTGTGTTTCGAATGACGAAAACCAGAAAACTCATGCATTTCCCATATTCTTTTCAGCACCTTCAAATGATACATAGATTAATCATTCACAGGCACTATAACTGTCAGAAACTAAACAAATAAACCATTATGCAGCAGACGGAGCACAATATAATTCGAAGTAAAATATATTTGATGTTTTCATATATCATTTGGTTCTTTTGCATTTTCTCGAAAAATATGTATGTGGTGGAATATGTTATGAGAAATAAGAGAAATGCTGATATGAATACAATATGTTGAAGATACAAAATTAATTTCAAATAATTCCATTCCAGGTTGAACAGCGCAATTCTTAAATATTTTGCTGGAATCCAATATATTAATTTAACAAATATAATATTACAGCATATATATTTTCCTAAAACCTAAAAATATCATCTGTGGTGCCAAGTTTTATAAATAAAATGCACAATAATGTTAGTCAGGTGAATGTAACATCTTGTAGCTACGGCGATGATTTAAAATATTTCCATACCACATTGAGTAGTACAATTCGTACATATTTTGCTAAGGAATTTGACATATTATTTTAATAAACATGATATGCACAATATATATATATATATATATATATATTTAACGAAAGTTTTAATTTTGTTAATTTTTTCGATCTCAATTAATATTCGTTTATTACAAAATATTATACATAATCATTATTATACTGGTAAAATGAATACAATATGCTGTAGATGCAAAACTTTATTCGAAAGAATTCCATATCACATTGAATGTTATAATTTGTATATATTTTGTTGAAAAGTCAGACACAAAAATAGGATATATGCAGCTTACAGCTTTTCTTAAAAGCTAAATTTAACTTTTTATTTTCTTACATATAGATTAAACTGGGCTTCATTGCTTATAACCACACAAAAGGTAATCCTTCAGTTTAAAAAAAAATCCCTTTTTCTTTTCAACTTCAAATGTTTTGAAATAGTGCTCAATGGGCCAAAATTCAAATGAAATGATATATCTCGAGAACAGTTTATCTTACGGGTATGAAAATAGTTTAATATCTATATCAACAGAAAATGGAATCAATTACAATTAATAATATATTTCAGTATATTTCAGTCCGTTCTAAGTCTGTTTTGATAATTGAAATTGTGCCTCTGTAAATATGTGTGCAATTTCATGTATGTATACAAAATATCATCTTCCTCCATATACGATTAAGCTGAACTTTATTGCTTGTAACAACACAGAAGTTGCTGTTTCAGTTTTAAAATATTCTTGTTTTCGAGTAAAATTTATAACAATAGTCAGGCAAATATTGATTTTGCTTCGTTGGGAAGAAAAAATGGACTTGGTCTCATCCATAGTAAACGCTTGTAGATTATGAATGTGTAGCATAAATGCTAACCTTATTCGTTTTTACCTGAGTAATTCTCCAAATCTTTATATGAGGAAATAGGATTAAAAGTAAAATATGCAAGTCACAGAACATTTTTATATGAAGTATATGAAATAAAAATAAAAATGCAGTTCAATGCATTGTTTCATACCCATTATGTAAAGTATAACGATGCACCTAGATATAAATCAAAATATTGTTACCTAGTACTTTTGCATGTACTATTTTTAAAGTCAAAATTCAAACTGTACGCGATACCGATAAAGCTCATCGAAACAGAACATCAGTAACTCTTTTGGTAATTGCAGCGAAAAACTTTACAATGTCGCTTCCCATGACATTGACTGATGACAGATAACGATAATTGTGTGTTGCAGGTGACGGAAAGTATAAAAATCCATTCTCTCCGAATTTTCTTATTACCCCCCTCAGATCATATGTGAATTAATCTTTCCATCTCCAGAATACTCGGAAACCGATATATTTTGAAAAATAAATAAAACAAATGTTTAATCTGTTTCTGTTCCTGACAGTTAAAGTGGAAAATAATGTGAAGAAAATTTGGCATGTTTTTCTAGCATAGTTTAATATAATGGATAGCCTTTATAAAAAATGATATTAAGGAATATATTGTCAACATTTTCGTGGATTGAATGTAAAATAGTGGCAACACATTTAAATATAAAAATATATTTTGTACATTAACACAATCCGTTATAATCATTATAAATAATATATAGCTGTATACACAACATTTTATCCTACCTATGGGAAATACAAAATACCTTATTAGATGAGTCAATTTCGATGATGTGTGCAACATTGCACTGTACTGCTGACATGGTATTGTTTGTTTGTTTGTCTGTGCGTAAATAAGGGTTCTCACATGGTTGTTATCTTTCAATTTAGCGAAAAATTTAAAGACAGAGGCATTTATATCTGGAGCGTATAAAGTGCATGTTCCTACACGATTCATTGGCATCTTTTCAGCATATGTTTCATGACAACGGCAGTTTTACATCACATACGGCCAAGCAAATCTCATCAATGACCTAGAGCATGTTTATATGACACAACCAACTTCGGCAACCAGTTTGTCGGTCCTTTCAATGGTCTTCTTATGTATGGAGATTTTTTCGATCTAGGCTTTTCATCTTCTTCAGTTTTTGGCTGTTCAAATGGAGAACATTTTTCGTTATTTCTTTATCTTTTTTTTCCATATCTTCCTTCCTACACTTTCTTTGAATTTTTAAATGTCCAGTAATCTGCCCTCTATGTTTTTTCATTTAGAAACCGATGATTTTTTTATTCTGAACGATCAGGTGTGACATTTCATTGATAGACATATGATTTGGATGTTCTGCTGCTTCCTGTTTGGTGGTATAAAATCCTTAATTCATAAGAGATGATTTTGTAGAATTTAAGTTACCTATGCTGAGGTATATGTATTAAATTTTCTCTTAATGTATGGCCTAAATATTTTCATACATTGAAACAATACAACTTTTCTATACAAAATGCACATACATTGACCATTAAGAATTTATTTTTAACATATACATATGCGGAATAATACTTATTTTCTACACTATTCAAAAGAATAGTAACAATGTAACTTGATACAAATCAAAAACGAAAGTCACCTTGTACTTTCTGAAGTACCACGTTTAAGGTCAAAATTCAAAATGCACGCAATACCGATAAAGCTCTTCCTAACAAAACAACCGTAACTCTTTCGGTAATTGCAGGGAAGAGCTCTACAACTGTCGCCATTCATGACATTGATTGATGGCGGATACGGGTAATTGTGTGTTGCAGGTGACGAAAAGTATAAAAATCCATTCTGTCTGAATTTTCTTATTACCTCCTCCGATCATATGTAGATTAATCTTCCGATGCTCTAGAACACTTAGAAACCGATATATTTAAAAAAATAAAACAAATGCTTAATCTGTTTCAGTTTCCTACTGTTAAACTGGCGAAATAATATGAAGGAAATGTGACATGTTTTTTCTAAAGTAATTTTATAAAATGGATGAAAGTTTAGAAAGATGATATACAACGGATATTTCAAACTATTATTTGGGGAATGTGTTTGTAGGTTGTGAAAATATATTGTATAAATATAAATTTTGTTTTCTCTCAGTTTTTTATTAAGAATTTGAAGTTTTGAAATGAGCACTACTTGCTTATTTTTAGGCAACTATGTGTTATTTTTGCGTAGTGGGAAACGCTGAAGATTGTGATTCTAATACATTCTAATATAAATTAACTAGCCACTACGTCTACATTTCGTGCAAAAAATATGGCTATCAGAAGAATTCAGAATTGAACTTACCAATATTTTGAATTTAGAAAGTCAAATTAATTATTAGTCTTGTTAGAAATTCAAATTAATTTAGAAAGTCAAATTAGTTTAGAAAGTCAAATTAATTATTCCAAACAGATCAGAAAGTAATACATCAATACATTTAATTTCTACTTCATACATTAATACATAAATAATACATTTTAACTAAATATGCAACAATACACAAAACAAAATATATGCTAAAGCAATCAAATGACGGCTGAAAGATGGTCATGCAGGAAAGTCCAGGAATAAGATCCTTGGACTAATTCTAGATGTTAGCAGGTTTTGATGCAAGTACGTAAACTCATAGCTATATTTGATGTTTAATTTTAGGTAATACATTTTTTACATACAACTAATATTTGTGTTTAAACAGGAGGAGTTTTAGTAAAATCTTATGTTAGTAAATATTTTTCAAGCATCAATCGATTCGTCAATGTCTACTTTGTATTAGATGTATTGTTTAATCTTTGTATCTTTACGATCCACGATAGTTATGCATAATATCCTCATTTCCAAATGACTGGTGATCGTTGACCAAATAATCAAAGTTTCGTTGTTCATATTTCCCGAATTGCTGACGACAGATGGTCACATTTTACATTGGAAGATCTAGTCAATTTGAAAAAGTAAATTTTTAGTGTAGTTGAAAAATAGACTATTGCTCTTCCACAGCATGTATGCTTCTTTATCTGTCTACGCTTTAATTATGATATATCTCTAGTTTCATAACAGATAAACCATTCTATTTGAAATTAGAAATACGAGTTTTTCCCATAATAAACACATTACCGGGTGGTCAGAAAAACACCCCTACTCTGAACACTCTATAGATCGAACTAGTCAGTGTAAAGGTTCCAAAACTGTTGAACATGATATTCAAGACATGGGGAAAGGGATTACGTGAAAGAAAAATAGTTCCAGAAAGACCGATAGGTGGCGCTGTACAACAGAAAATTTGCTGAAAAAAAACAAAATACACATTTATAACACATTTTATTCGAACGTACCAAACATTCATATCACAATGACCTTATAGATGCTGCGTATAACGTAATCCATTGATTGTTCAACAATAGCGGTGGCAACATCGTCAACGACATCTGAACGAGTCGATTTGCGTCCTCGACCCGGCTGAACTCCAAGACGTCCAGTTTTCTCGAATCGAGCGATCCTTGTCCTGAGAGCTTGTGGAAGTAATGATCCTTTGCTCAAATTCTTAAGTCGATCAAACTCTCGAATTGCAGCTGCAGCATGTCCTTTGTTTTCATAAAACAGCTTCACAAGCAAAGCTCGTTCTGGCAATGTGACAGCCATCGCTGATAAGAATGAAAATTTCCCAGTTTTATCCCCTTTTATGCCCATAACATAGTAACCGCAAACCAAGGGTTTATGCAATTTTTTGTGCTTACAGTGCGAAATTGCAGTTATAATGACAGTTCAAGTTTCTTCACTTTTTTATCTTCTTTTTTTTTCATATCTGCAAAAGAAATTAAAAAGGAAAAATTCTATATAGCATATGTCTTTTTTTTTTTTTTGTGATTATTTTTTGTCTTTACAGCATGATTTCTGTTGTACAGCGCCACCTATCGGTGTTTCTGGAACGATTTTTTTTCACGTAATCCCTTTCCCCATATCCTGAATACTAGGTTCAACAATTTTGGAGCCTTTACACTGAGTAGTTCGATGTATAGAGAGCTCAGAGTAGGGGTATTTTAATTCTGACCACCCGGTATATTAGCTCTTGTGCATTGGTAGGTTTTTCACTTCCTTTAAGCATATAGCAACTGTAAAAATAACAGTTTCTGAAGAAAATAATGAGGACACGAGTAAAAATTCGATTTTAGAAAAAAAAAACCACGCGAAATAATTTAAAACTTATTGTACAAAAATAGAAATATACTGTCACTGTCCTCAATTTCTGAGAAGTAAATATGCTATTGGAAAAAAATTGATAAAAGTCAATAAAATCACCATGAATAGAATCACATATAGAGCATGAATATAATAGCTATTAGGGCTTCAATAAAGATTTGTGAATTGCGATACATGAAGTTTAATAGTAAAACGTTTTGTTTAAATATTTTTTTCAATCCAAGATCTAATTTTATACTGAAATAATACCTAGTATACTTGATAAGTTATCCATGTAAAAATATTAAACAATTTAAATCAGAGTAAAATTCGTTAGGATGAAAATGCTTTACTATGTTCCAGTTTTATTGGTTTCTTGAAGAACGTGTTTAATGAGACAAAACTGTAAGCACACAGTTTTAGATGTACATATTAAACATAATAATTTTACGAAGAGTGAGAAAAATCAAATACTTTTCATTTGATCATTTATGAGGATTTCCATATCACAAAGAACTGTTGCAAAATGCAAAACTCTAAAAGGCAATTCACATGAGGAATGATTAACATTAAAAAGTTTGAGAGAGTGACTTACGCTATCCATGACGGCACGAATGATGAATGGAATCTATTATATATCGAGCTAAAAGAGGGGGAAAGTAAGGCTTTAATGTTGACTGTAGCCTCAAAATTGGTTTTTACTCAGCCGGTTCTAAAAATAGAGTCAATTTTATTTCTTTATGACCGTAAATAGGAAAGAAAATTGTATCAGCGAAGCATTGCGGCAATATATTAGAATTTTATAGTATCAAGTGGATTTAAACTCTCAGAATTTTACAAATTACTTAGATTTGGTTCCTTATTTTTTATTTATAATTTCGAGAAAAACATTTGTGAAAATAGTTTGTGTTAAAAATATCCCCTTTTGTTCTATATCTGGAATTATATAGAATAAATGTATATTATTTTAAATCGCATTTGTTAGCTATAGAATGATTTCAAAAACCAAAATGAATACTACAAAATTACATTCTAAAAATACCGTCAAACCTATTTTACTATTTATTAGTCAATAATGCTTTTCAAATTTAATTGAAATATAACTTAGGACACATAGCTCATTATTATACAAGTGATTTTGTTTTAAAGAATATTTCAGAAAACTTATTGATTTTGAAATGCCTTTCTTCAAACTTTCCAAAGATTATTTTTCTTTGGCAGCTGATACTTTTTGGATGGAATGGGGATGTCTAATTTTACCTTCCCCAAATCTTAAAATGTTTCAATAAGGTGGTCGAAATTCCGCAGATTATTTTTTTATTATGATATACATGATCTCTAAGGTCTGTGTTGAATGGCCGGTATGTTTTTCCGGAGCGGCCAGTTGTAGTACCGTTTTGTACGTGGGCGTGTCTTATTCTTCGATTGACAGATAAGTTATATTATTAATTCCAAATAGGGTCAATACTGCAAAACGAAACACAGCACTACAACCCTCATTCTGGCTGCGAATATTCCATTCTGTGCACTACAATTGGCAGTCTAGGCTGACTGGTTCAAGGCTGATGTTTTCCTTTACTTCTGCTTAACTCTCTCTATAATACATGCATCAACAGTCTTTGAAAGATCAATATATTCCGATTGATTTGGGGAATTGAGTCCACCCCTGATATCTAGTCCCGATTTGAGGAAAATAAGTCATTACATTATCATGTCTTAAATATAAAAAAAATTAAAATATCGAATCCCCCAAAGTACATAGAGAAATGTTAAACAGCGTTAAGTTTCAGGGTCTGACTTAAGCTATCTGTGACTGCATGACTGTTGGACAGAATCCATTAAATTTGGAGCTTAAAAATCAACTCTAACCTCAAAATTGGTTTTTACGTAGTCGAGTAGGGCAAGTTTTATTTCTCTTTTATCACTGTAAATAAGAGTAGAAGAATATTACCAAAACGTATTTGCACTGGGCCAAAGCTTCAGACGATCATTTCTGAAATCTATGCAAGTTCATAAGATTTGCTTCCTATTTTTTATAAGAAAAATTTTTAAATAAAACATTTTGTGAAAATATGTATACATTTTTGGAATGAATTTTATTTTATGTTAAATGATCCTTATTTCACTGTTTAAATTCGTTTCAAATTAGATTTTAAATGATAATTTGTTGTTTGTTGAAAGTGAATTACCGAAGCGGTATGTATCTGCATTATATCTCAATCTATGATTTATATTGTGAATAATTGTGTTTAAATATATTAAATATATCTAGGATTACCAGATGCTGTAGTTCGAATAGAGTTTCCCAATTTGGTAATTTATCGCCACGTTGGCGACATTTGTCGGCATTTCGAAGGTTCGAGAATATAAATAACCTATATTCTACGAGATATGAGAGATTTCAGAATGTTTCTATGGAGAATCTGCAAACGAAATCATCAGTCAGTTGGAGATCATTTGGAGTGATGAGCTACACTGATCTGCGATATTCGTCAATGTTTGGAGAATAGTAGCTGGTATTTTGTGAAATGAAATACAACAATGGTTCGAGAATAGTATCAGTTGTTTTGTGAAATTAGTGGATCAGTTAAGTGATGTTTTTCTGTTTAAGTTTCCTGTTTACGCTGTGCTTTTGAATAAACGTGTTAATTATCCAGAAATCTGGACTCATTCTTGTTTCCTGAAAATACAGCCACGATTCCAGAGGATAATTTGTAATAATATATGCCTTTTGAAATATCGTAACACTGTAACACTTCCAGTGCTTATCAATGTAAGGGGGAATAGTTTTTCTCGAATTAAAATGGGCTTTGTTGCTGACTGAGGTATACACACGTGATCTTAGAGTTTCAGATGTAAATTAATCAGCGACGTCTGATCGCTCGCCTGCTACCGAAAATAAAAGCTGATTACCAAAATCGCCAATGCAGTCCAAGCCGAGAGTTGAAAAAATATCGATCGAAAAATTTTTCTTTTTACATTCTTTACTTAATGAGATGGATTTTTAATTAATACACAGTATTTGGATTTCTACAGTACATTCGGGTACATATATTTACAGTTTATGTTGCATTAAACTCACTATTTGCTTTTTATATGTACTCATTACGTTTTAATTATCTGGGCGATAGATACGGACCCATTAAGTGTTCAATGTTGGTTATAAGTATCATTATGCTCATAATCATAAAACCCAACTGTAAGAGTTGTCCCCAAAAATTTAGAAGATAGGTTTTGAGATTATGAGCGTTGTCTTTGCAGACTCTTGTAGCCTGAGCTAAATTGAATATGGATTTAATGCCGACTACCTAGAAGGACTGGAATTGACTGTTTCCATAGAAATCCGTAAAAATTGTGGCTTATAAAAATTTGCTGCCATTTGCTGGCATTTTGCTGCCATTGCCGTTATCGACTATCCTGTACTTGCGAGTGCAGAATAAGCACGACAGTGTTCCATGAATGATATTATCTCCAATGGTAGTGTCTTCTAAATATAACTATTTTATCTGGAGTAGTATTTTAGTTAATATATTTTCACCTACTTAATACTTTGTCTGCTAATTTTTTACTCTATTTTGACGCAATGAAACTATGATACTTATTTGTTTATTTTGAAATCTGTCATTTACAATATTTTAATTTTAATTGATTCAACAAAAATAATATTGCCAGTACTCAATTATTATATGCATTGTTTCACATGCAAAAACTAATAGAAATAATAATAAAACAATGGCATAAGTCGTTCTCTAATAACTACATGTGCATGGAAAATATTAATTAATTAGATAAATTTAGATTTTAACTTTAAGAATGCAATTTTTTGGCGGGTACAGTGGCTATAAACTTAGAAGGTTTTGAGTGTTAAGTGCCAAAATTACTATTTTTTCGCATCCAAAATTGAACGAGGAGTTTATAATTCGGATGTTATACTGCAAAATGGGTTCGGAATGTTTTAAAAATAACAAAGTACATTTAACACAATGTATAATTAATGACATGGTTAATACATTGTATTTAATTTTCGGTATATATTAAAATATTTTTATCCTCTGGGATGTATAATGTTGCTTTATATTGAAAAAGTCCCCCTAGTTGGCAAATTGTCAAGTTTGAGTAGAAGATATGAAATCAATACAGTTTTTCTTTTAAAAATAACTGCTGCTTCACGTCTAAAGTACTATTTATATAATTTTTTCATATCTTATTCCATATCAATTAAAGCATGTAGCGTGCAATTACAGTGGGAGTAATTATGGGAAATAAGGCCGATAATTAGTAGTTTTAGTGAGCAATTTTTGGATAACGATGTCAATGATTTTATTATTTTACAAAACAGATAGTTGTTATATGGATATTTCTTACACATTATCTTGAAATTAACAGACAACGAATGATGGAATTTTTAAATATATATATTACCTGAATTATAGATACGCTTGCTGATGGTAAAATCGTTACAGTATGGCGGTAAGAATTAATTAAAATAAATGACATATAAATAAACAAAAAACACATTTCGCAAAGGATAAAAAAAATTAAAAAATGTAATAAATGCAGTTTTACTTATCCTGTGCACTAAGTGATTTTATGTATTGATTTTCTCGACTTCCACTAGCCTTAATTTTCAGTTCTTCATGGTTATAAGGCATATTTATTCTTCTTGACTCAGGTTTGTTGGTCTGCTTTGACTGAAAAAAATCCAACATATCATCTAAACATCATTATCTTACACTCTTTATTAATTTGTGCTTAATTACGTTATAATTTTCCTCAACAGTCTTATATTTTCTTTCAATTTCAATTACGTTTGTACCCCAAAAATATTTACATGTACAGAAATAATTGTTCACTACAACTGTGCATTTCGATCTTATATCATAATCAGTGAAATGTATAGCCTAATTTAAAGAACATATATGATATAGTTTTTATTATCATCACAATATTTGTATGCAGTATAAATGGGAATTGGTGTGTTTTCGCCTAATAAGTAACTGCTGTCTTTGAAAAATCTGCTGGTATGAAGGATTCCCTGACCAGGAATGTATCAATTTCGAATTATGTCTATGCGTCTGTTAGTTTGCTTATCTCATTATGGGCATTACGTCTTTCAATACAAATGAGCGAATCAAATGAAGTTTGATACAGTACAGTAAACGAACTAGTGATTAAAAAAAATCAAAACAGCTTAGAATGTATAGTACAATTATTTTCGAAATATTTAAATACATTATAAAAATAGCTATTACAAATGTACAAACTATCAATTTTATATGCATGGGTCTTGTAAAGGTCCTTAAGCATCCAAATAACCATGACAGTGTTTTTAGTTAAAAATAAAAAATGCTAGTATAACTAATTGGGCAATACAGTGTTATATACGAAAAATATTAATTACAAGTTATAGAGAATTATCTAATTAGTAGAAATCAGTATCAGAAACGGACGAAACGCGTATATGGACAACAATGAATACCAGTCATTCTTAATCGGTCGCTAAATGCACAGCCGTGCCACAACTCTGTTAAATGTTTCCGATTGATTCACGAGTGGATGTAAATTATGCCAGTGATGTAGTACCCATCTATATGAGACTAAAATCCAAAGTGAATGCGGGCTTTTTGTATAATCAGTGAACAATAAGATGTATATATTGCCTCCCATTTATTCTTTACGTTCATTACTGTTCTTGATACTTTTTTCAGATAATGCTCTACAGTTTTGCAATTGGACTGTTTCGTGTATCTCGCTTCGTTGCCAAGTTAGTATCCGAAATTTTGTAGTTCTTCGCAAGAGGCACTGCATCTATTTTTATTCGATCGTACATAGTCACTTTGCTGTAGATTGATCTGGTCATTTATTGCAAATTTATTAGTTGATTAAGAACTTTCTTAGGAACCACGTATAAACATATTCATCTTTATAACTTGTTATGCAGATTATGTAGTCCTTTAAAACTACTTTTAGTTTCACTTTTATTGGAGGTAAAATTTTGTCATGCTATTGCTTTATGGAAACAGTTAGCTTTAAAGCATCGATTTCTCCTGATCTGATATATATATATATATATATATATATAATTCATATGATAACTGATATGAATTCAACATTAAATTCTGGAAGGGATTGCGGATTTACTAAGGATTTTCACCTCCGTTTTTTTTTCAACTTGCGCTTCAGAAAAGTTGTTAAACGTCTATTTCTTAAGATTGGTGGGTTCACTAATGATATATACCAAATGTTTTCGTATCCGGTTCAAAAAATGTCCTTGAAACATCTACTCAGAGTAGACTATATATATATATATAACTTATATGATGATTTATATGGATCCATCAGAGAATCCCAGAGGTAGTAGGGGCGCTTAGGATTTCGATTTTTGGTCCTGGTGATGACCATTACGGCTTGTGTGAAAATTGGCATGGCTCTACGAGTGATGCAAAAGAATAAAAATGCAAAATAGTTGCTTCGAAAGCAGTGAGTGATGCAAAAAGAATAAAAATGCAAAATAGTTGCTTCAAAAATTAATCGAACACACCATTTGTCACAATATGAAAGCTATTTAATAAATTTCTTGTTTCAACTGTAATGATCAAGCTGATATTTGGTATTCGAGCCCATTTCAAAATTCATTTCATAGGAATGCACTGGGGAATTTTTAAAAATTCTTTCGCAGTTTAATATGTTTCTGAAAGAGCTTTAACTTTTCCCTCATCTAATACCGCATACCTTGGAGTAATTACTCCCTTGCAGCAGCGATTCACCCGAGCAACAATTATAAGAGGCGCATGCGAAGATCATTAGGGGTTTCAGCAAACAAAAACGTCGTTGATGAAGGTCATTTTTGCATATTTTATTAACATGTATAGTCATCGATTTTGGATGGTCTTTATTATGTAAACCTCCAATTCGTTGTAGATTATTTCGCTTTTGTGCATGTTTTATAGTTGCTTTACTAATGAGATATTTTCTTGGCAATCTCGTAATAATCTATTAATGCGGCGAGGAATGAGGAAAAATTTTAATTTTTTACGCGATTATATTAAGAATGTATGAAATACTGGCAATATACCCGTTCGTACGGAATATGTGATGTAAAGAAACTTAAAATTCAAATTTGAAGTGAACTTCTTGTATTTGGAGTCTTTGTTTTAAAATTTTGTAATAATTATAATAAGAAGAATATAAGTGATATATCTCTTGCTGAAATAAAAATAGGTATACAGCAGCATAACTTACAAAGATAATAAGAACTTAGAAGATAATTTTAGATGTACCCGACGTTGCTCATGGTTCATTATATATGCAAATTTCTATGTTGCTCATGGTTCGTAATATATGCAAATTCATATTGCGTTGCTCATGGTTTATAATATGTGCACATTCCTATAGTATTCTGAATGGCATTGTTCTCCAATTCGAATTCCTATAGTATTTCTAAATGGCATTGTTTTCGAAATCAAATTCCCTTAGGATTCTAAATGGTATTGTTATCCAAATAATTATTATCTAAAATATTTATTAAAATATAAAATGTAATTCTTCTAAAAGGAAATATAAGAATCTATCATCTCGTTATACAAAATTATCTTCACACGCATATCTGAAAAATTAAACAGTCTGGTTTTGTTTGTAAAAATATTTTTAAATAAATAAAAAAATGGGTCAATATATACCACTAGATCTTAATGGATCATAAACTGGATCTTACATAAAGGAAAGAGAGGAAAGTGCATTATAAGATGTGTCAATACCATCTCCATACTCATCAACAATTGGTTTGAAAATAATTTGCCAGAACAAAGCAAATTATGTAAGAAACTGAAAACATCAATAATGTTCGCAATCTTTAAATTCGAAGACCGTAATTGGTATAATCCAGTTAAAAATGCAATTATGATAAAATGTACTTTTAAACACATTTCTTTATTATTCAAATCAGAGCAGCTTTAATAAAAAATTGTATGTTTTATATAGACATTTAATTTCGTTACTAATCAACGTAATATTTTTCTTCAAAAACATATGTTGACAAAAATATATTCAGCATATTTTTATTTCTATGAAATGTTCGTTTTCTATTAACATCTAGAAAACTCCTGATCCTAGAAACTTGAAAAATGGGCTAAATTTTAAGTGGGGATATTTTAAGTCAACCCACAAAATTTTATGAAATACGGCCATTCTCCCGTGATGATGCATACACACACACCCCATTTTCAATTTTATTCATACAGATAACAAGGTGTTCTCACAATGACTTAATACATTATACAACAGTCAAAGTGTCTGTAAGACAAAATTATTCAATTTCTATTATGTAGACTAGCTGATCACAAAAATGAAATAAAAAAGCGCAGATTGGCTCAAATTTTCAAAATACGGAGTAAGTTGTTAGAAAAAATGGGGGAGGCTTACATTGCTTGTAGAAACATTCTTGCAGCTTTACGAGAGGCGCTACCAAAGGATAGGGGGTAACATGCCATTGAAAATACACTCTCGTATGGATTTCTTCCCTGCTATCTGCAGACTCGATAACTTTCAAAGATACACCCTCTTTCTAGAAATTTCTATGGCGAGTGTTTAAGCGAGTCATGGTTCATCTAGAGAGATGTGAATGAGACAAAGTGAATGGTAGAATACTTGAGTGTTTTGGCACCAAAATCAGCTGTTTCGTGAATTTGGGGAGTATTTAATTAATTTTTATAGTTCCTAACAATTGTGTTGTGATCTTGTAAGATAACGAGAGTGGTATTAGCTGTATATTGCTCTTATCGTCTCTTATTGGTGTTTTTAAATAAAATCCCTATTTATTCTCTCAAGTCGTGGGTGAACTTTCAGGGCACAAAAGTGAGTACTGATTTTTGGATAACGAATGCTGTTATTTGTAATTCCTGATAAGCATAAACAGGAGCAATATTCATCTCATAACATTTGAGCGACCTTACAAGATCGCAAAATAACTGTCAAGTACAGTAACATATCAATTAAATGCTCAACTGCTTCACAAAGCAACATATTCTGTTATAAAAACACTCAATTTGACCAAGTACGTCGCAACTTTATCTGAACGATGGCTCGCTTTTAAATACTATTCATAGAAATGTTAAGAAAATGGTCGAAAAATCAATTCAAGTGCCTTCCGAAACTCGTCAGTACTCGCCAAGTTGGCGACAGTTTGCCAAATGTGGATCATAGATCACAAAAATGCCACCAAGGCCAGGCAACTCGTATTTTCATATGATGTAATGGTAACTTGCTAATGAATTTGTACCTTGTTGAGAGACAGCATGCAAAGAATGAGTTTATGCATTTGTAACAGTATATACAAACTCCCACACAAGAATACACATGTAAAGCAATTCAAAATGTCTGATATTCGCTGAGATATCATAAAAAATGTAAAATAACGGCTGATGACTGTATTTATGACTACATGACATTATTTGACTTTACAGGAACTATGCATTGTAAGGAAAGTGTAAAATATATAGATATAATTTTGATGTATGAATGCAAGAAAAACATTTACATTCAAAACATAATTTTTCTTTCGAAGAATATAATAAAAGTAAATTTCAAAAATCATTTCCAAATTCTTCATAAAGTTGATTTCTCCAAATATTATTCTTTACATAGAGCATTAAATTTCCACTCTCATAAAATGTCACATACCTTAAAGAGCAACTAACCTCTTTCAGTAGCTATTTTCCAGCTTAACAATTATAAAGATGACTGTGAAGATCATTATGCACTAGAAAAACACCCCTTTGAGAAGCGATTTTGCAGCTTAACAATTATAAAGATGAAGCCGACGAATATTGGCCAGTAGAAAAACATCCCTTTTATTGGCGATTATCCTTTTGAGTAGCGATTCTTCAGCTTAACAATTATGAAGATGAAGGCGAAGATCGTAAAGGACTATAAAAACAAAAATGTTGAGCGATAAATGTCGTTTTGATCGTTTTATAAAACAATAACAATCGATTTCTGGAACGTTTTCATTGTATGACTGCTATTTTCGTCAAATAATGCTCGTGTACCGTACAATTTAACTATGATAATTTCTGGACAGGTTTGAAGGAATATATAAAGACAGAGATGGATGTGATAAAATGATGTATTGTATATTTTTTCTGCAGTTATTCATAAGAAAATGGAAGAATTGAAAGCTGTTTTCCAATAATGGCAGTTTATTGATTGCTTGCACGAGTATTAGGTGTTTTTTGTTTCTTATATACAAATTATTGGGTTAGTAAGTTGTTATATCTGTACAATTTCATTACTTTACAATCGGATTATATACATTTTATTATCTACTTCCAAAACTGCAATGAAATACAGTTTTACCCACTGGACTAAAATTTTATACGCGCTTTGTTTTTAAACATGTTTGTACAATTTTTCAACCTGACTTCGTAACTAGACTTTGGTCTCAGTTAAGAGTTATTCTTTTTTTGTATTAAATATAAGAAAAAGTTGAAATTTGTAAAAGTCTTCATATGAATAATTCATTTTCGACTCATCTGATAAGCAATTTTATACATTTATTTCATACAATCATGCAATTTTATGATAAAATCGAAAATTACATTTTTAACACTCGAAGTGGAAATACTTAGTGAACCTCCTAAACCCCTTCGCAATTTGATGCTGAATCCATATAAGTTGTTACCTAAGTTTTGTCTAATATAGATACTGAGATATATATGTTGCAAGGAAACATTTTAGTAAAATACATATTTGGGCAAAATGTGTGCTATCAATAAAATCAGATTAAAATTCGACATTCAGAAGGTTATGACGAGTGAAATAAAAAAAAATCTTACGTGGGCAGCACATGACTTTGCTTATATAATGCAACTAATTTACTAATTTTATAGTCAAAAACAATGTATAAGATCCAAGGTTCTGTGTTTTTGTTGTTTAATTGTACATGTGGCGATTTTTCGGATGACAACATATAAAATTATTTCAGAGTATCCAGTTAACTTATATATCAATTATATCAATTAGGTGTCATTTTCATTAATTTAGCACCAGTTTTGAAATTTTGACGATATTTTAGACAATTTGGTGCAAAATATCAATAAAATTAGCGATAAGTTACTAGATTATTTGCCATGTTCGCCAAATTTATCATCACGTGTTACTGACGAATAGAGAGAAGAGCATTTCTTATATACTACAAGGTATGCCCTTCATATAATGGAAATTAGAATTTGCGAACCGTTAGTTCCCATTTGGCGTCATTCTTATCAATAAGATGACATTTTTGTCACTCTGTCAACATTTAAAATAGTCGCTAAGTTGGCGACGTCCTGCTAAATTTTTCGCTAAACGTTAACGGACGGACGTAGAAATGGGTTCTGCCTATAGTCTACTCTTATGTTCTTTCCAAGATATTGGACTTTCACCAATCAGTTACAATTTCATTGATTAAGTGTCGGTTTTATCAATTTGGCGAATATTTATCAAATGAGTGAAATTCTCGTCCGTTTTGCAACATTTGAAAATTCAGCAATTTGTAGATATTCCGACAAATTCGTCACCAAAATTTTGTTAAACGGTAAGGGCAAAAATAGGTTATTCTTATAGTACATTCATATTTTCTTTCCAAGATATTGAATTTTCGTCAATTAGACGTCATTTCCATTGATTTAGTGTCATTTTTATTAATTTGGCGACATTTTCGTTAATTTAGCAAATTAAAAAAGTAGCCAAGTTGGCGAAATTCCGCCAAATCTTTCGCCAAAATCTCGCTAAGCGTTATGGACGGAGAAATAAGTTATTCCTATAGCAGATAAATGACGATTAACTTCCAAATACAAAAGTATTATCCAAAGTACCTTTCCTCATGAATGGAACGAGAATGATGTCACCAAATTTAACGTATGATATTACATATGCAAAGTTAATATATTTCACAATAGTTAATATTGTATGTGTTTTTTATAAATTTATTTGAACTATGTACAATATCTCGAGAATGGTTCATGCTGGAGTTCTAAAATTTGTGTAAAAATAGTGTAGTTTGTGTAAAAGTAAAAATAACGTTAATTTTTCCATTACATCAACCATAGAAATCATCGTGGAAAAAGAAAATTTAAGCTATAACTTTTTATCTGAGATCTGTATGGAACCAAGTGCAGTGATGAGCTTTATATGTTTAATTTTTCAAGTTTGTGACAATTTTCTCTTATTGGAATTGTTATCATAATAAAAGTGGTAGTTAAGATTAAAAAATATTTGGAACAATAATATCCTCCATACCTGTTTAAATAATTAAAAGATTAGAATTTGAAATGAACATATTTTATATCTTGTCATATAAAAGCCATATGTCACCAAATTCGGAGCGTTCTGCATAATTTAAAGTCCGGATGACAGCATTGGAATCTCCGTATTCAAAGACCGCAAACCAGAGCATGATTTATCTTGGTAGTTAGACTTCTATGAATGATGAGGCTCCTCAGATTTGCATTCTTATCTGACAGTTCTCTGAAGTTTGGAAACCAAAAATATTTCTTAGCATATTGAGATAAATATCATTTTATATTTTTTTTTAACGTAGAATTTTTAAACTCTGAATTTTTGATGCTGGAATCGTATGGTAAGAGTAATGAATTCATTAGAATAACTTATCTGGACCTATGCATAATTTTTGTTGCTATTTGAGCTGTTGCATTTTATTGGAATTTGTAGATTGCTTTTGTAATCAGTACCGATTTGCTGCTTTATAAAAATATATATTTTCCGTACTAACCGAGATAATGCAGATTTCTGGTTTTGTAGAGTGCATTTAAATTTCTATCTAAGATTGGTAGCTTTCGAATTTAATTTAATAATACGTAATTATTGCGTTTCTCGCAGTTCTTATTATGTACATTACCGCTCCTTTGACTGTTATCTGCAGTTTATGATTACGGTATATTACCAGACTGTATGATGTGCATACTTTCTTATGTACATCCAGGCATATGATTTGTTTCCAACGTCTATTGGTCTAAAGGCCAAAACGTGAATCATTTTGACATATGTGGTTCAGCTCCAAGATGGTTCAGCATTTCATCTAGCGGAAAGACCGGAATTGAATAAAAATTATGAATAAACTAGAACACACAGGAATAATATTCTACGGAAATAAAATGAACCAAGTACACTTGCTTTCCTGAAATCCCTATATTTTTAAGATATGACCTAAACACCAAATGAAAGCTTGATCATGCCGCGAAAGCATTCAAACAATTAAAAAGCAGAAAATAGTATGGTATTGCAGCTAGTGGTATGAATATAACTAAATGCAAAAACAATAAATAAAAGGTAGTCTATAGGAACGCGATGTGCGGATCAGAAAGTTGGGATATAATGAACAAATATTATTCCGTAATCATGACGTCCTCACAAGAATTTACTGTCGAAGACAAAACATTAACCAGATTGCTGAAATACTTGCTAGTATCAGAAACTTAAAAAAATATCATACTGATAACTGGAGAAAGCTTTTGAGTAATTGAGGTAGAAGAAAAACCAAACCGATAAATAACGAGCCAACAGTTATCAGGCAGTGAATACCTATTACTTGATTTTCTCACAGCATTATTACACATTCCCACTGTACTTTTAGATCGTTTGATCAACATGTTATAGTCCACATTGATAAATAAATTTGCCCCCATTCTTGAACTTTTTTTGGGACACAAAAATTAATTCTAGTTATAGGAGATATAAAGCATCTGTCGTATATTGGCATTAAAATTCAACAATTTATTTTGAAATCGATTTATCAGTATGGTTTATATAAAATTGAAATAAGTTCGAGTAAAATACAAACTCCTTACAAGACACATTATACTACAAATCGATTGAATTGATCCTGCACAGTAACCTATTATCTTACGTACTGTAACAGTGCTGTTTGAAAGCATTCGAAAATAGTTCATCAAATACCACTATGAAGTCAATATCATACTTATATTATATATCTTCCGCATGTGCATATAAATGAGAGTTAGTTTTATATTACTGCAAGCATTCGATAACAAAAGCCCATATTTTCAATTTACGAAATATGGATTTAGTGTCAGTACAAGAATTTCTAACAAATCCTTCAAATATTGTAAGTGATTGTTATATAACTAATTCTATGAATTTTACACATTTTGTAGAAAAAACCACGTAATGCTCACATCAGTCTTAATAATGGATATCTATTGATTTGTGAACTGTATTTACTAGGTAACCTTACTTTCCATTAAATAAGAATTCAGCTCTTTTCGATTGTTACTTATAAATGGGGCAAAAAGTTCTGAGATATTTTGAGCTAACATATAATGACAGAGATGGATGAAGAAAAAAATGTTTTTTTGTGTTTTTATTATGTAATTATGCTGAGGAAAATCTTGACAATAGAAATACGTTTACCCAATAATGGCTCTATATTGATTATCACCGTGTGCACATGCATAGTGATATTTCTTATAACTCGAAATGCAGCGAATAGTTTAGTTTTTCATATAATGCAAAATGATTTTTGGATTTTAAATGATAGCATGCGCTGGCTTTAGCTTGTTTGCCTTGAGCCAATATCTAGACTAGGCTAAAATTTACAATTTTATGCGAAGATGTAAATTAATTCAATAAACTAAAACAATCCTGTTTGTTATCAGACCATGCGATTTTATAAATTACGATTTTAGTAATTAAAAAATACTTTGTGTCGGACATGAATTTTAGTTTAATTTGTAAATGTGCCAACAAAATTATATTCATCTTATTTCAGAGTCCTTTTAAACACACTAAGTTCAACTAATCAAGTCCCATTGATTAGTTGGACTTAATTAAACTAATTAAGTCCAATTGATTAGTTGGACTTTATTAAACTAATCAATTGGACTTGATTAGTTTAATTAAGTCCAATAAATCTAATTCAGATTCTCTTGTATAAAACACTTGATAGAATTTTTGCTAAACAAGAATATTTTTGAAGTAAATTTAAGTCAAAAATTAAGTCAAATTAAATCCGATTAACCCAATTCAGGTTTTCTCGTTGAAATATTTGATAGAATTATTTGTTCAATATGAATTTTTTTAGAAGTTTATTAAAGTCTAACATGATTATGCGGTAGTCTGAATTTCGCCAGTTTAACAAAATATCTCATTTTCAAAAACTAAAATATGTATGTTTAAAGCATTTTATTTCTATCTCAAAATCTATATTTAGTGGTTGCAGAAAATAAAATGTTGATTCTGAAAAATATTCCTTTATTACCATAAACTAATTTGCACGACTTGCTCATCAATTTATTTTCAATCAAATTTTTATTTTCAGCCATAAAATCAAATTATTTAAAGGCAAATAATATCAGTTCGCAATTATTTTATTATGATGCAGCATATAATATCGTGGCAGGATCATTGAATGATCATTGAATGATCATCATTGAATATCATTGATCATCATTGATAATCATTGAATGATCAAAAATACTGTCTCCAACACAGTATATATGTATCTACAGACCATGAAAGCTTGTTGCCAGGATGCGTTTGGAGTTATTTGTGACTCCTTTATCCTTTATAAACCAGTTGAAAAGCTCAAGACGGTTATTGCTGACGAAGTTACAGCGGATGGTCTTGAAGTATCTGGAAGCTCGTCACCATAAGTTTAAAAATACAGCCATATTGTCAAGCACCAGAGAAACAAGAAAGTCTAATGAATCAAATTTTCTATCGGTGTGGGAGTATACAAACGTCGACATATCTTAAAAGTAAAAACAAATAAAGGATTATATGCATGTAAATAGCCGGACATTACATAATTTAGGAAAATTACTAGACAAATTTACTAAGGGAGAAATATCCCAGAGTACTGCAGCTAACAGACAGTGAAACATCCTTTCATACAGAAACAGGTTTTCATCAAAATGTCTATAAATCTTTATTCTCCCCAAAACCTTTCAAATGCACTCGCTTCCAAGAATCGGGGACATCTAGTACAAGTAGATGTACCTGATTGGACAAGCCGTGAATCAGTAACAATTTTTCCCTTACCAAATGACATGACAGATTGCCCGGGCACATTTTCCATACCAGTGTTTCGTCGGATCAAAATTGTATCTTATGCATACGATGACGATGTCATAAAATAACCACACATTCCACGAATCAACAATGGACATTTTGTCAACTGTACATTAACCATATTTGAATATTAATTGAATTGCAATTAATATATAAAAATAAGCGAAATAAATTAGTGTTTTTCATAAAAATGTGTTTCTACCTTATAAGATCTATGTATGAAACAGATGAATCATCTAAGAAATAGGAATTATTTTAAAATGGGCATATAAATGCGACTGTTTGGAATGTGATAACATTAGACCTGACACAACATATTTAAATATTATGGAAAATGGCTTTTAAACTAACGATTTAAGTACGGAACAAACGACATTTACAAAGTTCCGTATTTTGAACATTTTATTTGCCAATACATCTTTAAATTCTTTGTTTTAGGAAGTGTTTACTGCTTTTATATATCTGAGATGTAGGTGCAGGTAGATTCTGATTTTATCTGGAATGTTCTCGAACAAAACATATATTGCTCCCCTATTCATAAAAATCTATGAAGCGGAAATACTGCAGCGTGCTGAAGTTTTGAATGAGGGATTTTTCCGAAGCGATTTTATGATGCGGAAAGCCAAATTCAGAGAAAATAAAACATTAACCTGTAAAATATATCGGCTTCAAAAAGAGTTGAAATATATTTTAGATCGTTTCTATCAAACGACAACAGATCGCCTATAACACGAATGCAATACAGATAAGCAACCCCGTTAAATGGATGATCTGATGCATTGACAAATTATATATTGGTATTTTTCTCCATCACTGCGTATATATAAACAAAAATTTATTTTAATGTTTCTGAGTAACACATATTCGAAATCTTCTATTTTATGTAATTTTTATGTTTGAATTGTTTCAAATTATTCGATCTCTACAATTTTATATCTTTAGTTGAAAATGTTTAAATTTTATATTCCATATCTCAAAAATATCATTTTCTTTCTAGATTTTAAATCTGACCCTGAGTGGAAAGATTGTTGGCAGAGATGGTAAGTTTTGATTTAAAGTTTCATTTCTGATTTTTTCTTTTTTTTTTTTGAAATTGCTCTTAAGTGCGTTTAAAAATTATGAAAATTTATTGAAAGCAAGTAGTTAAAATACCTTTATGAAGATTAATAAGATGAATTTCGTGATTATGAAGATTAATTTGGTGAAAGTAATAGTGTAAACAAAACCATGCTATCAACATATAACCTACCTATTTCTGCAGTCCTGCGTCCGCGTATAGCAAAATATGAGTCCAAAATATAAACATTAATTATTGACTACCTACTACTCATAAAATACACCATTGATTTTCCTTATATAATTATTAATTTTCACAACAGATATATTTTACTAACATTTTTAATTGATAATTTTAATATTTATATTCATTTTCAATTTAATTTGGAGACGAGTGTAATACCGAAGTGTAATTTATAATAAACTGATATTAACAAACGCGAATTCCTTATGAGCAAAAGGAGAACTTGTTGCGGATCCTTTTCTGGTATCGTAATGAGGCTTGCCTTCTGGAATCATAATGGGGCTTGCCTTCTGGAATCATAATGGAGCTTGCCTTCTGGAATCACCTTTGTGGCTTGCGTTCTGGAATCATCTTTAGAGCTTGCCTTCGTCTTGGTTTCTGCATCGACCTTTATTTTGAGACTTTGTGAAGGACATTGCCGCCCCAACTGGGAATAGAATAATGGATCTCCGAACTGACTAGCCGATGATCTACCGTTGAGCCACTGGTTCAAAAATACAAGATCTTATTGTCGAAGTGGATTCTGCAACAATTGTTTTTACACCCATTATCAACATTTTACAACCACTTCAGTTTCCCAACCTTTTATCTAATCCTTTCCTATTCTCTTCTCATTTAATGTACAAAGATTTACCTTGTTCTCTGGCTCTCCACACATTTCCCCCTTTTAGTCCCATTGACTGGTTAGCTTGTAGGAGCAAGTTGTCACCAGCCTGGAAGTAACAGCTTGAGATCCTAAGGACCACGTGATTTTACGACGTGTGTGGGAATAATTTATTCTCACGTAAATTTATTTGAAATAAATGCCAACCATTTACTAGCGTCTGACTGCGACCATTGTTTGACACTTGCAAAGTTTCTTTCCACCTGCTGGAACTTAGTTATTTGAGGTTATATATGCCTTATAAGGTGGCAGTCATTCACAATGCAAAAGCAAGTCGTACTTCCGTAATCACAGTACCAATTCATAATTCACAATTCACGTAACTCATAACCATTAGACCTCGATATGAGATTCACTATTTTCTGGTCATTGGCGAGGATTTATTTTGACTTCCAAGAAATGCTACACTGACAAGCATATGCAATACATAAAACATATACAAGGCATAATAATGATGAGTTTCATAATTAATACATATGTGTTAGCTAACAATCGTATTTACTGTACAAGTATGACTGTTTACACCACTATTTTCTACCAACTTATTTCTTGAAGATTGTGAAATTTATCTTTTATTTTCAAGCAATATCAAAGGACAGCCAGGTGAAAATAATTTGAAGATACTAAAACAAAGCCGTCAAATATTTTTACATGGAGAACAGAAAATATAAAACAGATTTGAACGGGTAAGGGTTCTATGAGATTTATTTTTCATATATTAGACGAAATATGCCATACATTTTTCAAGTTGAGCACATTAGGGTAATTCTTCGAATCCTATGACTACTTTTCTAGGGAATTCTACTATATAGTCACAATTGTACATTCACCATAAAGCCTGGAGTCCAAAATCATCATTCTTCTAGCAATCTGACAGATTAATAACCTTGTTTCCTAGAAAACTTAGACCTGTACTAAGATTACAGATATATATTGTATTTATGTTTGAATCTAGGTAAAATGATGTGAATATTGAAGGAGTCTTCAGAAAAATATTGATATCTTATCTCACAAAATCTGCATGACTCTCTTGGGGCTTACATTTATATCATTTCCATTTTATATTTGAAACAGATGTAGTATAATTCATTTTTTAATCTTGGCGAATTTAGGTGAGATTTTGTCAATTCCTGATATTATTTGAAGAACATTTCATCCTGGAAACCCTTTCCGCGTCTTTTTTCGCTCTTTTGTCGACTTTTCTCGCTATTTTGTGGTCTTTTATCGCTCTTTTGTCGTCGTTTCTCTCTCTTCGGTAGATTATTTTCTCCCTTTTCTCGCCCTTTTGTCGCCAAGATAAAAATCGCAACATTCTATTCTTCCAACATTTTCAGCGGTTTTCTTTATTTTTTGGCGTTCTTTTGTCGCCGGTTGTGCAACAGTTGATCTGTAGCAATTCAAACATGGGCCAACGCCGGTTTCGCAGGCTTAAGTCACTACGCTTGACCGCAAAAAAAACTTCCCAGAACCCAGCCCCGCTGGCTGTGGGAGATCGCACATAGCAATAGCTGTTTGTGCAACAGATGTTCTATAGATTATAGAGCACAACATGAATTTCAGAAAAATTTCTGATTTTTATCTTTGCGATAAAAGACACGAGAAACGTTTGCAGAAATGAATGTTGCGATATTTACCTTGGCGATAAAAGGACGATAAAATATGACAAAAGACGCGAAAAGAGTTGGCTGAACGAAATGTTTTCCAAGTCATAGCAGGAATTGCCTAAATATCATCTAAAATCGCCAAGAATGACATAAGGATTATACTACATCTGTACCATATATTTATTTTATCTGTGCCAGTATGTCGGTCTGTCCTGTTTGGAAAAACGTATGATTTCATTGCCAACAAATGCGGCGACAAGTCTGTCACTGTACCACTGTCTTATCCACTTTAGAGAAATGTCGCCAATTATCTATTATTCAATATTTCGTCAAGAACGTGATTTGTTTCCTTTGATAATCCCTGTCATGTCCATCATAATTTAATATCCTTGATTTAAAACACAGGGCTTTTTACTTCTTATGTGACAGGCACGTTTTATTAGGGGGATTCGTAAAAAATGCTTTTTTTGGGGGGGTGTTATTGTAATTATATTTTGTTGAGTTGCGTTGTACACGTATGTGCATGGTAATTTTCGGAGAGCAAGTACTGCTGGTGGATGGATAAGAAGAGATCATATACATGGCATTAAGCACCTCTTCATATGATGAGATTTAATAGCAAGTTTATTATATTTGATGTTGTTAAGACCCTTGACCTAGAAAATTATAGGCAAAGTCCAAAAGATCACACAGCTCATAAAACAATGAGGCTATTCTCTCCTCGTCCTCTACAAGAAAATTTAATGTAGGCTCTCATGCAGTCTAGAATATGAGAATGAGTAGCCAAGGAAGATGGGCAGGTAAAAGTAGAGAAGGTTCGGTCTCATCGTTAAAACTTCATAACCTGAATATGGTCCTGCCTTAACCTGAACAACGCTGTCTGGACGTATCTAGAGCCATAATATTGGAGTGACAATCTAGGGCTCTTAACAGAATACCAGTGATGACATGAATGAGAATCATGCCAATTCCTAGATCTTTTCAAGCTTTGCATTACAAAAACGTATCACGTTTAAAAGTATACATTTTGAACATCTCGTTAAGTATGTGATATGTATTTTTTGTAGGAATAAATGTGCTCCCTCTCTTAAACAAAAAACATATAGCCAGAAATGACGCTATTGATTATTAGTGACACTCTTTCATCCTAGTTTTATTAACTTAACTCATAAGTGAATCCTATCGAGACGAGTACTGAGTGAAGAGGTATTTAACATTAAGTATACTTCAATTATATTTGGCATTCATTAAACCAAAATTTACTTTCAAATGTTCTCAGAGTTTGAAGAATTGAAGTATCACTTATAAGCAAACAATTATTCCCTTAATTAAAGGGAGTGCTTTGCTTTGAAGAAGAAAATGACACTGTTTGTTTAATAAAATTAGAAAAAGAGCACTTTGTATTATTTTCCCTATGAAGTGTAGAATTTAGTGCATAAAAGAAATATTTGATTTTGAAATGCATTTGTATTTGATTCTACGTACTGTAAAATATGAGTAAATTATAAATTTTATTTTCAATAAATTATAACGCTGTGAAAAGCTCAATGAATATTTTATATAACGTTTTATGAAGAGAACTGGCTCAGTTACATAATTTACTGCAAGTTAAAGGATATTTAAATTTATAGTAAGTTTGAATATGCACAGAATAGTTTAAAAGGTTTTCCTGATTTTGCTTTTGCGACAAATTAGCAAATATATTTGCTATATAAATAGTATACTCATAATATGTAAATTTTTAGTACTCTGATTTTGAACTCTGATATTGTATTAATATATGATTTCTTTTTGTAAATACAAATTTCGCACTCGAATTAAGTATTGGTTTTGTATCGCAAATAAACATACGAACTTATAGTCGCCATCAATCTATCATTTCGCAGTTGAGTGTGTATGGAATTTTAAAAACCAGATAAAGATACATGATTGAAAAATCCCTCTGAAATTAAACATGAAATATCTTTAAAAATAATACAAATAAGGTTCTAAAGTACAATACATTAGATGAAAATTACGAAAAATATATTTTATTTACATATAATTCAAAAATTATTCACAAATATAAAGGTAAACGTTTTTCATAAACAAAAATCTGCGATACTCAGAATGCGATATCAGAGAATATTATAAATGATGAACTGGTTCACAATATAAAATGTAGCTCAAATAATGATAAATAAGCACGTGTATATGTTTTGAAAATCATTTGTACTTTTTTCTTCAGTGACCTTCAACTTTTTTCAGCTTTTTTAAGCCTGGAATTCGAATAAGTGCAAAACAATGTTGGCCAAACTGAAAAAACTTTATGATAGATCGAAGTCCTAAGGCATCACTGTGAAATTAACATTATTTAATATAAACATCGAGAACAGAGGTATTACGTTACAGCTTCTGTGTTATACATAATAATCGCATCTAATATTTTCTTTGTTCTGTTAAAATCTAGAACATTGCAAAACGAGAGTATAATATTTAAAACACTGCATTGATAACATAAACAATATTAATTATTTACGAACGTAAAAAGTTCCCCCAAATAGTTTAAAAACTGAGAAAATTTCAATTAGAAATACAGATTTTAATATATAATCACTTTACGGCAAAATGCCCAGTTACTAGAATTTGTTTATAAAATATAATGAAATAATAAGCTAGATTGATATCTGTATATAAAAAATCAAGTCATGGAATATAAGCCGCCCAGGTGGTGTAGTGGATAGCGTGTTCGGCTGATGTGTGGAGGGCTCGGGTTCGAATCCCGAATAAGGCATGGAGGCTTGTGTGGCTACTGTAACTGGATTTCGATCTGTTGTTGCCACGTTAATTGAATTAAAAAAAAAAAAAAAAAAAAAAAAAAAAAAAAAAAAAAAATAAACCGACATTCCTGACTTACACGGAAAACATGCCCTTAACAAGCAATTATAAAAAACCGACCGTTAACAACATAGGATTTAAGCATACTCTGTGTACTTGTTTTTGCAAACCAATATTTTACGGCTATACGGGAATCAAAAATTTGTCTCATAAATATCACTACGAAATTTTCACGTTAATGGATTGAAAATTGTATACAACTTATTAGTTCGAAATCTCTCCCCTTTAAGGGGGCTATATACATTTGTTAAGGGAACAGCATGAATACATCTTATAGTTTTGCAATGCTCTTAGACGTTTGTCTAAACAGTTAAAAAGTAATAAGATATACGTGTATATATATATATATATATATATATATATATATATATATATATATACTAATAAATGGTCACAAAATAAAGTATACCCTATCTTATTACATTACAGATTATATTTACTGAAACATAGAAAAAAAATCGATAATGTGATACGTTGAAATCGAAGATTATCCCGGAACCCCATTACATTTTATTCTATCTCATTCCCTAGAGTGCATCGAAATTTCGGATCCGCATTTCTTCTATAAATTGTTAAGATACTGCATTCTTTGGTACTATTACAGAAGCATGCTTACTTTTAGAATCGCCAGTAATAAAACAAGAACCCGCACTTTCACTTTTTATCGAAATCATTTTATGTATTTCTTTTTGTTCTTGGGCAAGAAATGAATAAAATTTGAAGAATATTTGCCAAGTCAGACAGTGAGACAATTTATTCTTCTAAATTAGTGTTTAAAAACAAAAAGTGAATGTTTTCTTTCTCATTTATGAGTTTATTAGGATCTAATAGATTATGTCTAAATCGGCTTCATTTACTTTAAATATCTGTTTTAAATAGTCTAGAATGCTTGACATTTTCCAGAGAGAGTAAATTATATTTCACATAGAGTAAAGACATTATAACGAGGATTCTATTTCTAATTCTCAAACATGAAAATGCATTTTTTTAATGTGTACAAGATACACTGTGAAACAAAAAAATCGACGCACCAATAAAGAGTTATCCGAATGAGACAAAACTATGTACGTGTAATGTGGTTGTACAGAAAAATAATTGATTAGAATTTCAGAGCAATTGAATGATTTATTGCATTGAAAGATCTACACAAAGTGAACACGTCAATATGGCGTCGGTCCACCGCTGGCCTTGATACAAGCTGTTATCCGACGTGGCATTGATGCATAAAGTTTCCAGATGGTATTCTAAGGGAGGTCGTTCCAAATGGCCTCCAATTGACGGGCTAATTCTTCTACATTCTGGGATGGTCGCAGACGACGCCCCATCTTAGCCCAAATGTGCTCAATAGGCGTGAGATTCGGGGATCTGGCTGGCCAAAGAAGTGTGTCGTAAGCGCGCAGACAATGAATAGAGAGGCGTACCATGTGTGGCCTGGCATTATCTTGATGAAGAATTAGCCCGGGGTGTCGCGAAAGGAATGGCAATACGACATGCAATAGAAGGTTGGCAACGTACCACTGTGCTGTGTTTGTGCCACGGAGGACTATCAAAGGGGTCCGGTTATCAAACGAAATGGCACCCCAGACCATAACTCCCTGCTGTCGGACCATGTGGCGTGTAACAGTAAAAGCAGGATGCTGAAGATGTCCGGGGTGTCTTCAGACACGTCTGCGCTGGTCGTCGGGACTCAGTTCGAAACGGTACTTATCACTGAAGACAATCTGTTCCCAATTCGAACAATTCCACGTTGATCGGGCCCGGCGCCATTGCAATCGCTGTTGACGGTGCATACTGGTCAGTGATACGCGGCGTAATGGGCGCCACGAGTATAGATTCCGCTCCCGTGATCTTCTATTAATGGTTCGGGTGGTCATGTCTGTGTTTGTCACACATTGGATGGTTGATAATGAGGAATCTCGTGCTAACACAGTTGCTCTGACAATCGCTCTATCTTCCCGTTCTGTTTTCTCTCTAAGCCGTCCGTTGTCCGCTTGCAGTTGAAAGCTGCCATTCCGGACCCATACCTACCAATACCGTCTAATTGCTGCATCGATTCTACCCAAATGCCGAGCGATTCGTCGGTGCGCCTATCCAGCCTCATGTATTTCCACCCCATGCCCTCTTTCAAACTCCTTCATATGGTCGTAGTTGCCGCGAAGTCGCCGGCGAGACATTGTCACAATCAAGGTACGTAAACGCAATTGAAATCCACTGCACGTTTTGTTCCTGAAACCGAGGTTCGATCCTTATATACACCACTATGGTATTCAGTTTTAATGCACTGTAGTTCCGACTATTCATTCACTGGCTGCAAATTTTTGATCATTTGCATATTGGCTCGAAATGTATTTGCATGTAAATTTTCATTACTATCGGATTATTTTGCGAAGTGCATCGATTTCTTTGTCTTAGAGTGTACTTTTATTTTTAAATTTATATTTTTATTTGGTGACTTTTTACATTTTGTAGCTTGCTACAATGTCTGTGTTTTTATCTGCAATAAGCTGAAACAGCTTGAATTTGAAACAAAGTGTTTGTAAAATACTCCTGTCATTATTTTTATGTAATTTAAATGTATGAAAATGCCATCTGATCAATAAAATACCATCTGAAAAATCATCTGATCTGTTTACCTCCAGATTTTATAACATCTTCAAACTACCAACTCTTAACAAAAGACCATCGCCAATTGCGGACGCATTGTATTGCTTCTAGGACTACTTATTTTAGTTGTGTACTTTTTTTTTACATGGCTTCGGGGGAAAACTGTATTCTTTAAATTGTGTAGTGTTTATTGTCTCGTCATCAGTAACGCGGATAAGGGTCTGGTTCTTCAATTGGAGCTGGCTCTCCCACTACTGACGTTTTAAAGTTTTAATTTATTGATATATTTGGTATTTTTTGTGTTCGCACACACACGGTTTGTTTATATGTGCAGAAAAACCAGGTAAAAACACATATCAATAAAAATGATGATTGTTTATATTTAATTATTCAATTGTTTATATTTTGAAAATTTTAACATATATCAAGACATTTATTAAGACATTCAAGACACTATCACGCATTCGGCTACCCTTTTCGAAATCAGTTAAGACATATACGGATTTTTAACCATTTACATGCCTGGCCCGGTTTATGTTAGCATTTTGCTTACGAGTGGGACAGGACAGGATTATACGAACTCCACCACGGCGGTCATTGGGGCTTGCCGCAAGGTGAGCCGCATGCAGTTTTCCATCTTTCATCCAGAAAAGCCGCAGCCGCGGTCGCGTACTCTGCGGAAACATTCACCAGGTAGGGTCCGAAAAACACCCGCCAAGCCCGACCCCAGTCGCCGGTCGCATCTAGGCTCAGGTCATGAATAGACACAGTCCGTGAGAGCACAATCACTTCGAAGAACCCGAGGCATAACTGAATCACTGATACGTCGGTCGGTTCCTCGACAGCCGGTTTCCCGGATTTTTATGCCCCTCAGAGTCGGAGAATCAAGGATACAGAGCCAACATCCGTAACCACCATCTCAGTGTGGCCCGCCCCGTGGGGGTACGAGTGGGACAGCGTCAAACCCAAACGAAGAACCTCCCGGACTGTCTAGGATAGGGTATGTCAAATACCTGTCTTTTTGAGAGGTTCTGCATTTGGGATTGACGCTCTCCCACCCGTAAGTAAGAGGTTAAATATGTCCAAGTTAACAAAGTTTAACAGTGGTACGTCCTTTATTTCAAATTTTTTTATTTATTTTATTTTATTATTGTGTGTGTGCTAAAAAGTATATATATACCGTTTAAAACGTGTCTATATATCATTCACAACCATGAATTAAATTATTTAATATATTTATCTTATTTTTGAAATATAAAATTGCATAAAAAATTAAATATACTTACAAAAATGAAATAATCAAATACGCAGAAGTTCTTTAAACCATCTGTTGAAAATGTCTGTATCTTTACGAAACTATTCCGTTTGGCAAAAACGGATCGCGAAACAACCTGACGTAATCTCTCTTTAAAGTTTTCGTATGTGGACATAGTAAATGTCCATCGACCTCAGAGGACTACTTCTTTTAAAATATGTGTTTGCACTCCTGGGAAACAAGTTGAAATACAAATTGATGACACCCTTGAGACTGACATTCATAAGATTTCAAGACAATTCTTTTCAAGGAAATCAATTTCTAGACGAATAAAAAAAGTATAAAAAATACCCTATGGTTTGTTTTCTCCATTTTCTAGGCAAATATTTTCTCTAATACGAAACGGAAACGATTATCCGGAAACTTAACAGCTGCGTGTCTTCCTTGATATATTCGTAAAATTTATTTTGACGTTGCAAATGCGGCTTGGATCATATTTTAAAGTACAATTTATTGATCTTTTGAATTGTTTTTTGTGGCATTTTGGATTTATATAAAGTTTTGCTAGGAATCGAAATAAGCGGTATTTAAATAGTAATTAATTTTTTTATAGATATAATCAGATTTCATTATATGAAACGATCTTATTATTCTTTTAATAGTGTAAATGCGCGGAAGTGACCTCCTAAATTTAGAATTTAGAGGACACACTAGCATCAGTACCACCTACAAACCCGTGACCGAAAAAGCCGCAAATGACCACAAAGGTTCACCCCCCTATCCGGAGAAGTAAATCTTCAAGATCACCTGCCCGAAACGGAGGGAAACCAAAACATTAAAAAAACATTTTAAACCAAAACCCTTACATTTAAGGAACTTCTTCTTCCACAAATATTAACCTTTTAGCTACAGAGGTACAACAGTTGTACCACTAAAAGTCTCTTCTCCTAGAGCGGACTAGTTCGCCTATTGTACCTGCCTGCAGCGCTTCCTCCAAGTTTCTCCTGACAGTAGGGGAAACCAGTTACGAACAAAAGACAAGTTCCTTGAAGGTATTTATTTACAGGAATGGAATTTTCAGTTATTTTGGCATTCTGGAGTTAAAAAGTGGATTCTCTGAGTCGTAGCATAAAGGTTAAATAAAATAAAAAACGCAGAATAAACACACATAATTTAGAAGTTAAAATAATGTCATTTAACAAAGTTATATAAGAAGTATTAAAACACAAAAGCTGAATCTTTCAGCACGCCACTGGACTCAAGCGCAAATACTTCATTTAACCAACGCCACAAGCTTTTTTTTCATTTTAGGTCCATGCTTCTTTTCCTGTAATGGCGTTATGAGAAAGATCAGCTTCTATTCCATTAAAGACACTAACATACTCCAATCGTTGTTTCTATCATTGTAAGGGAAACTGTTAGAATACTTTGATACAAAACTGATACTGATATTCGAAAATTTCGCCTCTGCATTGGAGTTTGGATATTCAAAAATATTTGAAAGGCTTTATCCGTAAAATGCGAATAAAAGGCAATTTTAAAAGAAAATATATTATTATACAAAATTATAGTTCCTGACGTTTAAGGAGTTTAAGGAAAAAGGAGTAGCAAATATTTAAAACAAATTATGTTCAAATAATGGCAATTATTTATAAACAAATTCACAAGCGGCAGACAAGTCAAATGATATTTCTTCTTGGATGATAAAATAAGATATTTGTGTCTGTGTGTCTTCTGTAGCAGAAAATCGAATCTTTGAACAGCTGTGGAGATTGGAACAGGGGCAGCTGAACTCCCTGGCGGCGTCGACTTTTTAAATTCGAATGCGTTTTAAGATTATAAATAAAAACTATAAATACGACTAAAATCGGGTTCAAAATCAAATTATTTTGGTAGACGATTTTCTTAATACAACATAAATAAAGTCATATTATTTTTCAAACGTTATACGACCAACGAATGTTTTTCCCGACAGGAGCAGTAGTTTAAAGTACAATATTCTAAATATTTTTAATATTAGCAATATCATTTCAGTTTTTAAATATGCCTAAGTGGTGGTCGAGTGGTCAAGCATGCGTTTCCAAAGCAATCGCTCGACCGCCACGTTGTGGGTTCGAGCCCCATATAAGGCATGGATGTTGTGATGTGGGGGCAGTGTGTTGAAAGTTATTGTTTCTTTTTCTTTTTCGATAATTACTTTATTTTCCGACTTACACTTAAAGTAACTTTTTCAAAAACTGTTTCACACCGATAAAGGAACACGATTATAGTAGAATCACAATGATTTATGGAATATTCAGCCGGTGAATTTTGTTTAAATTTATGTGTATTAATGCGCTTAAATAGAGACGGTTCAATAGCTTTCGATGTGGTCCTCTCCCGAAGATTAAATCTACTTGTCCCGGAATCACACTGCTTTAGAGCTTAATCCCGTCACTAAGTTCGAACTTGATAGATTCGTCAGTCTTTTATGGCGTATTATGCCATGCATTCATTTATCCAATAACAGCCTGGTCGCAATTGAAAAACTTAAATGGATGAGTTCAATTATACCCTACTTTAATTTCCGGACAACTCCTCCTAGTACAGTATCTAGTTAGAAATCAAAATATCATTAGATTTACATTCAGTTTCGACCATAAATTTTGTGACATCTATAAGCATAAGAATATACATTTTGATTAGAAATTTTACTTGTGATTATATGTTGCTCATTAAAATGCTTTTTAGAATTTTAACTTGTTACTTAATGCCTTTAATTATAATAATAACACATTTTATGATGTTTCCAGTAGTTATAAAATAAACGCTATTGGACATAGTAGTTTTTTGCAATGTAATAAATCGCATTTGAAATGGTTAAAATGTCAGATTGTTTTTTCTTTCCCATGGTACACAACCTCCTTAAGTTAGTATCTTTTAAATCCAACTAACCTCACACATATTTATTTCATGTATTTCTCCTATATTTTAGGGGCAGTGATGAATTTGGATTAAATATGTATGGTATTATTACAGTGATATAATAAGCAAAAGCATTCAAACACATAAAACCATTGGCATTAAATGTCTATATCTTCATGGACCATTCAGTTTGGTGAAAATGGGGCAGAAACAACGTTACACATAAATCTACAGCTTTGTTTTGTTTGGAGGTCATTGCAAATGTTCATAAACCACAAAGGGCCATTTCTTTGAAAAAGGTGTTTCCACTGCGGCAAAGGAAATTGAAATATACATCCTGATTTACCCGAGAGGTTGATATCTGTATTATATTAAGCATATATTTATTTTAAAACCAATTTCTTCTGATATATCAAAAAATATATTCTGTCTCTGATTTCTCAGTCTTCAGGGTAAATTTTGCAATACTGTAAACCAATACAAGCCAGATAGGATTATCTGGAATTTCAACAAATGCATGTGTGGCTGAATATCGGAAAAAATACCGACTGCTTAAGCTTCCGAAATATAAATATAATCTTAAGAATAAGAATTATTGATCAATGTAAGATTTATATTTTGTGACATTCTGAAGTTTAGAAATTTAAGTTAGGAATTGAAACAAATGGTGTAGTATGAACTCGCGTCAAAAAATTAAAAAGAAATATTTCATAGGGAATACTGAAAATAGTGTATAGTGAAAAATAACAAGATAAGGTGGTTTGGTTTTTAGAATTTAAATGAGGAAAAATATGATGCCTGTTTAAATGCAAAAAACGTACATATTATTGACCTTTACCTTTTAGAAAAAAAACCTTCTCTATTATCTTTTAGATAAAACACTTTTGACCAGTTTTACCACATTTTCAATTTTGGTATAGCAATAATGGCGTTTTTGCTGATAATTGAAAACATAAATTCGATTTCAGCCTATTTTAAATTTTTGATAAATGTTTCAGTATTGTTTCTACTGTGAACCAAAATAATTATTCAGAAACAAATGGAATAGTATGAAACCACGTCAAAGAACTTATAAAAAATATTTCGCAGAGTATAATACTAAAAATACATAATATAGTGAAGACGATCAAAGTAATGCGGCTTTTAGAATTTAAATGAAAAAAAAATAAGATGACTGTTTAATAAAAAACTTTGTTATTGCACTACTTATAGTTTTAATAAAACATTTCTGAACAATCATCTCACATTCTCAATTTCGGTATAGCAATAATTGAATGTCCTTTGGTGATAATTGGAAAAAATCTATTTCAGCTTCTTCTGTAATTTTGATAAAAGTTTCAGAATTGTTCCTAATATAAACCAAAATAATTATCCAGAAACAAATGGAATAGTATGAACCAAGGTCAAATAATTAATAAAAAATATTATACACAGTATAATACTGAAAATACATAATATAGTGAAACAGAGCAAAGTAATACGGATTTTAGTATTTAAATGAGGAAAAATAAGATGAATGTTTAAATACAAAATATTACATGTCATTGCACTACTTACTTTTTGAATAAAACACTTCTGTACAGCAAACATTTTCCACATTATACATTTCAGTATAGCAATAATTAAATTGCATTCTGCTTTGTATTTTTGGTAAAGGTTTCAGTATAGTTCCTAATATCAACTAAAATGGGTATCTAGAAATAAATGGCGCAGTATGAAACCACGTCAAAGAATTCATAACAAAAAGTTGATTCACAGAGTATGGAGAGTATAACACTGAAAATACATAATATAGTGAAACAAAGCAAAGTAATACGGCTTTTAGAATTTAAATGAGGAAAATTGTTTAAATAAGCAACTGATTAAATAAAAAACTTGCATGTTATTGCACTACATACAGTTCGAATAAAATGCTCCTAAATTGTCTTCCACTTTCTCAATTTCGGTATAGCAATAAATAAACTTTCTTTGATGGTAATTGAAAAATAAATATATTTCAGCTTCTTTTATATTTTCGATACAGGTTTCAGTGTTGTTCCTAATATAAACCAAATTATTATCCAGAATCGTATCATCTGCGTGTGTATCTGGATATTGGAAAAAAAGATAAAAATAAAATTTTAGAAATTGCAATGCCAATGGAATTATTTTTGAGAAAAATATATAACTACGGCAAAGAATTCAACTGGCAACACAACTACGGCACAGAATTCGTGATAAATTATTCCACGAAGAAATCATAACAGATACTATTGTGTAGTAAAATTGAGTATCGATGCCTTTTGTGGCAATGTATGTGCTGAAAATTATGATGCATATTTGCCAAATAAGGAAAAAATTTCTAGGATTAAAAAAACTTGCATAAAACATTTATGCACACGCCAATACAGCATTTTTACTTGGGTAGCTATTGTAATGACTACTATTCATTGATAATTCGCAAAGACTTGATGAGATGAGTAGTATATGAAAATAATCTTGAAAAAAATCCATATAAAGCATTGAGTGAAAATAATGAGTGAAATAATCCATTGAGGGGAAAAAAGCACTGAAACACGTACTATACGACCATCTGCTTTAAATGTCTGAATATACATAGCCAATATAGTTTTTGGAAAATTGGCCAGAAAATACGCCTCACATATATCTTTACGTTTCCTTTTCTATTGAGGATATTGCAAATGCTCATTGTGCCTTAGAGGCCTATTTCTATTGACATACGTCTTTGCACTCCTGGGAAGCAAGTTGAAATACAACCTGATAGCACCCAAGAGGTTGACATTGGTGTTCTCCTAAGACTTTCTTCTAGGAAATCAATATCTACTCTAACAGAAAGTTTAAAAAATAACATATTTTTATAATGCTTGTTTCCATTGTTTTTATAGCAAATGTTGCAATACTTTCCATAATATCAAACACAGGCGGATATTATATAGAATCTTAGCAGCTGCGTGTATGTTTGGATATATACGAAAAGATTTCAAAAGTTTTAGCGCTGAAAATGCGTATGGACTTACACATTTAGAATAAAATATATTGATCGCATAAATGGCGTTTTGTGACGTTTGGGGTTAAAAAATAGCAGTTACGAATTGAAACAAATGACGCAAAAGGAAACCGCGGAATACCATTTATAATAGAATATTTCATGAAGAAAAGGGTGGTACAGATTTTATTGTTAAAATAAAGAGACGATTGAATGTGGTTGAAGTTGAATAAAAAAAATGAAATCAGTATTTTTGAACTATTTTATACGTTCAATTTTTGAAAATTCCAAGGCATTGCTTAAAATAAAATATAACATATTTTTATAATGCTTGTGCGCATTGTTTTTATAGCAAATGCCGCAATACTTTCTAAGAGATCAAACAAAAGCGATTATATGGAATCTTAGTCGATGTGTGCGTGTCTAGATATATTCGAAAATATTTCGGAAGTTTTAGCATTGAAAATGAGTATGGGTTTATTACATTTAGAACAAAATATATTGATCGCATAAATGATGTTTTGTGACGTTTCGTGGTTAAAAAAATAGCAGTTACAAATTGAAACAAATGGCACGAAACGAAACCATGGAATACCATTTATAATAGAATATTTCACAAAGTAATGGTGATACAGATTTTTTTTGTTAAAATACATAGAAGAGTGGTTGTAGATGACGATAAATAAATACATGAATTTATTTTTGAATTAATTTCGAAATTCAGTGGAATGACTTAAAATAAAAAAGAACATATTTTTATAATGCTTGTACCCATTGTTTTATAGCAAATATTGCAATACGTTCCATAATATTAAACAAAATAGATTATATGAAGTGATTATATGAATTATATGAATGGCATTTTGTGACATTTGCGATTTAAAAGAAATCTGATGTGGGCAGCACATGACTTTCCTTATATAATGATATGAATTTACTAGTTTTACAATAAAAAAAAAAATAATACATAAGATCCACGACGCTGTGTTTTTATCGTTGAATTGTACAGTGGACGATTTTCAGGATGACAACATGTAAACTTATTTCAAAATACTCAATTAACTTATACTTCGAGCAACTTTAAACAATCATCAATATTGATAGCATCCTCTGTAAGCGATATAGTCCATATATTAAAATACTTTAATAATTATATCATCACCTAGTCGTCATTTTCTTTGAGTAAGCGCCATTTTTGTCAATTTGGCGGCACTTTCGTTAATTTGGCAGCATTTGAAATGTCTTCAAGTTGGCGACATTCCGCCAAAATCTCGCCAAGCGTTATGGACGGAGAAATAAGTTATTCTTGTAGCAGATAATTGACGATTGGCGTCCAAATACAAAAGTATTACCTAAAGTATAATTTTCATGAATGGAACCAGCTAGATCCACGAGAATGATGTCACTCAATTTATCGCATTATATTACTTATGAAAAGTGAACATATTTCAACAATAGGTAATATTTTTTTTTAATTTTATATGATTTTTTGATATTTTTTAGAAAAATGTACAATATCTCAAAAACGGTTCATGCTAACATTATAAAATTTATTTTAATCGTTTTCTAATGAAAAATTACATAAGAAATGACTATATTGGTAACTTTATTAAATGTTTCAAGCTTTTGAGAATTTTTTCAAAATTTCACTAGAAAATTTAGGGGGATTCTGAAAATGTGATTGCGTATAAAAGCAATATAGGCATCCAGTATTCATAGATTGTAATTTTTGTACCAAATTTCATTCGGATCGGTCCATTCGTTTGACAGTTATCGTCTCCACACACGCACACACACACATACATCATCTCAAAAACGTCTGATTCGTGTTCTCCCTCACAGCAAAGATCGTCACATCTGTGACAATGACTCTGTAGTCACGTGACACCTGGGTCACAATGTGACATCATATTTGTGACTTCTATGCGACGTTACGTATTAGTAACTTTGTGACTTCATTGTGACAATATTCTGTGACGTTTCCACAATTTAATTAACACGTAATAATGTGACCACATTACAATAGCAATTAAAATGTGACGTCACAAACAAGTTAATATGCGACGTCGCAAACGACCATGAAAATGACCAAAATGACTTCGCTATGACCTCAATATGAAATTGCAGAGACGTGATGTGACGTCCTGTGACGTCCCATTGTCACAGTGTGACGTAAATCTTACGTCACTGTGAAGGAAAATGTTGTTAGGGCAGGGATGCTTGAAACGTGCTCTCCCGTCGAAAACTCGAATTCGAATTTTTGACATCTTTACAATATTTTCCGTATACATTATATGTATATAAGTAATGAGGAAAGTGATAACAGTTGCGAATTAAAACAAATGGCGCAAAACGAAACCACACAATACCATTAACAGAATATCTCACGAAGACAGAGTGATACGGATTTCACTCTTAAAGGAAATAGAAGAGCGAATGTGGATGAAGATAAATAAAACAATGAATTCATTTTCTAATTATTTCCAAAGTGCAAAGTTCAAAAAGTCGAGAAAATGGCTTGAAATAAAAATAACGCATTTTTATATTGCTCATACCTATTGTTTTAATAGTTAATGTTGTAATTATTTCCATAATATTAAACATAAGCAAGTATATGGAATCTTAGCAGATGCGTGAGCGTTTAGATATATTCGAAAGTTTTAGCGCTGAAAATGGATATGGACTCATATTTTTAGAAAAAGATATATGGGTCGCTAGAATGGTATTTTGGGGCATTTTACGGTTAGAAAAATAACAGTTACGAATTGAAACCAATGGCTCGAAAAGAAACCACGGAATACCATTTATTACAGATTATTTTACGAAGAAAGGGTGATACAGATTTCATTGTTAATGGTGAGAGAAAAGAAGGATGGAGATAAATAAAATAAATATTTCAGTATTTTTTATATATTTTCCAAATTCAAATTTTGAAAATTCTGAGAAGGGGCTTAAAATATTAAAATCGTAAATGAAGTTTTTAGCTTAAATGCATACAAAATGCGAGGATATGTCAATTTCTCTATATTTTTACCCTGAGTTGGGAATGTTTAATGGATTTAGAAACAATTTATAACAATATTTCAAAGTGAAAATTGATTTAACAAATATTTTCGAAATTAGGAATACAAACTTATTTCAGTATTTGGAAATCCTAAATCCTAACACAAAATGTCCTACAAGCTTTTAGAATTTTAATATTAAATTATCAAAAATAGAATGCAGAGAAACAATGAAATCAAAGTAACACATTTAAATCCCAAAAAAGTTTTTAACATGCAACAGCATGTTTAAATTCAAATGCATGCAAGTGCACACGATTTGATTAGCTGTTTAAAAGGTGTTGGTTACTTCTTATTTGTGCAAAGCGTAGTGAGAGTGGGGAATTTTGAAATAGGCGTTCCTTCCTGTTAAAGTTCGTTGTGTTATTACTTTCCTTATATACATATAATGTATAAGGAAAGCATTGTGAAGGGGTCGAAAATACGAATTCGAGTTTTCGACTGGAGAGTACGTTTCATGCATCCCTGAACACGAATCAGACGTTTTTAAGATGATGTCTGTGTGTGTGTGTGTGTCAGTGAGCCTGTGGAGACGATAACTGACGAACGAATGGACCAATTCGAACGAAATTTGGTACAAAAATTTCAATTCGTGATTCTGAAAGCCTACTGATTTTATACGCAACCGCGTTTTCACCCCCCCCCCCCCTAAATTTTCGAGTGAAATTTTGAAAAAATCCTCAAAAAATCAAAACATTTAATAAAGTTACGTAAATAGTAATTTCTTTTGTAATTTTTCATTAGAAAACGATTAAATTGAAATTTAGAAAGCTAGCATAAACCGTTAATGAGATATTGTACATTTTTCAAAAAATATAAAAAAATTTTATAAAATTAAAAAAAAATATTACCTATTTTTGAAATATGTTCACTTTTCGTAAGTAATATCATGCTATAAATTGGACGAGATGATTCTCGTGGATATAGCTAGTTCCATTCATGATAAAATATACTTTATGTAATACTTTTGCATTTGGACGCCAATAGTCAGCTACCTGCTACAAGAATAAGTTATTTCTACGTCCATAACGCTTGGCGAGATTTTAGCAGAATGTCGCCAAATTGGCGACTTTTTTAAATGTTGCCAAATTAAAGAAAATGTCGCCAAATTGATAAAAATGACGTTCAATTAATAAAAATGACGACTACATGATGAAGTAATTAAAGTAATTTAATATATGGAATATATCGCTTATAGAGGATAGTATACATATTGATGATTGTTTAGATTTACGCGAAGCATAAGTTAATTGAGTATTTTGAAATAGTTTTACATGTCATCCTGAAAATCGCCCAATGTACAATTCAACGGTAAAAAGACAGTGCCGTGGATCTTGTACATTATTTTTTATTGTAAAACTAGTAAATCCATTGCATTATATAAGAAAAGCCATGTCCTTCCCACATCGATTTTTATGAAATTGTGATTCTGCGTGCAATTTCACGTATGTGTGCAAAATTGCATCGCCATATAAATATTGTAGCATTTGACTGATAGTGATAACAATATTTAGCCAAATTACATTGTCGCTGCTTCATTCGGAATATCGAATGGATTCGATATATATATATATACAGGGTGTACAGTGCTATCGGTGCCCAATGGCTATTTCCGCAACCGTTAGTGACAGAGATAGATTTCCAATTGCAAAAATGTTTTAAATTTTGAAATTTGTTATCTTAGAAACAGTTTAAATCAGTAAATGCATTTCTGACAGAAATACAAAATATAAATTATTATACAGTCCCCCGGTCCTACAAATTATATTTAAGACAAGAAAGATCAATCATGCATAAAGCATTGATTATGAGACACTTTCCAACTTCAATGCAATTTTATTTAAACATCTCTAAAATGCGATACATTCCTCGGTAATATTTTAAAAAATATCACAATCCTACATTAATTTATTATATTTGAAAACTTAAAAGTTCATCGAAAAAAATGAACATTTAATTGAAGTCAATTAAATATAAATCGCCTAGCTCCTCGGTAATGTTTTTAACATTATCATAATACTATAATTATTTATTATATTTGAAAACTTCATCAAAAACAACTGAAATTTATTCAAATGACGCCTTCGAAATATAACACGCCTAGTTCTCTCTTTAAAACCAGCATTTCATTCACAAACATTTTCCAATTCATTTCATTCACCACAGCACTATAATAATGTCTAAAATTAAAAAGACCATGGAGGTACAAGTAATTAAACTCTATGCTTAAAATTTCATCGACAAAAATCGTCCTTATCTCTGTAAAATCAATGAATATTTTCATTCATATCAGCTATGCAGACTCCATGAGCTAAATAATTTTGCGTTAAAGAAATATAGCAATTCAAAGAAATATTGCAATTCAAATTTGGATGATCATTTAAGCTCAAATATATTGCAATTCAGTTATTTCAGTATGTAGATGGAAAGAATTTAAGCAAAAATAAAGCGGTTTTAGGGCGGATTCAACACTCAATATGAATTAAAAAGAACTTTTAAAATCACGATTTTGAGACAAGATGGGTGCCATATTTCATTCTGAAGTGGGTCGCGTGATCTTTTCATATAATGGTCACGTGATAGCTTTATATAAGAGGTGTAATTATTATTTTAATTTTTATTTAAAAAACTACTGAATGTATTTTGCAGTTTTTTTTTATATATTTTATGGGATAATTTGAATATTACCTAAGCTTTTCGAGGCAATTTGTGAATTTTATATCCGCTTAAAAAATGTTTGAAAAATTAGGTCTCATAGGGTTCAATGTATTTCATTTTTTTCAATCCGGGTTCAATCCAAAACTGATTGGGTGATATTATTCATTTATATTCCCACAGGTCCCACAGACCGTGTGAACACCATACTAAAATTTCATTTTGATTAAGTCATTTTTACGGCAGTTATCATGCTAAGAGACAGACAGACAGACAGGCAGACAGAATGAGCAAAATCATAAACACTTTTCAACTTTGTTGTAAAGTGTTAAAAATCATCCTCATACTATTTTATGCCCAATAAAAAAAATCCTCCTTTTACGACCAAATTTGACCGACTTATAGCTACTTAAAGTTGGAGCACTTTTTGTGCTGAGAAATGGTCGCTGATTGGTTGGTTGCCTTTAGAAATGGTGAATACGGCCCTGATTGGTTGTTTGCCTGGCAAAATGGTCAATACTGTCCCTGATTGGTTGGTTACACGAAACGGAACATTTTTATGCGTGGAAAGCGACTTAAGTCATAAAATTTAATTCTTCATAACTTTGTGATTTTTGGTCGTAAAAGGAAGATTTGTTTTTAATTTGCATGAAATTGTATTATGATGATTTTCCTTAATATAATTGGTAGAACCGGTAGACCATATAAACATATGTATTTCGTATTTCTTTCAGAAATGTATTTATTGATTTAAACTGTTTCTAAGATAATATATTTTAAAATTTAAATCATTTTTGCAATTGGAAACATATCTCTGTCACTAAAGGTTGAGGAAAAAACATTGGACACCCTATATATATATAAAATCACTGGACACCCTATACAGTACTGTGGCAATTCATTGAGAAATGTCATTTTTTTCGTTTTATAAGACGTAAGCTTAGGAAAAAACACTCCAAATTAGCTCAGTTCAAATTGCAGTTATTATCAAAGTAGCAGGTGTTTATATGCACCTGATAAGTTGCATGTGTTCAGATTCCTCCGCCAGGTGTAAGGTGTTCCGCAGTTGTAGTTTCTCAGTTGTAGCGGGGGTCATTAACGTCATGGATATCAGCGCGGAAATACGTGCTAAAGTGATTGCACTTAGAGAACACACTTCTAAGACGTTCGAGGAAATAGATAAAATATGTGGCGTGAGTACAGCAAGTGTCGGGAGGATCTGGGAGCGGTTTCAGGAAACAGGAAATACTGGAACCAATCGTTCTGGAAGATACGGCCGAAAAGATCAACTTCGGCTCGTGACGACAAAACTTTACATTAAAAATTCACGATTAACCAGTTTTGACCTGCCCAAGTACATGGTGGCAGCTGGTGTTGATATTGCACTTTCAACAGTGCGATACAGGCTGTTAGAATGCGGGCGGAGAGCACGTTGACCGTACAAGACGCAGCTTCTGACGTTTCGCATGAAGAAAAGAAATATTGGAATGGGCACTAAAATATAAAACATGGACAGAGAAGGACTGGGAGAAGGTTCTCTTTTCTGACGAAACACATTTTGTGGTTCAGGGATTTAGATCCATGTTCGTGAGAAGGAGCCAAGGAGAACCTCTCAATCACCACCACATCAATCAAGCACCCAAGCATCTGCCCAAAAAGATGTTTTGGGGACAGAATATCTTGTTCACGTAGAGGGAATGATGAACAGTACCAGTTACGAAATCATATTGACTCGTAAAGTGCTTCCAACCATGGCTAAACTGTGGTTGAACGGATATTGCGTTTTCCAACAAGACAGCGCGCCATGTCACACTTCGAAGCAAATCAAAAATTTCTGCTAAAAAGAATATATTACCGTACTGGATTGGCCCGGGAATTCACCAGATTTGAATCCCATAGAAAATGTGTGGGCTATTGTCAAAAAGCGGCTTCACAAATTTGACTGTACGACGATGGACAAGCTAATTTCGGCTGTTATTGACATATGGTTCAGAGACGTTAAAATTAAAACTACATGTGCTATTCTAGTACAATGCATGCCGAAACGTGTCTGTGATGTTATAAAGTATCGCGGGGGTCATATCACTTATTAGTTTTAAATGTATCCATAGAAAATTTGAATAAAACTGAAACTCATAAAAATAAACTGCATTTCTCAATTAATTGCCACAGTACTGTACATAAAAATAAATAAATAAATATATATATATATATATATATATATATATATACATATGGGTGTGTGTGTGTTTAAAGTAAAACTGGTACATCCACCGAAACCTCATAGAATTAATTAAACACTGAATATAAATAAAAAAATCTTTAAAAATCGTGATTTTTACACTGGGAGAAATAGATGGATGGCATATTTTATTTTAAATTGGGGCACTTGATCACTTCATAAAATAAGGGTGTAATTATTATTTTAATTTTTATTTAAAAAACTATCGAACATATTTTGCTGAATTCTTTTTATATATTTTATAGGATAATTTATATATTTCCTAAAATTTTCGAAGTAAATTGTGAATTTTGACTTCGCTTAAAAAATGTTAGAAGGAATAGGACCCATAGGGTTCAACGTATTTCATTTTTTCAACACGAGTTCAACCCAAAACAAATTGAGTGATATTATTCATTTACATTCCCATATGTCCCACAGACAGTTTCAACAACATACAAAAATTTCATTTTGATAAAGTTATTTTTACGTCAGTTATCGAGCGAACGGGCAGACAGACAGACAGTCAAACAGAATGGACAAAGTCATAAACACTTTTCAAATATTTTGGAAAGTGTTAAAAAAGTAGCTGACGACACCGCCGTCCCTGTTTGACAAATTTTTCTTTCTTTGAGTTTCCTGCGTTTTTCCGCAATAACTATAGCATACAAGAATATAAATTGTTGTACACTTATGGAGAAAGGCTCGAGAAATACGATGAAATAAACCAATTTTAGATATATATATTGCAGTTTAAGAAATACGTAATATCAGAATCAAAACAAAATATTTGACATGCGAGTTCGCGTCCTGGAAAAAATTTCAATAGCAATAATAATAAAGGTGGTATCACGTCTATTCTAAATTCAGTTATAAAATCAACGACACAATATCATAGATAAAAGGTCATTTAATAAAATCACCTACAAGACGTACATAGCTTTAAAAATCCAGAGCTTTTTCAGGCATTACTATACCCTTCATCAGTGGCTATACGAAACAGTAAAACAGGTGCTTATATGTAGACCAGATCAGCAGACAAATTCGCATAAATAAGCCGATAATAATGTTAGTACAAGCAGACTATTAAAATTAATCAATTACAAATACAAATGTCGGGGTTAGACCCAAGAGACAGATTTGCATAAACGGAAAAAAAATGGTAGTACAAGCAAGCTATTAAAATTAATCAATTACAAATACATATTAAGGGGTTATACTCAAAGCATATCAATAGCAAGATTAAGAATTTTTGCAGGAAAGTACACACATAGTTAACTTTTTGCAGGACAGAGCCTTTTTTGTAATTTATATGTTGTTTATGCGATATATTACTTTTTATGCACGTCTAAAGTGAAAAATGCACTTTCATATCGGCAAGTCCATCAATTTTCTCTGTTTCGTACAAAAAACCCCTATAAAATTCGAATATTAGAAATTTAGTGCATTTATTGAAAAATAATAGGGTAACATTATGGAATAAACTGTTTGCGGATTTAAACTTTACTTTGGCTTTAATTAGCTCTGCTTGCACAGCGAGTAAGAGGCATAGCCTCCCAACTTGCGGAGCGAGTAACGGGGATTGGTGAATCCAAACGAACAGAGGGAATATCCCCAATTTTTTTTTTTTTAAAGAAAAACATTTGAAAATGTTTGTTATCCTTGTATTCGATGATAATGCAAGTCCATGCATTTTTAATATAAAGTAACATTGATCATTGAAAAGCGACGTTTAAAAAGCTCAATGTGGACATGTATAGTACGTTTCAGATAAATTCGCATAATTTATCCCTGAATATGCAGAATAAATTATATCGCTGAATATGCAGAGTAAAACATATATATTGTGCAAATGTTATTTTGTAATATATTGGGTAAGAAAAATGGCAGCGAGGAATTTTAAGTAATGGATCAGAATGAAACTACGGAATAATTCAAACGATAAAACAATACAGAATGATGGGTTAAAATGTATTTTGTTGTATAAAACAGGTGTCGATGTATTTTTATAGATTCCAATTCAAGGAATTTGGATATTTTTCTAAAGAACAATGGATTTTATGTTTAAATGAAACTTTGAATAAATATTCGCTATGTTAAAGCTGCTCCAGGATGTATTATTCATAAAGAATAGGGAGATAATCAAGATAAAATTGAAATACATCTTTGTAAATGTTTTTGATGTGATACTAACACTTCGTATTTTTATATCAAATTATCTGGTGAGCATAAAATACTTTAAATAATGATATTTATGTCTGGTAATGACAATATGTTTGTAATTTTGTTAGTTAAAGAAATAATTCCAGATTCAATTAATTTCTCACAAGTCAACGGTATATAAAAGATATCATTGCTTTCGAACTAACCACAAGTCAGTCTGTTCCGTACTTAACCTGTAGATCTCTACCAGTTACAGCTCTTAATTATATTACCGAATACATAATTCCATCCATATTGTAATTAAATATTAATTCAAACTTTAATATGTTTGTCTGAAATGTTTTCGTGTTAAGATTAACATATCAACAATCCTAGCAAAAAATATTTCAGACTCTGATGAAGTCAAATATCTTGAGCTAAATGTGATTATCCAACTCATACAAACTGATATTGAAATATTTATCTACACGAAGTATTTATCCTGGGATTTAAAATTGAAATATTTTGTTAATACAGCATACAATAGCTGATGAACGTATTCAAGTTTTTTATTAGTTCTTATCGGTTTCGCCCCATTCATCTTCACCTATGGAACATTTTCTGGATACCAATGTTCGTGAATAACATAGGGAATCAAACCCACTACCTATATTTCTCTGTTGAGATATGCTTTGTATCACTCACTGTGTAAACGGGAGTTTCATTGCACTGAGTGTTAAATAGATTTGTATAACTTTTAGTTTAGTTTAATTAAGAGCTTGAGCAAATATTGACATGTGGATACCAGTGCTTTCTTGCCTACATACTGTTTCAATTTTAAGGATAAGAATACTTAGGCTTAAATACATTTTTAACACTTTACAGCATAGTTGAAAAGTGTTTATGACTTTGTCCATTCTGGCTGTCTGTCCGTTCGCAAGATAACTGCCTTAAAAACGACTTTATCAAAATGAAATTTTAGTATGTTGTTGAGACGGTCTGTGGAACATACGGGAGTGTATATGAATAACATCATCCAATTAATAATTAAGGTGGTATCATGTCTACTTCAATATATAAGCAATAAAATTCAAGACACATATCATATATGAAAAGGTCATTTAATCAAATAAAGTAATCCTATAAGACGTACAAATGTTAAATGGCCAGAGTGCTTTCGGGTATCACTATATCCCTCATCAGTAGCTTCATCAGCCACTGATGAAGAGTATAGTGATACTCAAAAGCGCTCTGGACTGTTAACATTTGTACGTCTTATAGGATAGTTTTACTTGATTAAATGTCCTTTTTATATATGATATGTGTCTTGAATTTAATTGCTTATCACCCAATTAGCGTTGGATTGAACCCGGGTAGAAAAAATGAATTACATTGAACCCTATAGGACCTAATTTTTCGAACATTTTTTAAGCAAAATCAGAACATAGCTGCACAATCAATGCTTTATGCAAGATTGATCTTCCCTGTTACTTTCCTTACATACATAATGTATAAGGAAAGTATTGTGACGGGGTCGAAATTTCGAATTCGAGTTTCCGATGGGAGAGAACGTTTCAAGCATTCCTGATCACGAATCAAACAGTTTTGAAGTGATGTATGTGTGTGTGTGTGTGTGTGTGTGTGTGTGTGTGTCAGTGAGTCTGTGGAGACGATAACAGACGAAAGAATGGACCGATTCGCACAAAATTTGGCACAAAAAATCCCAATTCGTAAACACGGGAAGCCGATTGTTTTTATACGCAATGTTCAGAACCCCCGCTAAATTTTCGAATGAAATTTAGAAAAAATCGTCAAAAAATCAAAACCGCTAATAAAGTTACGCAAGTAGACATTTCTTTTGTAATTTTTCATTGGAAAACGATTGACATACATTTTAGAATGCTAACATAAACCGTTCTCGAGATATTGTACATTTTTCAAAAAATTCTCAAAAAGTCATATAAAATAAAAATAAAAATATTTCCTATTGAGAAACATGTTCACTTTTCATATGTAATACCATACGATAAATTGGGTGACATCATTCTCATGGATCTAGCTCGTTCCATTCATGACAAAATATACTTTAAATAAGACTTTTGTATTTGAACGCCAATAGTCATTTATCTGCTGTAAGAATAACTTATTTCTTCGTCCATAACTCTTGGCGACATTTTGGCGACGTATTTGGTGAAATGTCGCCAACTTGGCGACTTTCTGAAATGTTTCTAAATTAACGAAAAACTCGCCATATGGATAAAAATGACTCTAAATCAATGATGACTCATTGATAATGACGACATGGAAAATGACGATTCTTTGACGAAAATTCAGTATCTTGGAAAGAATATAAATAACAACTATAAAAATAATCCATTTTTTTTAGTACTGCAAAAGTAGTAAATTCATTGCATTATATAAGGAAAGTCATGTGCTGCCCACATCATATTTTTTTTCACATTTCCAATGATTTTATTTAAAAATTCTATTGAGAATATATTAAAAGGTTTTTTGTAAACACACTATATGAAAACGATTTTAATCGCTGCTGTATACATAAAATGTGTATGTGTCCTGTTTTAGGATTATAGTGTATAAAACATATTTACGATGTTTCTTTTTATATATCTTTACCAAGAAGCCGCGGAATATTTTTTTGCTCTGCAACTGCAAAGCCTGTTAAATGTTAAGGATTCTGGATACTGCCAGGAAAATAAAATAATACGTTTTATCTCCGTAAAGTACCAACATTTGCTGCCATTTTTATTTCTGTCTTATTTTTATGGCCGCACAACACAATGCAAATACACCAATTTATATATTTTTTGTTTTGGAGAGCAGGTGCTGTTATCCCTATTTTTCCTGCTGGGATTAAATTTTCAGCACAGTTTTTATCCACTCCAAGAGTTTGCAGGCAGTAAATTTTATTTTTATTTAACCACAGTGCTCGAAACATTCTATAAACTGTTTTAAGGTACGGAGTATCTTTAGAATTTCTCGCACATAAACTTTTTTTTTATTTTTTTACCAGGTATTCAAAAAGATATCCCAAAGATAAAATTTTATTCGAATATGTAGAACTTCTTCTGAAAATAGGTTATGGCATATTTTGTTTACAGTCAAGTTTATGTTAAGTAGATTGCTATTGATACCAATTTATTAGAATGCAAGAAAAAATAGTATTACGATTTTATGTATTTTTAAGAAATTGTAGGTTTTTATGCAGATTTCAAGTGGCATTGATTCTTTTACTCAAGAAAATTTCTGTGCGGAATATTGTTGACACAAACTATTTTTTGTTTTAACACAAACTATTTTAGCTCTTATAATAAATCACGTTACTTTATTTCTTCTAATTTTTCCCAAAGTTAGGTATATGTTTGGGCGACCGGAAAAGTGCCACCGAATTGATACCAGAGCATTATTGGGACAGTAACAACAAGAACGTACAATTTTTACCCTAATCCACCACCTATTGGATGGGCTTTTATATCTACATATTAATCATCCGTATACTCTGTATGATAAAGCATCCATAAGCTCTGTGTGTTCTAATCAAAATATTCTATAAACATTTCTAATAGTTAGGGCAGTAATAATATTTCACCAGTGTGGTCTTTCATATTGACAAACGAAACGCGATGTAAAATTTTGTATTGAGGGATATGAAAATTACATCAGATAATAGGAATTTAATACATTTTCATCTGTTCAATATTGCTATTATTTCGACCACAGTATTAATTATCCTTTCGATAGGAACAAACATACGTTCATCTATGATTTTGACCTTTTGAAAGATCTCCATATGCAGATCAATTCTAGTAAGTTTCTTAATGACCTGCTCAGTACTCTATTTTTTCCATGGTCTAGCAGGGTATCCTGTAATTATCCCCTTTTTCATTATAGGCTTTCCAATTTCTTCCCATTTCATAAACTTGTGTGTGTCGGTTTGACTTATTTTTAGTCGTGGTGGAACATTTCTGTTGTATTTTGAGTATATTATCAATCGCGTAAGATACATTATTCGGATTGGCCAGGCTGTTCTTCATTCCGGTTTCTGCTTTGCTTTTTAACTTGAAATTTTATTCCTTGGTTTGGATATATATACTCATCTGCTTCTTCTATGTCGTCAATTTTCGTCGTCCGTACAACCCCCAAAATAACCCATCCCAGAATAGTGTTTTTACCAGCAAACTCAAAACTGGAGGTATTTCCTATACGAATACTTTCAAAGATGTGCAACCTGAAATTCATATGAATGGAATTTGCGATCATAGTCAAACGGTAGTCTATCTTCTCTGTTAGAACTCTGAATAAGGTTTCTGTGGTGGTCGAATAATTCAGGCGACATTCTATCGAGTATATGTCCCTTTCCGGCATTGACCACATCTCCCTGTGTAATCCCATGTTAGTTGTACAGGCGCATTCTTTTTTGTGTTTTTTATTTCCATTTCTATTTTTTTAACTTATCTCTTTTCGGACCTTTCGGCCCTAATTTTTGACTACAGCTAGTTTTTTTGCCATCCATGACGAGATTTTGTACCATTCCCATATTTACTTCGATCGTTTTTGAGCGCCCAGAGGATCCGGAGGGCACATTTTACCAATCACTAACCGTTAGAGTTGATTTCTACTTTCTGATGTGAAGACATTTAGTCTCAGGCTGTAGAGACGCTGCCATGAGGCTAGCTTGGCCATTTCGATGAATTCGTATCTGTTGTTGGTCTAGAACTGTTGAAGGAAATACAGTATGAGAGTGAAATTGAATTGTAATTAATTATATTAATTTTATTGTTAATTTGTGGATTGAGTCATTAAACGTCAGTATTTAACACATAAAACCTCATTTTATCTCGGAATAGTGTGTTCGTAACCGTATGCGTCCGATATATAAGCCACCTCCATGTCCGGTAACAAACTATAAATGAACATATTTAAGAGATAAAATATTAAAATGCAAAACTACTAAATAAAAACACTTTGTATAATTTACCTAATTACTTATTAAAAACATATTCTTTCCATTTAAACTATTATTTTATTATTTTACAATTATTATATATTATCAATAAAATATTTATAGTTGTTTTTAAATTTTAGTTTACTCTAAATTTAAGACGTGTGTGATGATAGATTGGAATTTTCGATAAGTGACTTTACAGTCAATTTACTATTAAATCCGTAAGTCCTCATGGATGCTGAAAGATTACCTGTTTGCACTGTTATACTAACTGCAATGTCACAAATTCGGTCACAATCATTGTTCGTGGACTCCTATGTAACCCCCATAACACCGGCTCATCTGGCTCGAGCTATCTTGTGCGAAAACACACTCATTAGCTGTAAATCAATGCATGCAACTGTGCTCAGATCAGATGTCTTTCTAAGAAGCATGGGGCAAGTTTTATTGCCCTCACAAAAATTAATTTAAATTGGGAGTCAATTTATAACTGTAGCTACTCTGAGTGTATTATTAGAAGTAACTTTGCTTTTATCCCTTAAAACGCCACCTGACGTTTATTATCATTGGTATTCCATAACATCCCAGTATCAAATATTTCCAACATTGCATAAATCTGCCATCACACACTGTATTTTACATGATTTTTACTTTCCTTATATGCATAGTATAATGTACACGGGAAGTATTGTGATGGGGTTGAAAATTCGAATTCGAGTTTTCGACGGGAGAGCCCGTTTCAAGCGTCTCTGATCATGAATCAAACATTTTTGAGTTGATGCCTGTCTGTGTGTGTCCGTGAGACTGTGGAGAAGATATCTTATGAACGAATGGAGCGATTCGAATGAAATTTGGTTCAAAAATTACAATCCGTAAATACTGGAAGTCTATTGTTTGTAAACAAAATCGAATGTACATTCGATTTTGTTTACAAACAATACTTTTGTTTACAAACATCTTCCGAACACCCCTAAATTTTCGAGTAAAATTTAAAAATAATCAAAGAATCAAAACTTTTAATAAAGTTACGCAAATAGACATGTCTTTTGTAATATTTCCTTATTAAACGTTTGACATAAACTTTAGAAGTCTAGCATCAATCGTTCTCTAGATATTGTACATTTTTCAAATACATTTACCAACAAATCCCATAAATTAAAAAAATATTAACTGTTGAGAAACTTGTTCACTTTTCATATATAATATCATGCGATAAATGTGGTGATACCATTCTCGTGGATCCAACTCGCTCCATTCATGAGAAAAGATGATTTGAGAAATAGATTTGTATTTGAACGCCAATTGTCATTTATCTGCTATAAGAATAACTTTTTTTCCCATCCATAACGCTTGACGAGTCTCTGGCGACAAATTTGAAGTAATGTCGCCAATTTGGCGACTTTTTAAATGTCGCCAAAATAACGAAAATCTCGCCAAATGGATAAAAATGGCGTTCCATCAATAAAAATGACGACTGGAGAAAATTCAATATGTTGGAAAGACTATAAGTATCTACTGTAAGAAAACCCTATTTTTTTACTGTAAATGTACTAAATTCATTGCATTATAATAAGGAAAGTCATATGCTGCTCACATCAGATTTTTATATTTGAGCTTAAATACGTTACTTATGCGTTATGCTACGCATAAGTAACTATTACGTTTCTTATCCCTTAAACAAAGTGCTTTTTTACTTATTAATAATTTTATTTAAACCGATGTCATAAATAATAATTATCGGGGTGAAATTAAAATATATTTAATAATCAGAATTCAGTTTACTACCTCTTCGAGTCTTAAATATTCTTGTTTTATCATCTAATCACATAATCTCAACTTATTTGATTGGTTAGTTGATTGGATTATTTTATTACTTTCCTTATATATATAGTATAATGTATAAGGAAATTAATGTGACAGGGTCGAAAATCTGTAGACTGTTTCTCATTAACAAATGGAGCTATTCTAATAAAATTTGGTACACATATTACAATTCGTGAATACTGGACAACTATAGTTTTGAAACGCAATCGAATGTTCAAAACCACCACTAAATTTTGGAGTGAACTTTTTAAAAAATCATCAAAATATCAAAACCGTTCATAAAATTAAGCAGTCATTTCATATGTGTTTTTCTTAGAAAACGATTGAGATAAACTTTAGAACGTTTCATGAATCGTTCTTGAGATATTGCACATTTTTCAAATAAATGTATCAAAAAATCCCATAAACCAAAAATAATATTGACTATTGTGAAATATGTTCACTTTTCATATTTAATATCATGCGATCAATTTGGTGGCATCATTTTCGTGGATCTAGCTTCTTCCATTCATAAAATATAATATAGGTCGTACTTTTGTATTTAAACGCCAATAGCCATTTATCTGCTATAAGAATAACTTTATTCTCCGTATATAGCGCTTGGCGAATTTGGAGAAATAATGTCAACTTGATGAGTTTTTTAAATGCTGCCAAATTAACAAAAATGTCCCCAAATTGATAAAAAATGACCCCAAGTCAATGAAAAGTACAACTTATGGACGAAAATTCAAAATCTTGGAAGGGATATAAGTATCTACTATTAGAAAAAACTACTCCGTCCGTAATGTTTATCGAAAATGTCACCCAATTGGCAAACATTCGCCGAATTGATTAAACCGATGCTACATCAATGGCATTCCGACAAATTGAGTTCAATGCCTTGGAAATAACATCAGAGAAGACTACAAGAATAACTCATTACTCCCTCTGTTCGTAATGATTGGCGAGAAATTTTGCGGGATTTCGCCAACTTTGCAACTATTGTTCTCAAAGTGACAAAAATGTCGCCAGTTGTAAAAATGATGCCAAATGGGAGGAAATGTTTTGCAAATTATGATTCCCATCATATGACGGGCATACCTTCTAGTATATACGGATTGCTTTTCTCTCCATTTGTCTGTAACACTTGCTGATGCATTTGACTAATAAACTACTGACGTATCGTCATCCTAGATTGATTAAAATATCGTCTAAATTGAAAAAAATCAAGCTATTGTAATGAAAATGACGCTAAATTAATAAAAATGACTTCTAATTGATGAATTAAATATAAAAATATTGTAATATATTGTAATTATTAGCTTATTGGGTATGCTATCGATATTGATAATTGTTTATTTAGATTTGGAGATGCAAAAGGAGTAGAGTTGAAAAAGGATTAAATTCATTGCATTATATAAGGAAAGTCATGTGCTGCCCACATCAGATTTTTACTTTCCTTATACATACATAATGTATAAGGAAAGTATTGTGACGGGGTCGAAAATTCGAATTCGAGTTTTCGTCAGGAAATTACGTTTCAAGCATCCCTGATCACGAATCAAATAATTTTGAGGTGAGGTATGTGTGTGTGTGTGTGTGTGTGTGTGTGTGTGTGAAAGTATGTGTATGTGTGTTAGTGAGTCTGTGGAGACGATATCTAACGAACGAATGGAGCGATTCAAATGAAATTTGGCACAAAAATCACAATCCGTGAATACTGGTAGCCTATTGTTTTTAAACGCAATCGAATGTTCAGAACTCCCCTAAATTTTCGGGTGAAATTTTGAAAAAATCATCAAAAAATCAAAACCTTTAATAAAGTTACACAAATAGACATTTCGTATCTAATTTTTCCTTAGAAAACGATTGACATAAACTTTAGAACGCTAACATGAACCGTTCTCGAGATTTTGAGCATTTTTAAAATAAATTTATAAACAAATCCCATAAATTAAAAAAAAAATTAAGATTTATTAAGAAACATGTTCACTTTTCATATGTAGTATCACGCGATAAATTTGCTGACATCATTCTCGTGAATCTAGCTCGTTCCATTCATAAGAAAATATACTTTGAGAAGTACATTTGTATTTGAACGCCAATAATTATATATCTGCTATAATAATAACTTATTTCTCCGTGCATAATTCTTGGCGAGATTTTGCCGACTACTTTGGCGGAATGTCGCCAACTTGGCGTACACATGTTTTGCATATACATGTTTTGCTACGATATACATCGTTATATATTCCCATTTTTCTGACTCCCATTTTTCTGAATGAAAAAGTATATATATATATATATATATATATTTAAAACGTCTAATTTTTTAAATTATACATATTTCAAAGAACAACTCATTATTTAAAGTTATTTATTTTTTCAGTTTTATAAATATAGTATGAAGTATTTAAAATTCAATTATATAATATTTAAAACTCAACATTTGAGCATTTAAAATCAATGCATTTAATTACGTCAGAAATGAAATTCAATACATTTTAATAATCTAATAGAAAATGCCAGCTCTGAAACGATTAAATTCAAGATTTTTAAATCAAATCAGTTCATTTTTAGTAGAAAAATTTAACGATGGGCTAATGGCTTAATTAAATTTACCTCAATCAAATGAAATACAACACATCTACGAAGAAAATTGTGCAGAATATTAAATTAATTGGGACTTTGCCTATTTGTATTTTGTGCTACTTAAGCTATTTATTTTGCATTTTTTTTTGGAAAAAAAAATGTTTACAGAGGAAACAAGATATGATTTTTGAAAACAAAAATATTCATTGTGTTTTCTGTGTTCTCCACCGTATTGTCTTCTATGTCATTGGATAATTTCATTTGATGATTTAAAATATATATTTTTATAAGCAACCTCTTAATACAATTGCAATTAATTTTGAAACATTTTTATCATATAATTCTATATTTTCATGTTTTGGGTTTATTATAGCCTAATACTGATGCGAAGATATATTTTATTATATTTTTACAAATAGTTTTTTTCTACATTATTGTTATAATTTTTTTATACGAAAACTCTTGGACTCACGTAAAATGCAATAAAACTGATTGTCATCCAATTGGCCTAATGTATATCATCGTTTGTCCAATAAGATTCGTTGTTTAGATCACGATTTAGGTATGATATATTTGCAATGACATCGAAACAAATAAACACTGGAATTTAGATAGAGTGCACCACTGAAGTAGCACAAAAAGTGATTTAAATTCTTCTATACGATTAAGAACAGACGATTTTGTTAGTTGTTTTAAATAAGCGAAAATTAACAGAAACAGGATGCTACTGTATATTGAATGTCAATTGCATGTATAAATGTGTACAGCAATTTCTAAATAACAGTGCTTTCCAAGTTATAATTCGCAAACCACAAAAATATTTGCAATGGTTATACATAAGGCATTAATTAATTATTACTTTCCTTATATAGTATAATGTAATTTCCTTATATAGTATAATGTTCGAATTCCAGTTTTTATACGGGAGAGCACGTGTCAAGCATCCCTGATCACGAATCGAACATTTTTGGGGTGATGTCTGTATATGTGTGTGTGTGTGTGTGTGAAAGTATGTGTGTGTGTCAGTGAGTCTGTTCAGACGATGTCTCAGGAACGAATACAGCGATTCGAATGGAATTTGGTACACACATTACAATCCATGAATACTGGAAGCCTATTGTTTTTAACTACAATCGAATGTTCAGAAAACTTCTAAATTTTCGAGTAAAATTTTGAAAAAATCATCAAAAATTTAAAGCCTTTAAAAAAGTTTCGCAAATAGACATTTTTTATTATGTAATTCTTCCTTAGAAAACGATTGACATAAACTTTAGAACGCTAGCATGAACCGTTCTTGAGATATTGCACATTTTTCAAATAAATTTATCAAAAAATCCCATAAATTAAAAAAAATATTAACTTTTGAGAAATATGTTCACTTTTCATATGTAATATCATGCGATAAATTTGGTGACATCATTCTCGTTCTATTCATGAGAAAATATATATATTGAATAATACTTTTGTATTTGAACGTCAGTCATCTATCTGCTATCAGAATAACTTATTTCACCATCCATAACGCTTGGCGAGATATTGGCGACGAATTAGGCGAAATGTTGCCAATGTGGCGACATTTTAAATAGTGCTAAAATAACGCAAATCTCGCTAAATGGACAAAAATGACGCTAAATAAATTAAAAGGACGACTAATTGACGAAAATGCAATATCTTGGAAAGAATAAATGTATCTACTATAAGAGAATTTTTTTTTTACCGTAAAGTAGTAAATTCATAGCATTATATAAGAAAAGTTATGTGCTGCCCACATCAGATTCTTTTAAAAATATATTGACAGCACGCGAAGTTAGTATGCGTGTATAAATATATATTATGCAATATAATTTAAATTTTCACTTTCAGAAGTGCAAACTAATGTGATTTTCAATGACATTATTCGATTGATATGTGCTTAGTGGGTAAAGAAGTTATGCAAACGATTTTTATAGAACATTATATGTTTGCAACTGATTTCTTTATTTAAAGCATATTTTATTTATGCTCCATCTAAAACACTCGACATATTTATATCTCGAATGTTCAGATTGTAACAATGTAGTTATCTCTGTAGAATTATTCCTACTTTTCTGACTCCTACTTAAAAGCGGGAAATGCTGGTGCCAAAGTGGTATAATTCCTCGAGTTATATAATTATCAGCAGTTGTACACAAAATTTGGATGACACAACAAGAGCTCTATGTTGATGACGAAACGATATGTATGACAGCATTAAACTCGCCAAGAAAAAATGGAATGTGGAAATTACCCTCAAAAATATTGTGAAATATTCTATAACACTTTTATAAAAAAAATTTCTTAGCTTAATCTTGTTTTGGCAGATGTTTCCATTTCTAAAAAAAACAGTTTATATAGCATAGCCCATTCAGGTTACACATACTAATGGGTTTTGTAATTATTGGAATCTTGCATATTTACTGATCTGTTAATTTTAAAAATAAAAAATTGTAAAGTAATCTTCAAAGGTTAAAACTAATCAATATTGTAAGAAAAAGAAAAACGTTATACTCATTTAGTTTTTAACGTAAAATTTCGTACTAATTGAAATGTCAATCACGTAAGCATTTTCAAAAATAACATGCATCGAAGTAACATTGATTGATTTTAATGTCATAATATTATGAGATTGTAAATCTGTAACTCAATATAAATATTTCTAGATTTTAATTACACGTCATCATGATATGATCATTATTTAATTAAAATTAAATATCTACATCTTCGTTAAAAATATTTAAACATGACATCTACGTTTTAGCTTAGTGACATTCCATAAGTTAAAAAAATAACATAAGATAATCATAAGTATCAAAATATGATGCAGTTTTAATTAATTAGAATGAAGGAAATGTAAGTAGAAGTACAAATTATGTGTTTTATCGAATATTTTAAATTCGGTTTTTTTTAATATATGGAACCTTTATGAAGAAACGCTATAAGGCAAAATTTTACTTTTGATTCATATAATATTACATGGTAAAGAAATAATTATTATGCTGAAATTATACAAACGCCAATTACTGATACTATTATTCGTGGAGTATTTTTAAAATCGGAGTTTTCGTATAAAATTTAGTTTAAATATTCATAAACATAACATATTCATAAAAATATTCCCAAATTTAAAGATTTTAGGAGTGTATCTAATATTTTTACATTTCTTATAATATAACTTTAATATATTCAAGTAATATAATAAGATTTTGAATATATTAATATCCAGATTTCTTGATTTTTTTTCAAGTAGCTGTTAATTGATGACACATTCAAAATATCTTAGCGATATTTCCATACCTATATAAATGATAATTAAAATATTTATATCTTTCTCTCTGTTGGTCTGCATATTTGCATGTATGTTTGTTTCCCCATCATGGGAGAACAGCTGAATCTAGTTTCATAAAACTTTATGGGTAACCTTGGAATAGCCCCACTTAAAATGTAGCTTATGTGTCTAGTTTGTATGACCAGGAGTCATCTAGATGTTAAATAAAAACGCATAGTTTAACCTTCTATAGACCATTATACAGAAGACATTTTTCAGCAAATTTATTCTAAGAAAATGATGTGTCACATAGAAATGGATTAAAATCCACTGGCTTTATACAATATAAAATTTGTATTAAATCTTTTCCGATTTAAATAATAAATAAATGCATAGAAAATAATTTTTGACTGAAATATATCAATTGCAACCTTCAGGTTTAAAGGTTGCGGATATTATTGATATTTTCAATTTGTTACTTATTCGATTTAATTTTGGCAATATTGCTGAAACTCATATAATGTAGTGAAGATAATTTTCAGATCAACAAGAACATAAGTAGTACGGGCATATTATCCCATACAATTATGGTGCTTTCATTTTAGCATATACTGATTCAATTTCATATTTTTGTAAATCCATTTACAAACGGGACCAGAATGTCTTATGCTTCAGATCTGCCTGTAAACATAATTTTGTATAAGGAACATTAATTTAAATATTTTAAATATAGGAAAAGTGTTCCAATTTTGGCCACATTGTAACAATTTTACAAATAACTAACAATTGAATGTGTTTTTCACCAATACATTTTTTTCTTCCATTTTGTAAACATTGTTACTTAATTACCTACTCACTGGAAAGATAAATCTATGATATGTTCTTTTTCTCATCTTAATTTTTTTTCTAGGCAACAAGCTTTTGAAATTTTTATTCTTCTTATTGTTTTGAATCACGAATTTCACAAAAATTTTGTGATAATTTAGCAATTAAAAGGCATCATTTGTTCCTTAATCAATTCTAAAATCTTTAAGTAAAGATATATTTTTAGGCTTTATTTTAAAGTTGGAAAAAAATTGATCTATAAATTCCACATACTTGCTAATTTTAGCCATGAAGGTGGTCAAAAGTGGAGCAACATGTGCCCCAATTAGTTTATTTTTTAAAGTCACATTAAGCACTTTAATTAGTCAAGTTAATTAATTCAAATAGTGCTATAATGTAATTGTATGTTACATACACAATGCAATTAGCAATTTTTATGGTTTTACACTAAATTTGCATATGACGAAAAATAAAGTGGGCTTTGACCGTTAAAATGAAAGAGCTGAGCTGTTCTTCTTAAGTGGAAAGTGCAATTAAGCAATTATGAATAGTATGCCAGTTTTAAAATTTTATCAGTACCTGGATATTGAGGTGTAGCTATTATTTCAGATTATATGGATGACTGGAAAGTCATTTTACAAGTATACTGCTAATGAATTTTATCCCTATTTAGTCGAAATACTGGCATCATTTCCAGTAATCATTTTCTTAGATGGGCATAAATCCCACATTACTTTACATCATAACAATTTGTGCAGAGAAAAAAATATAATCTTAGTTGCATTGTTATCTGATTCAACTCGCGTTCTTCAGCCATTGCCAGACTCAGATGATGATTGCATGAATTATGCCAATCTTGTCCATTTTGGTGGTATGAATTCTTATGCATGAATTCTTGTGCATGAATTATACCAATCTAAATAAAGATTATGATGCCTATAGTGAAGAATTTGATTAATAGTAAATTTATAATGCATTTTATCAATACTAAGTATGTATTGTATTTGCCTCATTATAAAATGTCTTCAATAACAATTTTGTGATTAATATTTTTGTAATAACTAAATTACTTTACTACTACTAAATAGGCCTACAGTTATTAAATACACACTATGGACAAAAGAATCTTCATTTATCTGCGTTTTTATAGATGTAATTAACATTTAACGTCATGGCAAAAACTGGTACATGGAGGTAGCGAAAGCTGGTGGCATGGTGGCCCAAACTGGTACAAAGTGGAAGATTTTGTTTATTTTTTTTAAATTTAAAGAAAAACAGAATTTTTGTAAAATATTGTTGTTATTATCTGAAGGTAAATTGAACTTACAATTAAATGTTATGTGTATCCATTTATAGTTTTAATCAATTAAGCGGGATCAATTATTAATATTTTTTAAGTTTCCTAACTGTAGCTATAATTGGAATACTCACCCTATAAAATATGTAAATTATCAAAAACATGAGCCTAAATGCTTTCATTTTCTTGTTGCAAAATCAATTTTAAATGATCATGTTGCTGAAATTTGAAAAAAAAAATGTTAAAACCAAGTGCAACATTGCATAAAATAGCAATGAACTTAAAGTCCAATTAATTTAGGTTTACAATTAGTAATTACTCCACAGGTATAGTTAGATAGCAAATTTTTATTAAATCATATATTTATGCATATGCACCTTTATTTTTCAAATACTCATACAGGATAAAAAAAAAGGTACAGAAGTATCTCTATTAAAATAAAATATAAACTAGTGTTTGTGTAAAAGCAATTATCTTATTTTTATAATATAGTATTTTTCCATGTCATATTTTACTATCACTAAAAATATTTTTCTATTATATTAAAAGAAATGAAAACAATATATTTATTCGCATTAACTTCTCTGGAAGAGATATTTTGCAGTTACTTCACCCAATCTAGAAAAATATCCTCAGGTCAGACTACATGAAAATACATTTATGGTGATCTGGAGATATGATAAGGCATTGCCAGAAACTCTCAAAATCTTCCTTCACTGATGGCATCTTGCTTAATACTTCGAAACACGAAAAAAGCATTTCACTTGGTTTCTGTTCTTTTTAAGACGGACGATAATATATATGTATTCTTCTTTCTTTGTGACTATGAAAGATACCATTTTTGACAGTTTGAAAAATAAGTATTTCTTAAAGGATTATAAATCACATTCTGAAGAATTTGTGAATAAGCAGCCTAAAAATACTTCAAATTCTTGCTATCAGTTGAATATAATTCATAATTAATCATTTAATTGTTGAAATAATATTTCCAAAACCCCAACTTTTCCTAACATATTTTTCCTGGGCTTTTTTTCGATTATATTTATTAATGTAATTAAAAATTCCCTAAAGTTATTTTTATCTGAATTATGTTAAAATAAGACGTCACAACGTTAAGACAGATATAATAAAATATATGTAAATGATATTCAATAAGAAATATATTAAATTTTACTGTTATTATATATAGAAAACTGTCATTAGCAACGGTAAAATGTATTTCCAACATGTAAATAACTAACATAAAATTTCTAAACAATTTCGGTTTTCCTCTCTATCCCAAAAATTTGCTTTCCAATATATGTATAAAAATAACTCTAACCCAATGCATTTTCTTTTCAATTCTATATATCTTGCCTACTCCGACATTGACATCCATATATATAAACAACTAACTTTACTCCAATCCATTTTATTTAAAATTTCAGATTTCCTTTCCGCTGCGAAAACTGATTCACACAACTACTACAACTACATCTAATACAAAGCATTTATTTTCTAGCTAATTTCAGTTTTTCTGCCTACTAAAAAAATTGATTTCCCAATATATGAGCATCAGATTCTAATTCAATCCATTTTCTAATCAATTACGTTTTACTACCTATTGCTAAAATGATTGATTACCCAATGTATAGACACAAATCTCTAATTGAATTGATTTTCCCGCCATTTTCAATTTTTTTGTCCACTGAGAAATATAGCTTTCCAATATAAACACTGAAATATAATCCAATCCATTTTCTAGCTAATTTCAGTTTTCCTGCCAACTTCAAAACTTGACAACCTAATAGTTAAACAACAAGCTCTAATCCAATCCATTTTTAGCTAATTTTAATTTTCTTGCTTATTAAAAAACTTGACATTCCAACATATAAACAACTATTTGAAATTCAATTTATTCTCCAGCCATTTTCAGTCTTTTTGCCTACTGCGAAAATTTATTTAGTAACATATAAATATATTATTCTCTAGACAATTTCACTATTTCATTTTAAATTAAATAGTGATTGGCATTTTAATCTATACATGCATTTATATTTATGTAATTAAGGGCTAATAAATAAGAAAGAACTCATTCCACTGAATACAATATCCGCCATATTTTCATCAAATATTCACATGTTTTATTTCTATGTCCATTTGCATCACAATTAGTATCAAATTGTAAAAAATAAAGTTATCGACTAGGAGAGTTCTCTTGCTAATTGTTATCTTAAATGCCTACAAAAATATAAGTCATGTCAGTGAAGCTCATGATTTTGATGAGATTTGCAAGTAAAATTGCAACACCATGAAGAAATGAACGTAGCCATATGCAAATCACAGTACTGGTAGAAGAAAGAGTAATATGCAAATGATTAAGTTTTCTACGTTTCGGATCACGTGACACCCAGTTTCGGTTGATAAAAACCAGCAGACGGCTCGCAACGTAAATGCTATCCGCGACGATTTTCAGCTGTCAAACTTTCGAAAAAATCGAAAACCTTGTAAACGTAATTCCTTTTCTTTTAGTAATCCATAAAAAATAAAATAATTGATTATAAAATCCAAAATAGCACCGGAATTATGTTTACCACGTGCAAACATGCGATGATAGAACAACGTTCTTCCAAGTTCCAAGTGTTATGTTCAATGCCAAATAGGGTTATATTAGTAGAACGTATTGGCGAAAACCATCACAGACCATCGCCAAGAGTGCCAAACCTTGATATTTTGGTGGCGGTTGAGGGCACTGCCGTCGAGTGAAAAGTCTGTTTTTATTAGTCTGTGAGGCCATCCACGCACGGTGTTCCAGCAAGACAATGTTACATCACCCGGCGAACTCTTAACAGCCTGAACGGAATTCACATTCATTCCTGGCCTGAGTCTCACAGGATTCCTGTCCCATTGAACACGTGTGGGTATTGGTCGTCAGGTGCGCCGGGGACCACCAATGCATACCGTAGACAAATTTCGTGCCTCTGTGGAACATACTTGGCAAGGATTACCCCAGACAACCATTATAATAGCCTCATCAATAGTATGCCTCGCTATTTAGAGACTTGCATAACTGCCCGTGGAAGGTACATTTTTACTGAATAAACATGTTTATTTTTCATATTTTTGTTTTTATTAATCATTTGCATATGTCTATCATTTCTACGGGTACTGTGTTTGCAGATGGCTACGTGCATTCCTTCATGGTGTTGTAATTTCACTTTTGACAAGTGTAGATGATTTTGTAAAAATATTCAATTATAATGTATGTAATTGGAATACAAATTTATATATACAATTACAATTGCCCCGTAGACATTATTCTATGAAAAACTTAATTTATCAAAATCCGTGTTCTAATCATCCGATACCCGCCCCCAAATTAAAAAAAAATGTGTTTAGTTCTAGAATTTCAATAATTCATTATCGCATAAAAGTTTAAAGCAGAATTTGCATTTTTTCTTGAGCTACCATGTTGGTAACTAACATATTTGCGCACTTTTACATACACTGTTGGAAAATTTTACGAACATGTTCAATATGTTCATAAGGTTTTAAAAATTAATTTCCATCAAACTTTGTGATTTCGAAAATTTTCAGATATTTTTATCTATACAGTAATATGATAGAAAGCAAAAGATGTGTGGTATATTCTAATTTATTTATTACTGCATATGACCACATAAAACATTTTACATAATTATATCAATGCGTATAATTGTATTGCTTATGAATAACACACGATCATATTATGATTATGTATGGTATATGATAACAGTATGCAGTAGTGCATACACCAATTAAATGTGTCATCATATATGTTTATGTAAATTTATTGGCTTACAGAATGATTATTTTGTTTAAGAAGCGGTTCTATAGTGATTGGTTAATTTATTGTAGACGAATTACACACAACGGTGCTAGTGGTATGACCAGTAGAAGAAAATGTCTCTAAATTTAGCACTTTAAACACGATAGTTTAAACAAGAAAGTTCAAGCATGCCTAAAGCATTGATTATGAAACACTTTCCAACTTCAATGCAATTTTATTTAAACATGTTTAAAATGCAATACATTCCTCGGTAATATTTTAAAACTTATCAGAGTACTACATTAGTTTATTATATTTGAAAACTTAAACCTTCATCGAAATATTGAACTTCATTAAAATAACGTCATTGAATTATAAATTCCTCGGAAATATTTTTAAAATTATCATAATACTACGAAAATTTATTATATTTGAAAACTTCATCGAAAACAACTGAAATTCATTCAAATGACGTCATAGAAAAAATAACACGTCTCGATCTCTCTATAAAAACAGCATTTCATTCATAACATTTTCCCATTCATGTCATTCATCAGAACATCAGAATACTATAATAATTTATTTTATTTAAAAATTAAGACCATGGAGTTACACGCAATTAAACTCTGTGCATAAAACTTCATCGAAAAAATTCGTCCTTCTGTTTGTAAAATCAATGAATATTTGATTCATATCAGATATGCAGACTCCATGAACTAAATGATTTTGTGTTAAAGAAATACAGCAATTCTAATACAACTCATTCTACATATTTTGCTGTTTACATTTTACATAGGTGAAAAATAGGCATCGTTATAGAAATAATCAAATTTGGATGAGCATTTAAACTCAAAAATATTGTAATTGCGTTGTTTCAGTATGTAGATGCACAGAATTTATGCAAAAATAAAGTGATTTTAGGACGGATACAACACTCAATTTGAATTAAAAAGAACTTTAAAAATCACGATTTTGAGACAAGATGGATGCCATATATCATTTTGAAGTGGGTCACGTGATATTTTCAGATCATGGTCACGTGATCGCTTCATATAAGAGATGTTACTATTATTTTAATTTTTATTTAAAAAACTACTGAATATATTTCGCTAAATTTTTTTTATATATATTATGGAACAATTTGAATATTATCTAAAATTTTTGAAGCAATTTGTGAATTATAAATCCGCTTAAAAAATGTTTGAAAAATTAGGTCCCATAGGGCTCAATGTATTTCATTTTTTCAACCCTTGTTCAATCCAAAACTAATTGGGTGATATTATTGATTTATATTCCCATAGGTCCTACAGACCGTCCGAATAACATACTAAAATTTCATTTTGATTAAGTCATTTTCACGGCAGTTATCGTGCTAACGGACAGACAGACAGACAGAATGAACAAAGTCATAAACACTTTTCAACTTTATTGTAAAGTGTTAAAAAAAGAGGAAGATAATAATCTGAAAATAATTCCATAAAAAATAGATAACTATATAATAAAATTTTGTATACTTAAATGTAATAAATGTAAGAAATTTAGATAAAAATTAGTGGTTAATATTTTAAGTTAGAATCAAAGTTTTTAAGCCTGAAATGGTGTGATCTCCTGGTATGTGTCTATATACAGGGTGTCCCGAAAACATTCACCTCGGCTTTTATTACTTAAATATTGATCTTAGACATATTTAATAAATTACACATTTACGTAAGAAAATGTACATAATTTTATGAAATCGATTGTAATTTTCAAGGGAATAAAATTTTAAGAAATACAAAATTTAAATTTTTATACGCATCCCGTTCAAATACATTTCCAATGAGTAAAATGTGTCCCATTCACTAATGTGATGTACAAAATTTCACTATTTTATCATAAAAAGTCCCAGAGATATGAAAAGACAAAAATGGCTAATCCCCACCAACTTTGTCTAAACATATCTCTGAGACATTTTGTGATAAAATGCTGAAATTTTGTACATCACCCTATTAGTGTATGGGGCAAATTTTACTCATTGCAAATGTTTTTATAAGGGGGGGGCGTATAAAAATTTAAATTTTTTATTTCTTCAAATTTAATCCTCTGAAAAATTTTATCGATTTCATAAAATTCTGTACCTTTTTTGTAATTTATTATATATGTCTAATATTAATATTTAAGGAATAAAATCCGAGGTCAATGTTTTTGGGTCACCCTTTATATCTTCTCATAGAAATCGATTTTGAATCATAATTTGTTGAATTAAAAATAATAACACATGTTCTTATTTTGGATGATCATATGTCATAATAAAAATCTATTTCCCTCATGCTATAAACATGGGAAGCAAAACCTTCTCTGGCATCCACTACGTAGAAATATATATGTTTCGGTTCTTTCAACTTGAACAGAAATGCATCCCCAGGTCATACTATTTGAAGGTACCTTTGCCGTGATCTGGAGATATGATAAGGCATTATCCGAAACTCAGAATTTTCTTTTCATGGTGGCATCCCATTTAAAACTTCAAAACACGAGAAATGCATTTCAACTTGATTCTTTTTCTTTCTGGACAGAGAAGGGTATCGATTTATTCTTCCATGCTACTTTCCCTATAGCTTATATTAAACATAAGGAGAAACTTAATAATAGGGTCACATAACCGACTCACAGAGATAGGTTGATATACTTGATTTCTGAATTCTTAAACAGGAATAAACAATGTTTTTCAATTAAGTGTGGGTATCTCCGTATATGTGTGTATCTGCGAGTATGTAAATTTTCAGCAAGAATCCTAACACAGTAAATATGATGAAATTTCTAGCACTTTTATCATTATATACCCGAAAAGTAAACCCAGTAAGCTACAAAATCTCAAAATTGTGAAAGAGCCCAGACTGGATAAAAGCCTTAATATTTAAACCATTGCTCTGATAAAGCTTTAAAAATCATATTATGCCAAATTAGTGTGGGAATAAGCTATCACATATTGTATTTCTCTTACAATTACCTATCATTTCTTTACATTAATTACCGTACACGTATTTGTTTTCAAAATGCAACACGAATCTACGAAAACCATATTGTTATATTTCTCACATGGCTGTATTGTTGCAATAAGTCATATCTAACCCCGGCCTTACGCGGGTAACGGGTAATTTGTAATTCAGCTCATTTTAATGTGTTAAAGAAGCACACAGGGAACTGTCGTCTCTAATTGGTCTAAATTAGAACATCAGATGCTGTCAACCAATAACTATTTAGTATTCATTATTACAGATCAGTATAATGTTAAGTGAGCTGTTAACTGATGAAATATTTTAATAACGGGAATTCCACAATTTTAGGCCAGTTGTTTCTTGCATTATTAGGCAAATGCCAAATCTCTATAAGTAGGAAGTTTTTCATGGAATAATTTTCAATGGAAGCCAACTTACATTAAAACAACGTTGCATCCATCTTGCCAATAATTTTATTCAATATCCTAATACAAAAAATGAAAATTGATAGTAGCATATATAACTAATTCTGCTTGCATTTACAAATACCCAATGAGTATTTGAGTATAATTGCCCTTCTTTTTAATTTTTTCAGTATATTGAATAAATCTAAAACGTTTTTCTGTTATTTTTTTGTTTTTTCCATATTTTTCCCGAATGTAACACCCTCCGCCTCTATTACTTATTGTTAATATCTAACATTAAAAATTGAAGCAAAAACACAGACCGATGATTTGTCAAATGCTAGGAAGATTTAAAATTTTTAATATTTTGCGATTTAATCATGCAACTTTTCATGCAAGCACGGACGCATACGAGAAAAATATTTTTTGAAAGTGAAATAAATTGCGTAAAAATTCTTAAAAGCAATTATTTTTTTCAGATAAAAAAATATTCTTTCTTGTCGATGTATTTCATGTCTATGCATTTGGTTGATTTTTGAACATATACGCAATTGTAATACCAATTATCAGTAGCATTGTTGAAATAATCATTTCCCCGCTTAGACTCTGCTGCCACTCTATTACTTACCGAGGTAAACAATGTTGAAATATGAAATTTCCAATATATTGTATTTCATTTGCGGCAGCAAAGACATCTGATCAAAGATGTTTGGAACCTGTAACCGAATTATAAGAACAGAGGAGGAGCTAGCTTTTGCTCAGTGATTATAATATCGGTCTTGTAATCTAAAGGTCCCTGGTTCGGGGCCCGGCGACGCACAATCGCCACAATGAAGATTGGACGTTTGAAACATGCAACCTTCCTCTCCAACGATCTCACCATCTCAACACGAGATGGCAGCTCCACACGGAGTCAGAAGCCTTGACACTCCCTTCCTGGTTGACCACGACTGTCCGTCACGCCGAGGCGACACGCCTCCCGGCCTTCTTCATTAGCGGAAGGAGTGTGCGGCAGCAAATACATCTGATCAAAATTGTTTGGAACCTGTACCCGAATTATAAGAACAGAGGAGGAGCTAGCTTTTGCTCAGTGATTATAATATCGGTCTTGTAATCTAAAGGTCCCTGGTTCGGGGCCCGGCGACGCACAATCGTCACACATTCATGCAAATTATAAGAAACAACTATAAACTTATTCAATCATTTTACATAATGTATTCATACCAGTAGCGTAGCGTGATATTTTTGATTGGGATCTCTGAGTGATTGTTTTTTTATCTTGGAAAATGTTTTTGTAGTATAAGTAAAATTTATATCGGAATGCGTTTCAATAAGTTTTATTACCTTGGTGAGTCAAATAAAATAATTTAATATAAATCTATTAGATTGAATGAAGTCTACGATATTTTAAAATATGTTACCTATGTAAGATAAACAAGTACTAAATATAACATTTTAAATGTTTCCTTATTTATAAATTAATTAAACTTTTGCAACCATTTTATTATATATCAAGTCATGGTCTCTCATAGTGAAGACACCCCCTCTCTTGGATTTTGAAGATAACGAAGACGAGTATCAAACTAGACAATGTTGTACATTTTATTCTTAAGTTTACCCACCTCCAACGGAAGACAATCTACGGACACCCATGTAAGAAAGAGGGCACTGTAATTGGTCAGAAATATGGTACATAAGCTTAGTTGAAAATCCCTGTAGTCAACAATGTCCTTAAACAAGGTTATATATTAATTATTTACAAATATATATACTGCACTAGGAAAACTTTAAAAAATTATAATTACAATATACTAAGTATTCATTAGAAAATTATCAATCAGTTTTATTTAACTGATATTTTCGTGTAAGATGGGATTTTTAAATGGAAATCATACTTATTCTTTATAAAACTCCTAAACACGCAAACGGGTGCTTCACCATATTGATGCCGATATAAAGAGCTAAGTCTACTTTGCAAAATACTTTAGTTTAATGGTAGTCATTATTAGTATATTTCTTCGTTTTGATATTGTTTAGGCAAATGCTTTGTAAATGCTAGCTTATTCGTAAAAAATGACTCAAATGTTTTAGTAGTATAAATAATGATTATGTTCTGCGAATATAAATTAATAGAATCACGTTTGAACCGAAATGTAGGATCCGCTTGCTTTGCCCGAGAAATATTTTTCAAATTACTCGCATCCCACGTCAAAACATTGTCTGTTGACAAAGGATTAAAAATAGGGTAAGCAATAGCAACACCTTTCTGTAGGCTAGCTTCCATGTCAGTTAATCAGCTAGGAAGATATTTAACAGTTTGAAGGGTTTAATACCATATTTATCTCTATAGACCACGGAGGCTGAATAATTTCAACTTCTAAAACATTGAAATATGTGTTTTAAAGGGAAAAAATACTTTGAAACGTGTCACTTTTGTCAAATAAAAGCTAAAACTTTTCTAAATAATACATACATATTTGCAAAATTATTTAAAAAAGTATAATACATAAAAGTATGTTTAAATAATTCTTTAAATTATATTTTAATCAGATGAGGCTTTATAGCCTCAAGGGATGCTGCGCACTGATTCATACACGAAATAATGATGCTATGTGCATGCATTCAAGTTGTCTTATGCACGTATGCATATTTACAGCTGGCGCTCGCATCGCGTTAAAGGGGTATAAAGAGTCAGGTGGTTGTTAGTGTTGTCTGTTGGACTCTTGAAAGTCTTATAAAATGTTAAATAACGTGATAATGGCTATCCTGCGGGAATTAACTGAGTTTGAACGTGGAATGATAGTTGGACCTCGACGCATGGGGCATAGCATTTCAGAAGTTGTTGAGACTTTGAAGATTTCTCGCTCGACAGTGTCAAGGGTGTATCGGAGTACCTCATGGAAGGCATTAGCTCCCACAAGGGACAGCACAGTGGGGGGACCTGTTTACTGAATAACCGAGATCAGCCAAGATTGAGGAGAAGCTTCCGTGCTAACAGACGAACGACACTGCGTCAACTAACTATCACATTCAATGTGGGACGCACAAGAAGCGTATATGTGAGATCTGTGCAGCTAAATTTGCTGTTGACGGGATATGGCAGCAGAAGACCAACTCGAATGCCTTTACTCACACCATCGGCTTCATGGGATCTCCTGGGCTCGCGAACACATGCAATTGACTCTATATAACTAGAAGAAGGTAGTGTGGTGCTAGGAGTCCCGTTTCCAGTTGATACGAGCTGATGGTCGCGTTCGAGTGTGGCTCAAATCCCCATAAAGCTATGGATCCAACTTGTCAACAAGGCATTAATGGTGTGGGAAGTGTTCATTTGTCATGGATTGAGTCCTCTGGTCAAATTGAACCGGTCATTGACAGGAATACGCTATGTTCAGCTGCTTCGAGATCATTTGCAGCCATTTATGGACTTCACGTACCCCAATAAAGATGGGATGTTTCTGGATGATAATTATCCATGCCACCGAGCCCATATTATTCGCGATTAGTTTGAGGAGCAATCTGGACAATTACTGCACATCATTTGCCACCTAGTTTGCCAGACATGAACATGGTATATGCAATCGGTTCAATATCAGCCAGTTAAATTTTCCTGTATGTATATCAAAGTACAAGTGTACATTCGTTGTTGTTGTTGTTGTTGAGACCCAGACCGTCCGACCTACCATAAAGGTGTAATGTAACCATAAGAGTACATTCTTTATTCCTTTATTAAATATATTTTGTTTACCTATTTTAAGATATATTATTTTAGATGGTTCAGTATTATGTACTGCATTTTATGAGTATATTCTGTGTTCATTACAAACGTTAGTTGAAGCTGCTATTCACTCTATGCCATGGACCATTTGTTGTATCAAAGACTGTTGGCTGAGCGACTCCTTCGTAATTATCTTATGGAGTTAATTGAGGGTAGTCCTAGACTATGGGTCTTAGGAACAACAGCAACACAAACACAAAAATACCAATGGATATTCCTTTTTTTGCAAACTTCTTCATTATATCCAAAATATCGTTATCCACAAATAACGCTATAGGAAAACCTCAACAATCTATTACCATTCCCATACATGTCATATTTATAAACAAATAAATGGAAACGTAAGATAATTAAATTACTTGCAATCTCTAATTTATATGTTACAAAGCACAATGAGTTTCATTCCCGTTTTTAACGCGGCCTCATTGATTACGTTTTGCTAAATCCGCCTACTGTTTCCAAAATATTGCAAAGCACAATGTTCTTTCAAAGATGTGCTGACTGTCCCCGATTCCCATTGAATTATATGGAGAACGAACACACGGCGATCGTATACTTATCGTATGATCATTAATTTAATACTTGATGCCCAGACTTCCACTACCTAATTGATTACCTCGATAACGCCGACCAAAATTATCCCCATGTCTATGAGAAAGTCGAGTGTCGTACAGAACAGAGCACCAGGCGCGAAGCGCCTTTAATCTCCAGTTTCAATATGTGGTTCTTATCGTCAAACTGTGACATTAATTCAGTGAGTCTATGAGAAGTATGGACATGGTAAATATGTAGGTCAGACAATCCTTCCAAAACGAGGTGATAGGTCAAGGGAAGGGAGGGCGTTGTTTCTGCAGCTGCCACCCATTGGATTCCGGTCTAAATTGCGCGGTTCGACCTATTGTGTAAGCAGTCACCTTGCACATTATAGTAGGTATGACAGTCTAGATCGAAAGAAAAAAAAATATATGTCATCCTAGGACATTGTTTATTAAAAAAGTTCATCAAAATATGTTAAACGTTACCATCTTTATTCCTTTATTCACTGTAGGATGAAAATTTTAAAATTCTTTAGATATCTAACATTCTGAACAGTTTCTTATTCCTTGAGTCAATATTCATTTATAACATTTTGATCAGAGAAACAAAGATCAAAAAGTCCGAAAGTAATTGGGAAGCAGCACGCATATAGACTGGAAATAAACTGACAGAAAACAGGGAAAAGACATAAAAAGTAAAAGAAAAAACTCACTTATCGATCTTTCTATATTCTCATCTGCAGTTTCTATGAAGTGAAAACTACGTGAACTGCATTAGAAAAAGGAAAAGGAGAAATACGAATTCTTATGAACGAAAAAATGGAACCAAAAGTCTGCAGTAGTGGTTTGCAAAGATTTGCAGTGATGTCCATGTGTCTGCTTTCCCTCCACAACAAACGAATTTTTCTACCAGGCAGAAAGTAAACTTTTTTGACACAGGTGCGTGTGTCTTTTTAGAGAAGTGTTTGATGTGTAAACAAATATTTCTTTTATGTTTCGCTTGTCATTTTTTCACTCGCAGTGAAGAAAAAACATTTGTATTTTTTTAATCTCTTTTTCAAACATTGACTATATACCTTATTAAATGACACGTCATACAGCGAAATGATCTTATAGAAGGGTGGAAAAATATGATTCCCCTTTTTTTAACAAAATGGTGATGTACGTAAAAAAAGAGATTTCATATATAAAAATTATGTGCAATTCAACGGTTCATATTTTATAAATTGCACATTTGTTAACGCTTTTTATGTTGAACAAAAATAGTAAATAAAATCTGGGGCAGCACAGATTCATTTCATCTTTTCTGATTTTATAAATAATTGAGTTTAAATGAACAAAAACGCCCGGATAATTGTTTGTAATTGCTCTAAATTTACAGTTTTAATTCAATTTTCGTTTTCATTTGGATATTGTACGTATTTTCAAAGGAAACAGGGCAAAATTGAGATAAACTAATACATCCTGAAAACGGTTCCTAGAATTATAGTAGTAGTCTTAATTTTTTGGTCGTCAACAGTTGCACAAATAAACATCTAATTATAAAATAAACATTTAATTGATGCATTTGGCATAAATACAAAACTTTTTGAAATGTGATCCTATTTGATTTTAGCTAGAGTGGTTACGTTCATTGCACAGACCAGACATACACACAACACACAGACTCGCAGACACACAAACATCAAGCTAAAAATACCTTTATGAGTTTTGGAATGCTTGAAACGTGTAAATTCGTCGAAAACTTGAAATTTCGTCACGATACCAATACTTCCCCTATGGTTCACGATGATTTATAGGGAAAGTAAAAATGTTATTATGGAATATAACTTGCTCCACCTGAACATATCGCTTAAAAATTTGCTGACGATTTGAATAATAATTTTATTATGAAACAACTAAGTGTTTGTGCTAACATGTTTTAAATAATTTTATAACATACTTTAAACCCTTTCACGTTTAAAGTTAGATATATTTTAGGGAATTCAGGACAGACCATTGTATTTCTATTATTCATGTATAGTTTCATTCAAAAAAATGTCTTATCTTAGGTATAAATATTGTATGGAAAATAAAAAAAAATATTTAAAAAGAATAAAGTGCAATTGATATAATCATGTATTAAAACACTCTTTACATAAAAGGGTATTTTTAATTGGAGGAAAGCCAGTTGTTTAATTTGTCTTCAGGATATATCGGTATACTGATAATAAAAAAGTAAAAAATATTTTAATGAAAAACTGTCCTTTTTTATAAGTGACATATGTGTCAAACGTCGTAAATTTAAAATGCAAAATGCTATGCACAAATCCTGAAGATAAATTAAAGCTAAAATTACAAAAAAAATTACGTCTCAAATTTCGTAGTTAATTTCTATAAAAATGTTCAATGAAAATATCTTCGCATATAAACATAATCTTGACACGAACAATTTTATTGAATTTGAAAAAATTTGATTTTTAAAGAGTAGCATTTTAGATTGCAATTCTTTATCTTCTCTGCAAATGCAATTCTTTGTAAAATGAAATATTTCCCTTGAGAGCTATTAAAGCATTTTGTATGACGTTCGTATTGTTTGCAGAACATAAAAAGATCCAGAACATCCCTTGCGAAGGAACTTAGTTTGGAAGCAGAATAAAAACAATTCACTTAAAGAAGCTCTTTTCTGGCTTCTCATATATTTAAAATACCCAGTTAAATGAAAGACACTTTAAGAATGCTAAAAGTTTAGGTCGACTACGAAAACTAATGGATACATTAAAAATCCTTATCCATAACCTAGAAAAATAACACTAGTTGTATACCCGTTATTACTAACTCCACGTAAATTCTGTATCACTGCAATCATTATTCCATATCACTGCTATTACTGATCATTATCATTGTCATCATCGATATATATCACTGTTATCACTGATGCATATCACTGCTATCAGTGCTTTCTTTCTTTTTATAGTGCTTTCTTTTTCGAAAACATCATCTGCACTTTATTCGTCAGAGCTTAGATCCCAAAAATATTGTAGAGCCTTAGTATCAGAATAGTATAGAAAATCAGTATCAGAAAAATCATATTTCATCTATCCCTAACTATATGTTAAACTTATGTTATTTTTCGAATTAATATTGATAAAAGAAGCACACGATTTGGGATAGCTTTGAACAGTGAGATGCGGTTACACTCGATAAGTTATCAAAGTAAAGGTATGCACTGGTTCGAGCCTGACCTTTGGGCTTACGCCCGACTAGGGCCAGGGGCTGCAGCAGGCCTTGCTCGGGTCACGCTTTTATTGATATCATGTGGATTTGGCCCGAGACAAAATAAATAAAAACCTAAAAATAAATCAAAATTGTAATCGAAAAATTTGAATCTACATATGAACCAAAATTCTCAATAAACGGATGAAGGTCTTCCTATCCCATATTGAGTAATGAAAGTTTACGCTGCACAAATAATGCAGATGGGTAAATTAAATGGGTAAAATAATAATTCCAGATAGGAAATTGAAGATTGACATACCAAGATATTCCGAAGTCAAAATAAATCATTGCTCTCTGCAACTTTCACATGCTGAATTGAATTGATACTTTCTGAAGTGAATGCAGTTATTTGAAACTACAATAACAACAGAAATATGTTATGTTCTGACCTCGATGCAGCAAAAATAAATATACGACGCCGTTGTATACCAAATGTCATGCTTCGTAACATCATCTGATCTATAGATTTTATAGAGAGGGATACATTCCACTTTTTATTTTTACTTTCTTTATATACATAATGTATAAGAGAAGTATTGTGCCGGGGTCTAAAATTCTAATTCGAGTTTTCGACGGTAGAGCACGTTTCAAGCATCCCTGATCACGAAACAAACGTTTTGGATGCGATGTCTCTGTGTGCGTGTGTGTGTGTGAAAGTATGTGTGTGTGTGTGTCAGTGAGACTGTGGAGACGATAACTAACGAATGAATGGGCCGATTCGAACGAAATTTGGTACAAAAACCATAATCCGTAAACAAATTGTTTTTATATGCAATCGAATGTTCAGAACCCCCCCCCCCTGAATTTTCGAGTGGAATTTTGAAAAAATTGTCAAAAAATCAAAACCGCTAATAAAGTTACGCAAATAGATATTTCTTATGGAATTTTTCATTAGAAAACGATTGACATAAATTTTAGAACGCTGACATGAACCGTTCTCGAGATATTTCACATTTTTCAAAAAAATTATCAAAAAGTCATATAAAATAAAAAGAAAATATTTCCTATTGAGAAACATGTTCACTTTTCATATGTAATACCAAGCGATAAATTGGGTAACATCATTCTCGTGGATCTAGCTCGTTCCATTCATAAGACAAGATACTTTGAGTAATACTTTTGTATTTGAACGCCAATAGTCATTTACATGCTGTAAGAATAACTTATTTCTTCGTCCAGAACGCTTGGCGAGATTTTGGCGACGAATTTGGTGGAATGTCGCCAACTTGGCGATTTTTTAAATGTTGCCAATTTAACGTAAATCTCGCCAAATGGATAAAAACGACGCTAAATCAATGAAAATGACTACTAATCGAAGAAAATTCAATATCTTGGATAGAATATAAGTATCTACTATAAGAATAACATTTTTGTTAACTGTAAAAGTAGTAAATGCATTGCATTATATAAGGAAAGTCATGTGTTGCCCACATCAGATTTTTTAGTAAATGATCATTTGGTTTTAATCATTGGTCAAGTGCAAGTTGCAATTTGTTATATTTCTAAATTTATCGCTCAAAATTTTAATCGTCTCTTTAGTGTGCTTGACTGGTGGTGAAAATCTGAAAATTAACAGGTACGGTTTACTTTTAATTTAACAGAAATATTTTGTTTCAATTTCTTCTGAAATTTTAATGTCAGTTATTAGATTCCGAATAAAATTATTAAAATTAAATTCATTATATTTTTTAATAAATATTGTTCCGTAGATTTCTTTCAGATAACAAATATTGAATAACATTCTATTTGAGCAAACTGTTACAATTTGAAAGTAGGAAATGAATAAAATGAATTATTGTCTTTGCATTTATTTATGCTTGTATGCTGAGCATCTTACACTTTTATCTAAAATTATTAAAGTTTAAAAATATTCATAACATACTATGTCATAAATAAAGAAAATAATTTTCTATGTACATACATAGGAAGTTGAATCCCATTGAAATGTTTTCAAAAACACTAACAAATGGGACATATGATATGTTTGTTTTGCTACCACTGCAGTCAGGAATATTTGGTGCTGACGAGTTGTGATAAGAGAGGAATTGCTATGTTTGTTCACTGATAACTAACTTAAATTAATAGAAAGTGCATATTTTTAAATGTAACCTCAACGAAGAGCTGTTTTATCATCTAATCTCTGATTATTCAACTAAATTGATGAATGGAAATTCACTTTATAGTAATGTGCAATCTTGTACATATTTTCAAATTCGTGTTCTTTTTGATTTATCACTATGTGTAATATAATATCTGTTTAATTCCTTAAATTACAAACTTTTATCATGGTACAGAGCAATAGTGTGTTCCTTTGACAGGCTTTAATGTATTTTAAAATATTTGGTCTGGGCCGCGTCGGGTTAGGCGCTGAGTGATTTCGTGCCGAGACCGGCTCGGGTGACATCTTAATATTTTCGGATCGGATTGGTTATAGATTTTCTTACTAAGCCCCTGCAAACCTCTATATCAAAGCTTGTGTTTTGACCTTGGGTTGGCACTTCTAAAATAAAAAAAATGGGGGAAGATAGAGGAGAAACGGAGGTGACTTGGTATTTGCCTTAATTCAACATACACATAAAAAAGAAGTACACTACTATTTTAGGGATAGTCAAGATGGCCGTTTTGGTATGATGTTGTTATCAAGACGTGTTGTCGATGATTCATGCCCTTCCAAGTTCCCTTTGTCCCGATATAGCTAAATCAGTGTAGCTACAATCTAGACCAGCGCCTTAGTCCGATTGAACCAATTTGACCCAATCATATCCCACGTTGAAAGGAACTTAAAGATATAAGATTATCAATAAAACATTTTGTTTTTACATTATCAATGAAATATTTTGTTATTATTTTAATGAAAGATTAACTATGGTTTGGGAAATAAACACAATTTAATTTACTAAAATTAGTGTTATAATAAATAGAACATTAGGTAAATTAGTAGTTATATTTGCAGAATCCATTTTGACAATAAGAGTTCGCAATTTCGTCCCAGTAGCTCAAAGGTAGAGCATCGGATGGCCAGTTCGAAAATGGTTCGATTCACTGTTGGGGCAGCAAGGTTCTTTATAATGGTGTCCGAGCAAATTAACCCTGTAGGTTAGTGCAAAGATGTAAGAGGCCTGCACACCTTAGTACAACTTGCATGGATTCAATGGAATATGGAATATTGAGGGCTGATTTCAAATCGAGAGGATAACGACCACGCAGGAAGAGTAACCCGGAGGATTAAAATAGTATCAGCAGATTGACCTGAGTTAAAAATAGTAGGAGGAGGCCAGTCAGATTGTTAGTTGCAAGCCAATCTGGCATTAGCGAGTGAAAAGTGCAGCCCATTTTGACAATAAGAGCATGCAATTTCGTCCCAGTAGCTCAACGGTAGAGCGTTGGCTAGCCAGTTCGAAGTTCCAGATTTCGATTTCCTGTTGGGGCAGTATGGTTCTCTATATATTTTTTCTCTTGATAAAAATAATGAGTTTGCGTACGACGGCGAAACAGAGGAGTTTTTTAAATCTCAAATTAATAAAAGAAATATTTAAAACCCTCCACACGAAAATGATTGAACAATTTGGCAATATTGTTAATATACTGCGAGGAAGCTATAAATGTTAAAGTGTGCTGAGAACCTCTGCTGAGAAAAAGCAAGAACATGTCTGTCTCTTTTAAAATATATTATAAGTACTTATAACTATATAATCTCGTATATATTTAACGCAATTTATTTTCATAAATAATAATTAACCCCTTACCTGTGGAGTATATTTCAGGAAAATGTGTCAAAAATGGAATTTCTTTTTATGCTACAGTTTTATGCATTATATCATTTAAAAAGTTTAGAAACATTTTATTTTGTAAAAATATAAATTTTTATATAAAATAACTACTATATTTAATATTTTGACATACATGTGAAAAATTAATGGATTATATTCATATTTTAATCAAAAGTGTTTAATTATAGCAAAATAAATCAAATAATCTTTTGAACTTCACAAATCATTTTTCAGAATTTCACAAATCCTTTATAGTATGATATATGTGAAAACATGCCACGGCACATAAGTCTACATCACACTCTTTACAATAAACTCGGTTTATATCCCGCCTAATCTAGCTAGCTGATCCCGCCTACTTCCAAAAAAAATGTGGACAAGTATCGCCATCTATTGGAAAAACAGTGAGTTATATTGTAAAGCATTTGCTAAAGCAAAACGAACTCAATTCGGGATCAACGGAATAGAAACACTGATTTTTCTCTTGCCCGATGTCTGTTCGGGCATTCCAAATTTGGCGCAGATGGATTGTCCGAACTGGATCCGGGTGACACTGGCCAGGGGTTAAAATATATAAAAAATAAAATTAATAAAAAATAATATACCCTAATTTATGTCGACACGAATTATTTACATAATATAAATTAAATTATTTTGTTATTATTATGAATTGTTCGATACCTAGCAGATATTCGCAGACAGATAATCTGAAATGAGCAGATTAATATATGGAACTTCTCAAATAATTATAATAAATTACATATTTATTATTTAATTAAAGAATGTGTAATAAACATATATGATCATTTGCCATATTATGTTCATTGAGGAATTTCGGTAACTCCCGGAGCTGTCTCACGATCGTTCATCATAGTTAAATAATACGCTCAATGATATATGTCTTCTTACTCCCTGTAGGTATTATATTTGTTTGACACAATGTTAATTTTACATGAATGGGCTGAATTTATCAGAAATACAGTTAACCTTCTGGTTACCAAATCGATAATTTACCTTCTCTTAAAAGCTATAATTAGTTTGGTCATGGAAGCGATAGGATTACTTAAAAATTGATGATGCACGTATTCAATGAGGGGATTAAAGCTTTGTGCAGTTGTATTCATAATCTATATTTCAGAATTTACACAAAATGTATCGTAACCATCTATAAAGTTCTCATTCATCCATCAAAAGTTTGCTACAGTATGGCAGTCAGTTAAATTTTATAAATAATTGTTTTGATACTGCTCTGATTATGGTTAGTATTTTTAATTTATTCCTTTTGGATAAGAACATATTTATTTTTATAAAATTTATTTTTATAATATCAAATTATGTTTTAATCTTGGTTGAGGTGTGGCTAAGAAAGAGATGAAGTAATAAATTATGTTTGTCTATAAAATTAATTAAATCTCTCATTATTGTGTGATTAATATAAATTCACTATTTATCCTTAAAAAATATGTATTATACATAAAATTTTAAACAGTAATATAGTTTTATAATTTTTAGATTCTCAGCTAAATATTAATCTAATAAAATTTAAATATGTAGGTATGATAAATTTGATTAGATTGTGTACAATTCAGTTTAGCTAATATACAATTTAATAACAAAACTATGTTTATTCTCATAAATAGTCTACAGAACATATTCACTTATTTTCAAACACATAATTGACTGCCCAAACAAAAATTAATAATCTGAATAAACGACAACTAGATTTCTACTGGAATGGTAACAAATTCTGGGTTTCTAGGGAAGCCCCCAAATACCGCAATGACATTGTAAGAAAAGGCCCGTGAATTCATAGGACTATTTGTAGTAAATTTATTATGCACAATCAAATACAAATAATTGCAGCAACCCTAGAGAGGGATTTAAATATTAGGATCATGAACTAGGCAACACATAAAGATAAAATATCAATGACAAAGTTGCAGAAGATTATATATAGAGTCGGAAGCGACATAACGCACAAAACGTGCGCATCGAAGGCAATAAATACCTGTTAAACGTATAATGATCAGGAACTATAAAAGGGGGCATCTGCAATCATGGCGACTGTAGAATTTTTCTCTGGAGGCGGGAAACCACTGACGTCAGTGGGGCAAATTCAAGGATATGATGTACAACAGCGACAAGATGCATGCCCACCTTTCTGTACTTGAATATACAGAGGAGAGCAAGTGCCTCTGTTGGCCGCCTTTATGGGCCCCCATGCCAAAAATACTCATCAAATTACGCTATGATAAACTTTCCCAAATTTAAATGTGCATTGTATCTGATGGAAATCAGGTTAAACAGACTCTACACTGCATTTATATTCATATATGTGTTATATTCAATCATTTCTAACATAACATTAAATTCACAATATTGTTTCACATATTGTGTCAAATAAATGATTTTTATAACAGTTGTATTGTCGATACCTACTAATTAGAAAATGCTCTAAATCTTTGTGATTGTAATTTTCTTCTATTTCACTTTATTTTTTATTTATTTGTTTTAACTTTTGAATAGTTTCACTATTGGCGTTGCAATCACTTTTATTAAATCAAGGATGGTCACTTTGCTATACATAGATTTAATGTGTATTCTCATGAACCTGTTCTCACAATGATATTTTCGTGCTTATAGACTATCCCATTAAAATTGAAATGGTGAGATCGATTTCTGGTCTCACAGGTACTAATAAAGAAATATTACATTGAACAAATTTCTTCCCATCCGAAGATATGGTTGGTTATATAAATAATAAAAAAAAGAATTTTGCTTTCCAAATTTCAAAAATTCAAGTGAAATCTTGAAACATTTTAATTGAGTTCCCAGTCCTTGGATCTCTTCAAAATGATTTGTTATTTGTTTAAAGCATGCATGAACTTGTGTAAAACCCCAGTTCTTTATTGCACTATTATTATTTCATTAACCAAGTCTAACATAACATTGATTTATTTTAGTACATAGTATTAATCATTTGCATCAAATTACACTTTGAATTTCAATGTTTTAAAGCGATTCATGGATATTTTCCCAAATCAACTTTCTAATTATCAATTTATTTAAACATAAATGGTGTGACAACATGTCATAGAGAGACAAATATCTAAGGGAAAAGAATGAGCGATATGGATTGCACAGAGTAGACGCGATAAAGTTAGAAGGGGGGGGGCGTATGATTTATTATGTGGAGTAAGTGCGTGACCCAGAACTTTTGATAAATACAGGAGTCAAGGCTTTTCAAGAATTGTACAGTTAATATAAAACTAAATGTTTTATTATCCGATATTATGGTATTCTGCTTGACTTTTTAAAATGTAATCCAAATGATTTAAACAATAAAAAACAATTTAATACAAACCATATTTACTGAGCATAAAATTACAAAAAAATGAAATCTCTTATTTGTTGCTTCATGTGAACGCTATTTTATCTTTAACATTTAATTTGTGGATTTCCCACAATCACACACTACTGTTGATTCAAAATCACACACTACTATTGATCTACAATCATGCACTACAGATTCTTCACAATTATGCGCTACAACTTCCTCACAATCATGCATTACAACTTCCTCACAATAATAAACTAGTGCTTCTCCCACAATCTCACACCATTACTTCCGCATTGTTATACAATACTACATCTTACAACTAGTATTCTCCTTCACTAGTACTTCACTAGTATTCTCCTTCACTAGTACTTCACTAGTATTCTCCTTCACTAGTACTTCACTAGTATTCCCCTTCACTAGTACTTCACTAGTATTTTCCTTCACTAGTACTTAACTAGTATTCTCCTTCACTAGTACTTCACTAGTATTCTCCTTCACTAGTACTTCACTAGTATTCTCCACCATCAAAAATTGCTCCTTTCCTATAATCACACATTACTACAACTCCACACCATTACATATTACAGTTGAAACTCTCATTTTAAATATCTATCAGCCTTAAATTTTCAGTCAACTGATTTTAAATTTGTTCTGGACATAAGTACTGTAAAAATATTTCTCAAATCCTTCTATATTTAAATTCGCAAATTGTAAACATTTCCCTTCGTATACAAAAATAGATTATTATAGATCAATAATTACCATCATGGAAGTAAGTTATAAGCTAGAAGAACTGTATATACTAGAAAAATGCTGCTCATCATGTTAAAATAGTCCAGGGCAAATTAGCAGTCCTATAATTTTTGCGTTAATGCTTATGGGGACTAGAAATCCATTCACTAATCTAATCTAGCAATTCTAGTTTCACACAACTTCTTATACGCTTACTCAAGCCATTCATACCATGAATATTAAATAAATAATGCATTGTGTGACTTAATAGCCAAAGAAAGAAAATAAATAATTACCTATTTTGCTTAAGAAGATTATTTGCAAAACTACTATCAATAGCTTATTTTATTTTTACTGGTATTTTGCATCCTATGACCGATCTATCCATATATAGATAAATGTTGGGACAAAATTATCGTAAATCACACAATGGCAGAAAAGGAATGGAAATTATGAATTTCCATTTCGTGCATATGATATATGATTTTTCGGAGAAAAAAAGTTAACAAGAATCTAGTAGCATTAAATTCAATGTATCTAGTTAAATCATACCGAAGTGACGATTTTTTTTTCTAAAATTATTTAGTATATAATCATAAAACAATTATTGAAGAATAATACATTTCAAACAGTTTGGAGTAAAATGCGCTTTTTAAATATTCATTCTATACTGAAGACTATGCAGGAGTTTGTCAGTAAAATCAAGTTTAACGAAGTGGGGACGAACTCAGGAAGCATAAAATTTGAAAAAAAAATTATGCATGTGGTTTGAAAGACTTATTTCCCCCGTAAAATTGGAAATCCCCAAACTTAGAATTGGCGAGTAGGTCTATTCATATATTATTGTTATAATAGACTCAGAGAAGGGATTTAATGGGAAAAAGTATATTCACAAGACGGTAGATGGATGCAGGCCCTAAAAAATTTAAAGTGAATCTAAAAATGTAGAAAACATGACAAATAATGTGTTAGTGCATAACTGTACCGCCACGTATTTAATAGAAACATGGTGCAATGTTATTGTATGTAATAGAAACATGGTTAATAAAATCTTATTTTGTACTTTTTAAATGCTCAGATTTTCCCCCACTCAAGTACTTCTTAAATGCGCAAATATAATTTTTAAAATAGTCTACAATCTCTAGACATGAGCACATTTCTTTTTTCATGTTTTATAATTTTTGTAAAAAATCAAAAACATTTAAAAATATTAAAATACTATGTGCACCGTTATTACTCTCCAGAAATGGACTGTAATGTTGAATATGGAATTACCCGTATATGTAACATTCCATTAGCTATCTGCCGATATGGATATATTAATAAGCTGGCATATTGTAACACTTAACTTGTAAGGTGATGTTTTACAAGCTCCAGGAAAGTGAGTTAAAAATATGTTTATGGTCCGTATTAAAAATAAATTTACATTTATCAATTAAACTATACTTTAATGTACTTAAATATGCTTATTATATATTTAAGTTACTATATAATTAGTTCTTAAACTATTTTGCATTACTAATTAATTCAAAAACGTCAAAAAATGTGGGGACTTTACAACCCCAATATGCAACTATTTTGCATTACTAATTAATTCAAAAACGTCAAAAAATGTGGGGACTTTACAACCCCAATATGCAAGCCATACAACAAGAAACCTAATTGACAAGTTACGCATTAATATTAAAATATATTTTCATTGACTTCCTGAACGTCCAAATTATAAGAAATTAGTTAAAATGTCTACAAATATTTATGAATTCAACAGGCATTTAATGATGCATATCTAATGCATTTAATGATGCATAACATGCATATTTATGAATTCAACATGCATCTCAATAATTTAATAAATTCATAAGTTTAATATATTTTCATGTGTCAGCCCATCCTTTTAAAAATACTACAGGAAACATAATTAAAGATATACACATATTAAAATAAACTGTACTGATATTTTTATCTCTTTTCGAGTCTTGGAACAAGTCAAATTACTAAAAAACACAAGAAAACTAAACATGATTAGATTTATTCACCGCTATAAAACATAATGTACTTGTTCATCTGTATTTATAGTTTGGCATTTGTCTTACAACAAAACTTTTCACACGGAAGTAATGACAAAAAGACGGAACCTACGTGATATGTTTCGCCAAGTCCTAATTTTGCCACCGTGGGATGTATGACGGTGCCGGGTATGCCCCTAAACTAATTGCATGTTATAATTTACAGGATATTCCATTCAAAACCGAACAATTTACAGTTAAGCTACGTCATGCAAGCCGGAAACTCGCTTAATACATCACGCACGGCGCTACGATTGAGCGACAAGCCGCGGTGGTTTTATCGACTGGTAACGGCCGCCGATCGATATCTAGATTGGACTAGAAACCTTTGCTACGCAAAGAAAAACCTTTTCTATGAGCTAGACACAGGTGCTCTCTCCTCTCTAAACGAAGATTGGACACAGAATTCTCTTGCATTTTTCCAGTTATTTCGGAAAATATCCAACGTGGGCAATGCAATAGAACCCAAAGTTAAGAAAGGAGGGATTCCAGTAGATTGAATTTTCAGGAAATATATTTTTATCCCTTTCTTTTGCGGACGTAGATGTCTATCGAATTCCAATATTTATTGGATGTGAAATCAAAAGTTTTGAGTCGAATGGTTTTGGTGTAAGTTTAAATGAATGCACTGACTATATACTTACTATACATTTTAAATTCTGTTCCCTAGAGGAATTAAAATTTTAGATATAGGAAAATGTATAACAAGCTATTTCAAATAGTGTCCTTCAATGTTTTTAAAATATTATTTCAAATTTGAAATTATATTTAAAATTATTTACATTTTTATCAAATAAATATGTTTCTTTAACAAGTATTATCTATTTCTATAGAACGGTACTATTTGGTAGAAGTATTACCTATCATTGTCCATAGAACGAACATAATTATCCAATAACAAAGCTAATGAAATTCATCTATAAGGAGTGTTCCCAATGTGCAAATTGCGGTCTTATATCCAATAATAGTATCCCTGCGCGGTGGACGCAAAACTTGCTAAAAACTGGTTGCTATAAAAGTGCTGCAAAAATTAAAAGTTTTCTAGCTTATTATAAACAGTGGTATTATTAAATTGCAATGCAATGATGAAACATTGGAATATCCAATTTTTTGTGTCACTAGACAGCTGTTTGAAATTACTCTAAATATGTATTCAAATATTTCAAATAGTGATTTATTTACTATTTTTGCAATGCTAAATTTAATGCCAAATATAATATATCTCTCAGCATTAAATCTATAAAAAATCAAATACCTCCTTAAAAGAAAGAGAAACGAAAATTGTAAAGCATTTCTCTCGTTGTAAAGTATTAAATAGGATGATCATCTGAGAGGAAGAATTTGAATTTCGGATACAATTCCTAATCATTTCACCCAATCATGGCAAATTATTTTATATACTATTTTTTTTCTTTTTATATCTGGATTATATTTGCATTGAATTGGTAGCTAACTATAACATATGTGTCTTCATAGTAAAGACAAGATAAATATCAACTTTTAATTTCACTAATTTCACTTGATAATGTGCTCTAAAATGAATGCAAGTAGTTTCACCTAGTTCTTGCATTCCCATTGGAAGATACAGAATAGCTTTTGATGGAGAAGCAGCTGATTGTCAAGATTGTCAAAATGTCTAACTACAGATCCACTCTCCTATCCATTAGTTTAACAACTATATGGCTTTTAAAGACGGTCTGCAATCTCAGACTTCAATTCGCAAATTATAACTGTATTTTGAAAATAATTATGATTCGGTGGAGCTCGGGGTACTGTGAGATTTACGGAAATGAGTAGGCGGAGAAATTGACATACAATTTTTCTGCGATTTTATAAACTGGCAATTACCATTTAGTTTTACTATTTACAGTCAGACGTTTTATATAGGCAAGTCTTTCCACAAAATATCAAGAAAATTGAAGATTCACACTACATCTAAGGACAGGAAGACATCAACGATCAAAGCTATGTCTGCTCGCCCCACAGTGTGATTGCTGCAATATTTTGTCTTCATTTTACTGGCATGATTGTCTTGTAGATCTCTATCTCCGTATTGGTGTTCTGCCTAATAATACTGCATTGTACATAGAGAAGTGCGGATATGAACGATGACCATATTCTGTATTGCAGAGTGTTCCGCGGTAGAGCGGTATTGGGAAATGAGAATCCAAGTAATGCAAAGAATTTTCTTTTACTTCATTATTGTTATTTGTGTATGTTGAGGGGTTGTTTGCCATTGTATTTGTCAATCCCACATGCCATTGGAAATAAAACTTCACCTAAAGATTATTTGTGTAGTAAAATTCGTATTATTATGAATGGTGTTAATTGGACTTCATCTATATTTGGGGATGTATATCGCGAACAAGAAATCGCAAAGTAATGTATTTTGGATAAGTATTTCAGGTGATGTGAAAAAAAATAAAAAAATAGTTCAAAATTTCACCACGAGGGGTGTTTTATGTTGTATGTTACAGATTTTGAGGTTGATATGAAATAAATCATCATTGTCATTTTCCTCGAGAAATAAAGGACATTTTTTACAGCATTATAAAAGCGATTGGTGAAATTTTCAACGGCATCTGTTATACATGCCCATATGTTATGTTTCTGACATATTGTGCAATGATGGCTTTTAATTTTGCTAAAGAATGAAAAACGTTCGATTTTATGTAAACCAAGATGGCCACGATGATCACTCTGTTTAAACCCGTGTGACAATTGGCTTTAGGTCTAATTGAAATAAATTGCTTATGGTAGAATTATTCACACTTTGGAACATCATTACGCAAGATGCTAGAAACATAGCATGTGAGTAATTATGAGTCGCTCTTAAACATTATTCTCTGCTGTCGTGATTTTATGAAAACCATGGATATCAAGTAGAAAAAGAACAATGGATGTTAAGTCAACCTCAAAATTTGCAACGTGAAATATAAAACACTCTTGGCAGTAAATTTTTGAACGCATATTTTTCCATACGGCGAAATTTAATTACGTTCACCCAGTACTTTTAGAACTGGCATTTGAAAACAGTATATTATATAAGGAAGTTTGCTAATCAGGAGTGTTCATTATTACAGTAATATAGAGGTAACGTACATTTTTAGTTTCACACTATTTTAAGGCATTTTTATTTGTACACATATAATTTTACTTTCCATATCCATTGATTTTAGGATCAATTGCATTCTACATATTAAAATACAACACTCAATCCTCGTCGGTGTAGCCCATCGAGGTTTAATAAGGTGTTTATATTTCAGGTCGAAGGCATTGCCACAACACGATACAATTGCATCATCATGAGAGTTTAAAGCTATAAGAAGTTAAAAATAAACATGTATTGAATTTATGGAGTTAGATACTATTAATTCAGCTGAATCAGGAAGTTAATATTAAGTGATCCTACCAATTTAAAATCTCAGAATTTTAATATTTATGTTTAACACCTATGTTTAAGCCATGGATTTAGAGAAGCCTGCTTCCTCTTTATTGCAAAAAATCATAGTATAAACAATGAAATTAAAGCAAAATTGTTTTGTAGATAGATTAGTTGAAATGTATAACCCATGAAGTTAAAGAAAATTATCCACTTTTATTTTCATGGTATGACCAGTTATTGAAAACATAAAATAAGCAGTTTTATGCATGCATAAGCGAGCAGTGGATGGTAGGAAATATTATGCCACTTTAATGGATGGCAGATTTGAGATAATATTTTGCAACATTATACCGTCTTATAACGGGCTTATCCTTCTAGTTAAAATGGAATTAATCATAACCCTTCTAATACGAAAATAATTAGGGCTTCCTCGCTAAGTTTAGTAGCAACAAACAATTTTCAGAGAAGTGATCTATCATCATATTTCTTATTTATATATGACCAGCAACTGCGAAGTAGCTTTTCAAGCAACTGCATTTTTCAATAAACATAATTTATTCAAACGATCACATCACATATGTTTAGTAAACAATTTCAAGTAGCTATGAAATTCAACTTTATCATTAAAAGTGTAGTACTACAACTTATATTAGTTCTACAAAACATTGAGTTATTGTTTTATTCAATGCTTCAGCAATGCTAAACGTATCAAATATGATTTATAACAAACAATCTGTAGCAAATCTGATTTATGTATTAAACATTAATTTGAATTCCTTAGATAATTAATCGCGTTAATATGAAATAATTTACATTATAGATACACTTTAAGACTGTGTGCATACATTAGCGGAATTATTATAGCCAGTACAAGGATGTTGAGAATTCAGGAGCTTTAATAGGACAGCAGCTGTTAATGTAATGTGTTTTATGATATCAGGAAAATAGTTCATCGATATTTCGTTCATTCTTCTGGTATTCGTCAAACCCTTACACACAATAATATGAGTTAAATTTTATCAAAGCCTAGCCTAATGGAACAGTTTTTCATTATTTAAGTGATACTATTGAAATATGTTATTTTTATGTTTTTGACAATGTGAAAAATAATTAATGATGCATTACTTTAATGGTTTAAAAATCGTACTCTAGAAATTTATAGGATTACGCTTTTAGAACTTCAATGAACACTGATCAAACATGTTATTATTATTATTTGAGAGTCTGTAGGTGCATGATTCCTATACCATATATAATTTTTAAGATTAAATTATATACCAAGGAGAACTTGAGCACCACATATAGGCACAAATAACAACAATAATGCAGCATACAGCTGTTTCGAGGGTACATTGAATCCCCTTCATTATAGATGGGCTGTCTTGCACTGACAAAGAGGATCCAACGTATCCTCCAACCAGCTGCATACGGCAGTATTATTCATATTTGTGGTTATATAGGTGCTCAAGTTCTCCTTATCCTTCGCATAAAGTGTATTATCCCTAACAGCTTTTTTTTTCACAGTGACGTAAGATTTACGCCACACTGTGACTTTGGGACGTCACAGAACGTCACAGTGCGTCTCGGCAATGTCATATTGAAGTCACAGCGAAGTCATTTTGGTCATTTTCATTCTCGTTTGTGACGTCGCATATTAACTTGTTTGTGACGTCACATTGTTACGTGCTAATTAAATTGTGGAAACGTCACAGAATATAGTCACAATGAAGTTACAGAGTTACTAATACCTAATGTCGCATAGAAATCACAGATATGATGGCACATTGTGACCCAGGTGCCACGTGACTACAACGCCACTGTCATACATGTGACGATATTTGCTGTGAGTGTTATGATACATTATTTTAATGGTTTAAAAATCGCACTCTAGAAATTTGATAAGTTTACGCTTTTAGAACTTCAATGAACACTCCTCAAACAGTTTATTATTATTATGTGCGAGTCTGTAGGTACGTGATCACCTATACCATATATAGTTTTCAAGAATAAATTATATACCAAGGAGAACTTGAGCAACATATATAAGCACAAATAACAACAATAATGCAGCATACGGCTGTTTCGAGGATACATTAGATCCCTTTCATTAGAGCTGGGTTGTCTCGCACTGACATAGAGGATCCAACATATCCTCCAACCAGCTGTATGCTGCAATATTATTTCTATTTGTGTTTATATAAGTTGCTCAAGTTCCCCTTATCATTTGCACAAAGTGTATTATACTTATTAAGTTATGTACGGCTGTTACAAAAACGATACAATCTGAAAACGTAAGAGGCCTCCTATTTTTTTACGAAATAGGAACAAAAGAAGTATTTTCGTCAATACGATCTTCAAAACTGAAGAAAATAATATGAAATAATTTTTATCAATACTAAAGCATATTTATATTTATATATTTAACATTTTATTTGAAAGTAAAATTTATTATTAATAAGATGCCAAAATTAATCGTAAAATATATATTATATGGGCTTCGGTTGAACTGATAAAATAAATAAATAATCTTTTTTTTTTTTTTTTTACTTTTTGCAGATGAGTTGATGTCTAATCCAAATTTTATTGATAAAATCACTTAATAGCTATTATAAATGATTTTCAAGTTAATATAGATATTAATTTCAATATACTTATTATATCTTACTTTTATGCAATACTAGCAGCGATTACCCGGCGTTGCTCGGGATTTACCATGCAAAACAATGATAAAAATTACACCGGAACATATAGGGCCGATTGTGATATATTACCGCTGAATGTTTCGCATATTACAGATGTTTAAATAAAATTAAAGTTGGAAAGTGTTTCGTAATCAATGCTTTGTGCATGCGTTAACTTTCTTGTGATTTCTTAGTACTTCTCCTTTATATATATAGATTTATATATCCTTTATATATGAGTGGTTAGGCTAGGAAGAAATTGCTAGAAGTAACTTAAAATATTTTATGGCCCAAATAATGCAATTGTCTTTTTAAAATGTCACCCCTTGACCAGCGAACATATGTGCTTACATAGAACAGAAATTGATAACGCAAGTATTTTTATAAAACATGATTTATAATTTAATAAAAAAGAAGCAACAATAATTTACACGTTGTTATAGTTTCAGTAAACCAAAATACTCCCAAACTTCTTCAAAACGTAATATATATATATATATATATATATAACTATATATATATACTAACTATATATATATATATATATACATATATATATTGTGTGATATTAAATGTATGATGTTTATAATCATTAAGCTTAAAATTTCATTAAATTTAAAATCGAACTACAAGAAAATGTGTAGCCTAAAGTATACCAGAATCTAAATTTAGAGTAATTAAAACCAATGATTTAAAAGTTTGGTCAATATTAGAATGGAAGATTAAGATATAATATGAATTTCACACAGTTTGCAGTTTATTCCCATGTTAAAAATATATAAAGTTAATGAATTAACGAAGACTTAAACATAGTCCTAATTAATATCAGAATATGTAGAACCCACTAAGATGATTTTTATCAATATTTGAAACAAACATGTAGCATTTAAATCTGCTACTATTGAAAATTAGGAAATGAAAATGAATATCATAAAACTTAGACCAAAATTTGAATCAAACCAATGGAACTTTGCTTAATTAGTGACCTAAGTACAGAATTATATCTCAAAAATACCATATTGGTAATTGCATCTTTCAAAAAATCAAAAATTGAACCAAAATATAGAACTTTGGTAACATTGATTTAACTTCCATTTAGATTTCATTAAATCCTAAGAAAGCCTTCTATTAGGCCACTGCATTTTGTAATCACTGGATTACGGTGTATATGAATCATTTTGACACGTCAATCCATTTACTTCGATTCTACGCATCTAACATTCAATTAATACTAGAAATTTTGGACATGGATAATACCAAACAGGATAGTTCTCAATAACGCAATATAGAATAATAGTTCAATTTAGCAGTAGAATTAAATTATTGTGCCATAGAACACGTTGGTATAAACTTTCAAAGAGTGGATATAATCCAGTACTGGTACGTCCCCATAGTTTAAATCACTATTTTAAACAGAATAGGGAAAACGTACTATTTTTGGAGAAAAGTATACAAATTATAAAATCTTCCCAACATGGGTTACATTTTATATAGGTTGCATTTTGCTGATTCAATTCTCAATTACAATAAATCATTTGTATTTTAACGATGTTGAATGGTAGGAAGCCCCTGAATTTTCTAAACGTTTCTATAAACTCCAAAAATAAAAACTTCTTGAGGTGAAAAAAATTTGTGTTTTACACATCCAATTGAGGTATTAACAATCAAGCTAGGAGTTAACTTATGTTGAAACATATGTACATTTATTGTATCATGATAGATAGATATACATATAGCAAATTATATAACATTTATTGTTACAACATGTCTTATTAAAACTTTTGCTTCTTAGTACATATATTGTTATTTATATGTTCCTTTCGGAATGTCGAAATTCTTTAAAGTCATGTCAAAATATTGTTAATTAAACAATATAGCATATATGTATATATATATATATATATATATATTGAGCATCATTCAAAATTCTGTAATAACTCTCTCTAGAGGAGTTCTTTAGTTAAGAAAAATGTCATTAATGAAAATTAAATGGTACGTTAAATAATATTTTTAAAGTTAAATAAGGGTAGGGAGGTTAAAGGTAGGGAGGAATTCATATGAAATCACTGTCTGGAATCAATTATTTGATTGCCTAAATACTAGGATAAAATTCTAAATTATCTATATGTAAAAATACATTTATCTTAAATTTAAGAAAATCTATCAAAGGTCTGTTAATTCATACAGATAAGTTTGATATGGCACATTTGATGCTTTTGGTTTTTCAAAGTTAACATTTTAGCATTTGATTTGAAGTTAAAAAGCAATATTATATCTAAATACGTTTAAAAACAAACATGCAATAAATAAGATATTACATTTAAATGCATAATTTTGAGACATTAACATATCTCGTGGTAAATGGAATTACGTACGTCCAAATGACATACCTTATAGCATTTCTATTGGCTGCCTAAGAGTAGATGTTTTGATATTAATTAAAAACAAACATATATTTATTGCAGTTTTATTGAATCGAAAAAATGTATTTATGGATTAGATCTCATGTATTAAAACTGGAAAGTTTGATAGCGATTAAAATATGGATTTAAAAGTAATAGGAGGCATATGCCAGTCGAATATTTGAGTTAAATATTAATACTCGAAAACTTTAAAACTAAATGCAACCATAACATTAAGCTACGTTTATTATCTACAAAAGTGTATCCCATTTTTTTCATGGTAGAATATCGAGCGTCATTACCTGTGGATATCAACATATCTTGCAACATTTTTAACCGATTATCTTTTATATCAATATCAAGCAATTTTTTTTAAATAAATTAATTTAAATTTTTTACTGTTAATCAGAGCTGATACAAACTGTAAAGGTTTATCATGCTTAGAATATTTGTAATACAAGCTTATGTTGTTTCTGAGCAATTATTCTTAGCCGGCATATAGTTAAAACGATCTTTTGTTTTAAGAAATTCGCTGTGGATTCTGATATAATTTTAAGTATATGTTTACATCTTAAGGGGACGGTGGACGTTGAAATGAACAAAAATCGACTAAAAAAGTTTTAATATACAACATTATTTTACACATTTAACATTTGCTTACGGGTGGGACAGCGTCTATCCCAAACGAAGAACCTCCCAAAAAGACAGGTATATGGCATACTCTATTCCAAACAGTTTGATCGCCCTTTGCAGGGTGATCGAACTGTTTGGAATTGGATCGAATGATTTTGGATCGAACTGTTTGGAAACATTGCACCTGCTGCAGCAGGTGAAATGTTTCTGTCGGCGATTTCCATGGACGTCAATGCCTGCAAAGTGGGATCGAACTGTTTAGAATAGGGTATACCAAATACCTGTTTTTTTGGGGAGGTTCTTCGTTTGGGATGGAAGATGTCCCACCCGTAAGCGAAAGGTTGAATGCATTTTTTTCGAAACGGAATTTTCAAAGGTTTTGCATTTTTAAAATGCGCCATGCGTTTTAATTTTTCTCTGAGATGCATGGAATTTGGCAAAAAGATACCTCTTATACTTTTTACTGAAACTGGGTATGCATTTTATAATTGGAATTTATTATGGTAATTAAAAGTGAATAAGAACCTAATTAAATGAAGAAAATTGAGTTTTAATGCAGAAAAATATTTTTAAAAAATTAACTTTCCAAGGGATTTAAAAATGAATACCCAAATTTGCTCATGACGTGTTTTTGAGTGATCATAATGTAAAATTTATCAAAAATGTGAACAAATGGCACGCAAGGACCATTTTCAAATTTTCATTAAAAAAAATTAAATTAAAAAAAATACAAAATTATAACAAAACTGAAAAAAAAATTAATGGTATTGTATATAGAAATGCTAAGAGGAATATTTATACAAATTTTCACGTTTCTAAGTCAATAAATACATAAAAAAAAGTTCAACGTCCACCGTCCCCTTAAATTCCTAGCAACTACAAGTACATTTTCTAGTTCTAACATAGAGTACTACGAAATTGAAATGTTTTAAAAAGTTCAAAACACTGTGATACAAAAATTATTCATGTCAACATTGCGTACTTCTTGTCAATTCTAGGTTTTCTTCTGTAACGTAAAATATTTCCTAACTTTTAAAAATGAGCCCACTTTTCTGTATGGCGTGTCATTTAATGGCATCTACATTTGAAACAAGTAAAACTTTTTAAGATATACAGACATAATTTTCGTAGTTATGGAAATAAAAATGTAAGACACAAAACAGAAAATAAAACTCGGTGTTTCTAATAAAATATATTTCTAAAAAAATCATCACACCTGTGTGAAAAAGTTTATTTTGTGCTTGATAGAAAAATATTTCGTTATAAAGTAAAGCGCTACACATGTGGTTCGCTTTGAAACACTGTATTACAACCTTTTCCTTTCACTTTTCGATCTCAAAATGAGCTTCTTTTATTATTTACTTTCACCAACACAGTTCACGTATTTTGGACAGTAAAGAGGCTGCAGATGATAATATAGAAATATAGATAAGCTCTCCTGTTGTCTCCAGTTTATAGGCAGTTCGTGCCGCAGTGCAATTATTTTTAGACTTTTAAGCCTTTTTGTTTTTGCACTTCAACGTTTAAAGACAATGAAAAATGCAAAAGGTATATGTTCATTGCCCATTTGTTTATTTTGGTTGTAAAGTTTATGGTTGAAATTTTGAGCGAAATGTAATATTAGATAAAAAAAAAAGAAATATTGTTTTATGTTTTCAGTGTAAGAAATTAATGTCTACCTAAATTTTCTTCCCAAAACAACTATATAGTTTTCAATACATTTTATTTTTTTCATTTTTCCCCGGATACATTTAAGTAATAAAAAAATATAATTATTCAGGACTATGAGTACGATGTATTGAAGATGAAATATACATGCATATAAAAGACACGTAATTTTCAGCAAATCATGTATTCACAGTCTCACCCTACATAATAGTATTTTATAGCTAATCACAACATAATAATTATCGAACGTGTTTTAGTCTTCCCATACACTCTAAACACCCACCTTTGACCAATAAAAGAAAATGCTGTACATTTATGCCCTGTAAAGAACCATGATACTCCATTGTAAAGAACCTTGCTGCTCAAATCGGGAATCGAACGATGCATCTTCATACTGGCTAGCTGACGACCTACCGTTAAGCTACTTGAATGGAATTACAAGTTCTTATCAAAGTGGACTATGCATTCTCCATCTTCTGACGTCAGCTTGACGTGCAACTGATAATCCGGCTGATCACCTCCTGCTATTTGTACCTCAAGTTAGCCCCTGCTACTATTTTGTCCACTAAGTTAGCTTCCTTCGTGGTCTTTGTTCACCCGATTTAAAATTGGCACTCAATATAGTATGCTGCCCCAACCGGTAATCAAACCAAGGATATACTAGCCAGATGATGATTTCCCGTTGAACTACTGGGTCCAAATTGCAAAACGTTTATTATCGAAGAGAACTCTGCAAAAGATTGGCGAGGGAGTATATGTGGACTTGAATGAGAATATAAAACGTATTGATAAGTAGAACTGACGTTCTGAACATTCATATGCTGGACTGTAGTCGCTGTCTATTTCACCGATGTCATCGATAAAATTTTATTAATTATCGATATTTTATTAGTTATTGAAAATTTTATTAATTAACGATAATTTTATTAAATATCGCTAATTTTATTAATTACCGTTGTAAGTTTTAAATGATTCAAAATGTCAAAATATGCGTAGCATTTTCATCTATCCCAAAACGTTTTATTCGCATTTTCTTCTTTTCTTTTCTTCTTCTTTTTTATTGAATTTACTTAGATTATAAAGAATGTATATATATATATATATATATATATATAATTCCGATATTTCAAAAATACGTATTAAGAATTCAGGTACATAGTAGGAATAAAACAGGTAAAAGTATAGAGTATGAAATGTTATGCAAGATTTCAAAAAATAATAATAAGCGAAATAAAAAAAAATTCAGCATTTACAATAAAATCACCTCTACAAAAGACTCACGCATCTGCGTCAAAAATTTTATTCCAGAGAAATATTATTTTTTACGACGCTAAGTTTACACAGAAGGCGCCCTCTAAATCTTTCAAACCCACTTACTACAGTCATTTTCTTTCACTTTTTCAAGCTTAAAAAAGCTTCTTTTTTTCCTTACTTTCGCCTACACAGTTTGCTTATTTTTCACAATAAAGAATATGCACATGATGATATGAAGATACAAATAGATGTACTTTTACTTTTGCAAATTTCCCTTTTTCCGGCCAGTTTATTTGAAGATCCTTCTACATTGAAACTATTTCGGACATTTAAATACTTTGTTTTAAACTGCAATATCTAAAAATGTTGAACAAATAAATGACTGCAATTAATTGTTCATTGGTTTATGTTGGCACAAAAGGCTATGTAAATTTAGTTTGAAATAAAATATTACATAAAAAATAGAATACGAGTTGTACGATTTCCATGTATTAAGTAATTTTATATTAGTACATTTTCCATTCAGAATTAACTGATTGTTACTAGTAATTTTAACATATTTTTAAATTTCCTTACGGTTATTTAAATTACAAAGCACAAAGTAAATGTCAAGAATTAATGCAATAAATTGAAAATTTAATTTTATCCCACACAGTTTTCTTGCGATAATGTATAAATTAAACGTACTCAATTGCATTTTGCAGGTGATCATGATAATATATTATAGAAGAAAAATTATAAAGCTATAAAGCACAAAATAAGTTTACTTTTTGTTATTATTTGCACAAAAATAAGTTTATTTTTTGTTATTATTAACACAAAATAAGTTTACATTTTGTTATTATTTGCACAAAATATTCTACTTAGTTTTGTTAGTTGGTGTATATTATTTATTTGAAAGCATATAACTGAAACTTACACACGTTTTTTCGTTAAAATTATATTTAAATATTAAAAAGCAAGAATGTAAATCTGCATATAAATTTCGTGAGATAAAGAAATATTTCCTTATAATTCTTTCAATATTAGCTTTCCTTTCCAGAATTTTAAAGTGCATTTAATTTAATTGCAAAGAGTTGATTTCAAATTTCAGAGGAACATTGAAAAAACGCTGGTGAATAGTCGAAGTGAAAAATGGAAAATTATAGTACCTTTTTTTTTTCTTACCTTTTTCCAATGGAATAACATTTCAAATGAATAAAAAATGTTTAGACTGGAAATAATTCTTTAAGAATGTATGCGTACTTTCATTTTTCTCTCAAATTAATTTAAATAATAAGAAACGAAATGGATATAAAAGTAATGTGTGCAATATTTTGAAGATAAAAGTATAAATACAAATAAAAGTGTAAAGCTAGACAATTTTAAGATAATATGGCATTAAAATTTTAGTAATGGTATTTTGCAAATTACCACAGAAATATAATAAAGTAAAAAAATGTGTGTGGGCAGCACATTATTTTCCCTACAAAATTAAAATCATTTTATTTTTATTTATTTAATAATTCATTAAATTGATTTTTATTGCTCAACAATGGATTTGTATTTTCAATCAATTTTCGTTTTCATTTGTTGCCTAAACATATTTTCAAAGGTGGCCTAGCAAAAATGCGTAAAAACTAAAATACCTCGAGAACTGTTAGTCTCAGAGTAATGTGGTTGGTCTTATTATATTTACCGTCAAAATGCAAGTCGCGAGTGGTGAATAAGCGTATAGATTAATTGAAAACTCCAGTCGGCATTTTTGACACGATCCCAATATATTTTCTATACATTACCACGTTCTGCAAGGAAAGTAAATATTTGATGTTTGTGAAGCAGACCATTTCCTTACGTAACGTAAAAGTATAACATCTAATATGAATCAAAAATTGGTATACCAGACCCACAGAATAATAATTTTGAGATTTAATTAACTCCACGTAATTGAAAATTAGGTGATATGGCAACATATTAGTTAAATCACAGTGACTTATTAATAATCATGTGCAAAAACGCAATTAAAAAATCAATTCACTTTTAAGTGTTACCCCGTTATATAAAGGGCTTTTGCCATATTCCTTTGGCGTCAAAAGATTAGACACTAATTAATGAACTATTACAAAGTTTTTCTGAAACTATTAAAAATGTTTGATGAAACTATTACAAAATTTTCTTGCGAACTGAATGAACTAAAAGCAAATCTGCGATAATGATGTTAACAGATTTGTTGCGTATTATTGCAAATTGAGCATATATGATAATTATTATTATTTGTTCTAATTGTATGCAATAATTTGTTATATTTTGATAAATTTATATGAAAAACATCTATAACTGTTTACTTTTGCGTTTGAAATGTTGTCATGCGCTGTGTAATAAAAATTTACGATTGAAATAATAATTTATTTATCATTATTGAATGTTCTAAATTTTATTAATTTTGATTAACTCAAAAACGGTAGAGGGGTATTACGTACATTCTATTGTGTTTAAGATCTGTAGAGTGCAATAATTTACAGATTGTAAAACGTTTACAAAATAATTTTCGGTATGTTTTATTTGTTTATGATGTATCTTGTTCACAGCCTCATGGATACATATACACATGGACACACACATACACATAAACACACACACACATACACACTAACGTACACATACACCAACTAGCATACATATATACACAGACATCCCCCCAGATGTGCATGCAGAAAAATATTATCTACAGACACTAATTAATGAAATAATTAAGCTCAAGGGAAACATAAATTCTGTTTCAGTTTAATTCCATCACGCAATACATTCTTATTACTTCACAAATAGTTTGTACTGTTTGGTTATACGTTTATAATGTTTAAGTGAATGCATACAACTGATTGCCACACACAAAGATAGTTTACAAAAAAAAATGTCGTTTACTCTTTAAAAACACGCAACTCGTGGAATTTATAGCCAGATTACAAAATTCGAAACATTTCTAAAACTCACCAAAAGCAACTAAGTTGGTGAAATTTTATCTCACTGATAACCAAGATCAACGACTTGCCTTCAAGGTTATGCAGCACAGATTTCCAACATTTTCTTCTTAAGGGGATGCCTTACGCTAGATAGTTCGAGTTGCCGAATAAATGAGGAACGGCTCCTTAAAAATTTGATGAACGCTTGACATTTGGTATATATGGGTTAATCATTTGATTAATACACCCAAGATGAATATAGTTTTTAAAAAATGTTCGTTTAAGGGGGTGCTCCAGAGAAAGATGTAAATGGATTCGAAAGGTAAATTGATAAAAAAAAACATGCTTCGGAATAAGATAGAGATTTCAAATTTGGTGTACTGGTATACAGTTTGGAAGGAAGAAAGTGTACAATTTCAGTTTTTTATATCTTCCACTTTGGGGGGTGCCGCACACCACAATGTTCGATTAAATTATTCAGGGGTTGCTTACTGCGGGACCGTTGATTTTCAAAGGGGATATTGGTTAGTATATATATATATATATATATATATATATATATATATATATATATATATATATATATATATATATATATATATATATATATATATATATATATATATATATATATATATATATATATATATATATATATATATATTAAGGGGGAGGAACTTGGTGTACTGCATGTTGGACCTTCATTGTCTTTTTGTCATGACACTCATATTGACGCTATTGTAACTTGGCAGTCTTTATTTGCCATACTATTTTATGCACAAGCTTTAAAGCCGGTCATTCTTAACTGACTTTTTCGCCACCTCTTTGAATATTTTCTTAATATGTCCATTCCTCTCGGTGAATCATTTATCGTTGACTGTGACACCATGTCTTAATATTGATTATGGATTAAATAGTGACTGCTATCCCATTTCTGAATATCTGAATGAGTTATTCTTATCTGTTGAACTTTCACTGCTTGTTGCCACATGGTTTCGTCTGAGATTAAGATTCGCCCTCCATATCTTATTGGTTGTCCTCAAGGCGATTAAGCAACACTGCTTCATTGGTTTTTTTGGTAACTAATCTGCATGGTTTCAGCTTGGCTTCCAGTAGATTTTCTGTTCCAACCACACCTGCTTAGTGTCTGCCACTAAGTGTCTTTATTTATTGATTTTATGACTTCTAGGGCCATGATAGTCTTAAACTGGTGCTTACGAGTATGCGCGTTTGTCTTTGCCGTAAATATTCGTACATAAACACTGTAATAAAGTGAAAGACCTAAAATTCCTATTCCAATTAATTTGAGTCTAGTTCAACACGACTTTATCATGACAAAATCCATTTTGAAGTTGCTTGTCATTTTTTTATATATATTTTGCAGGAAAATAATTTGACAAATATTTATAGTTGTACAAATGATCAGCATTATGGCATATTATCTTTCCTTTTAAAGGCCCACATTCCATGGGTTATAAGTGTGTCACGAACACAAAATTGTATTGTGCTTATTTTTCGCTGCAACGATTTTCAATTGTTAAATGTCGTGATATTTGAGCCATTAATAACCCTATTTTATGTATAATTATGTCATATTTTGTCGTATGATGCCATGTTATGAAAATATAAAATTTCGAAGTTTTCGATCGAATTTTCGAACACTTTATATAGTTCTAAATTTTACATTATGAAATCTGGATATAAATTTTCATGAAAATCCATTCATATTTGTGCCAGCTATCGTGTATATAATAAATCGACAACAGACGGAAAGACAGACAGGCAGGCAAACGAACATGACCCCAAAATAGTTTAAACATGTTCAGGTAATCTTAAAACCTATATTGGCATTACAATTTTGAAATAGAAAATTTTCATGAAAACAAAATTTTTCTAATACAATATTCCGTATTATGAGAAAGAAAACAAATATTGTCATTGTTACCGAAAGAAAAGAATAACACGCAAAACAGAAAAGAAGATCAGTACTTATAATAGAATCTCCTGTATGAAAAGGACGTACGCATCTGTGTCAAGAAGTTTATTTTATGCTCTAGAAAAAAATTATTTTTTATGGAGAAACATTTTCGTATACGACGTCCTCTAAATCTATGAACCTTACTTACTACCGAATTCTTATTTCAATTTTTCGAGCTTTAAAAAAGTGTATTTTGATCTTTACCTTCACCAACACAGTTCACGTTTTTTCCACTCTAAACAAGATTCAGATAATAATATAAAAAATACAGATAGATGCACTTTTACTTTTGGCAATCTCACTTGCTTCTTTTCAGTTTATTTATCCATATTCCTTCTATGATATAACTTTGATTTTTAGAAATATTTGAAAACTAAAATTTAAGGAAAAATATTATTCAATAGCTAATGAAAGAAAAACAATAAGACGGAAGAAAAACGTGTTTACACTTGAAAAGCTCTCCAAAGAGATATCTGCACCTGTGTCTATTTTTTCACTGTGATAGGAAAATCTTTTGTTAAGGAGTAAAGAGGCAAAAAGTAAAAATTTAAAACTCACAGCAGGAATTTTTTTTCAATTTTCTGTTAAAGGAGAATTTTTCCTCCTTTTCTTTTACAAGCGCAGTCCAAGAACTTTTAGTTGTAAAGAAAGTGCCTTGAAGAAAGATGTTAAGAAGGTATAATGTTTGCTTGTTCCTACAACTATTTTATACCACTATTGAGTTCAGCGACAGGGTAAGAGGAAAGTTCACATTCTTTTATTTTTCAAAAAATCGTGTTTGAAATTTCGAAATGAAGCAAGGAAGAAATACTTTGATTAAATAAACACTAACATTTTTACTTTCCCTGCAATACATGGTAATGAATAGAGAAAGTATTAGAATCATGCCGAAAACCGCAACTCGAGTTTTCGACGGATCTACACGTTTTGGGACCTCTAGAATACGAAAACACTAATTTAGCGTGACGTATGTGTGTGTGTGTGTGTGTCTGCCTGTCTGTGCGTCTGTCTGTCTGTGTGTCTGTCTGTATAATGTATGTATCCACCTAACTCAAAACCTAATGGATAGAACTTCATAAAATTTGGTAGATAACACTTTTCTGAGGTGGGACCCTAGTGCTAATTAATGTTGGGTACGATTAAAAAAAAAAACTCTTTTTCATCGCGAAAGGGACCGCAAAAATCTAAAATGAGACTACGTATGTTCAATTAAATGCCTGTTTTATACGTAACTTTTGAGGAGGAAAAGATTAAGAACAACTATATTACTCTAGGATTAACCGTGATATTTGAGATTTTTCGCATTTTTTATGCCGTCTTTGGAAAAATGTCCAATTACCAAATAAAAACAGAAATTAAATTAAAAATGCAAATTTAGTGTTATTTTGTGCAATAAAACTCAATGAATTATTAAAAAAATAAAGAAAAAGTGAATTTGAATCTGCATGGAAAATTATGTGGTGTCCACATCAGATTTTTATGATTAGGATGCATTATACAAAAATGTATTTACATTTTTATCTCAAAGGTAACTGAATGCATTTTTTCAAGGAATAAATTTTTCCAAAAAAAAAAATTAATTTCATTCTTTTAAAATTTATTATTAACAAAAAATAGTTTTTAAAATTACATTTTACTCGTATTATTTGGGTTTAATTCATTTTTATCACGAAAAATTATGAATTTCTTTTAAACAATAAAAACATGAGATTTTTTGGGTACCATACTCCCTTATTTCTCACAAAACGACAGAGATTATATAGCAAATCGTACTTAATTATGCAAAATATGCAATTTTGATTGATTTGGTGTTAATTTGATAAATTTAGTATCATTTTATCAATTTGGCGATATTTCCGTCAATTAGCGACATTTTAAAACATAGGAAAACATTTCTCGCCAAATGGTACTATAGAACTGATAGCAACAGATTGACGAAATATCATCACATTACTATCCTCTTACAAAACACAATTAATTTCATTTTTTTAGCATAATTTTATCAATTTCAAGATATTTTTATGGATGTACAAATATAATTATCAATGAGGCGAAATTTTAAAAATTCTCTAAATATGTTACTAAGTAGGACGGTTGGACTGACAGACAAATGCTATCGAAACCTCATTTCAGTACTCTCTTCTAACCAAACAAATTTAATTTCTTTGATTTGGCGTAGATTTTATCAATTTAGTGGCATTTCCGTCAATTTGACGGATCGTTTAAGAAAAGTTTTTAAGCTAGTGATATTCCACCAAATTCATAGATCTGAATTTGCAGATCCAAAAAATAAAACATCCTGATCCCATTTGTTTATACTAACTGAAAAGAGTAACATTTTATTAGATAATATACCATTTATACTCTTATTCTGCTTCAACAATCGGCTAAATGAGTTTATTGGCTAATCACAGTATATGAATTTATTGCCTAAACACCATATATAAGTTTGAAAATGCTTTGCCAAAATAAATTAAAGTGATATACGTAGTCTGCAATTAATATAATTAAAAGAAAAATGAAAATCCTTCATTTATAAGATATATATTTCATATCCAATTATTTAGTATTCAAATCGAAAAAATAATAAAATTTAACAAACACGTTTGATTTAATTGCGTTGCTGAGCAACATGATGTAAAGAATCTTCCTCATAAAATGCTGACAATTAAATAGCCATTTTGATTTCTTAAAACATTTCATTGTTGAAAGCCTGTGAAAAATAAACCATGATGGTAGAGTTTCCCTTTAAATTCAAGTTTCTAACCTGCGATTTTCAAAAGTGACTGATCAGCACGATGAACTCCAACCAAACTCAGATATACAGTTTTAATTCACTTCCACATTTAAAACCATCGGTTTTAAACATTTTTAGTTTCGAGGAGCAAGGAAGTTAGAAAACGGAACTCCTACGGATTTTTTTTTCATTAATATCTCGACAACCTTAGAAACTCGAAACATGGACTAAATTTAAGTGGGGCTATTTCAAGGTTACCCACAAAATTTCATTAATTTCGGTTAAACCGTTCTTTCGTGATGATGAGACAAACATACAGGTAGATTTCAATTTTATTTATATAGATTAAAGTTCTTTATAAATTTTTATCTGTACGATTTGATTATTAAAAGGCTAAAGTACGGCAAACGAAATTTCAAAAACATATAATTTTAAATCCTTCTGTCTACAAAACGTGCATACACGTGGATGAATTGTCTATTGTAAATGATCTAGACAATATTTCTGATTTTTATTTTATTTACCATTTATAAACATATAGTAGAACATTGAATGGACATATTGAGGTTTTTTATAATCTACTCCAAAGTATTGTGTTTAGATGTATTTATGAGTCAATAAAATAGTTATTGGAATGACCAGTCATTGGAACTAAAAATTGTGTATAGTTGAACACATATAACGCAATACACGTGTTCAACATAAGAGAGCATAGTTTAATAGAACATTTTTTATAACAACAAAATCCATAGATGCAAGATGTTTATATTTACTTCACTAGCAAAACTGCAATCAAATCGAAAGATCGCTGCAATCCAATTTTAAAATTCTATTCCGTACAAAGAAACTGAAATCGAAGAATTTGACAAGAACGTTTAGATAATAAACTTTAAATCCAGTGTGTAATACTTTTGTATATATGCTATATCAAAATTAAGACTAGATATACTTTGCTGCTTGTGAATGTTTACAACCAGATTTCTACCAGTTTCATAACATCGGCTTTACTGTGTTGGAGGCCTTAATGACTGCTTAAACCAGATATTGTAAATACTCATGTAAGGTGCAGGTTAGGGTTTGTACTTATTGTAAAGATTTCGAGTCTGCAGGGTCTCTGTTAAAGTGGTTCTTTAAATTAGGTGAACTGTTTTGAGGGTTTTACGTAACCGAATAGTCCACTTATCGTAATAACGCACATGACGTTTATGTAAGGGATTCGTACTTAGTTTCCTTTTTTCAACACAGACAACCCGACTCATATAACGTTGTAAAATATATGTTTGGACGGCTGGAACAGTACTACAAAATTTAGACAGGAACCCAGTGGGGACGACATTCATAGGAACCGTACTCTACTTGCCCTGCTACAAACTTCTCGGAAGGACTTTCATTTAAAAACATGGGACAAGTTTGGGCAGAGTCAAAATCAAACTCTAGTCTCCGAGTTTAAAGCCGAGTTTTTTTAGCCCTCGTATTTCATTTGATAAATTTATTGTCCCCAGATTTCCTCTGAAAGCTTTCGAAGCAACGAATTTACTATCTTGGGACCGCAAACGACCAGTTGGTTTCCCTACCGCAAATCATTAAGATATGCCGTTTCGGGTCAGTTTCGTATTCCATTTTAAAAATTTGGATCTTCAGATTTCAGATAGGATGTTTTCAAATATCATAATTAGTCTTCTAGGGGAATCTTAATCAGGCTATATTAAATTTCCGCTTATTCAGCCTATCATAAATTCACGTGATACTTTAGGTCAGATCGAGTTTGCATTTAGTTATATAAAAATACGAGTCCCCGGATTTCAATTAAATGGTTTCGTAGCATCTGGTCACTTAGTCATCCTAATAGGTTTCAGACTAGCCCGGTTTTTTACTTAATTTGAAAATATTTATACCCTGAATTATTGTTGAAAGGTTAAGGATCATCAGATCTACTGTCTAGGGGGCAACAAGCCGCCGCTTAATCAGCTTAGCGTAAATCTGAATGCGAGGTTTCGGGCCTGGCAGGGGCAGTACGTAGTTTTTAAACATTCTGGTTTCCTGAATATCTGATAAAATGTTTCTGTCTTGCAGATACTATGCAAGCGCTTATTCCGCCTTTTATAAATCAACAGAGTTTCAGTCCTGGTCTGACCGGATTTGTACTTCGTTTAAGAAAATTCGGGCCCACTGGCTATTCATTAGAGGACCGTCGTCATAGCTGGATCCAACAGATTTTCATAAGTGCGGCATGTCTCATTTTATTGAAAAATGGATTAGTTTATGATACAGAAAGCAATAGAAAAATATTTTCTAAAAATAGTATTTTTTTACGAATATGTATATCATTTTATGTTTAATCAATTACGCTAAATTAAAATTCGATTTTCAATTTGTGATCAATGTGCTGAATTGTTTTTACTAGAAAATTCAAAATCTGCCGTGTCTTGGACGGAATAATAATCAATAAAGTAAAAACAATATTCTCTATGTACTTTACATTAACCCGTCTTCATTGATAGACCGTTTAAAATATACTCTTAGAAATAACTTGAACTCTTATAAATAATATAAAATAATGAATCTTTCAACGTAAAAGAAATGTTACCGTATATTTAATTCAACAAAATAGTTGAAAAAAAGTTAATTTGCTCATTCGCTCCAATTTGCAAAAGAGACAAATTTAGCAACTTTATCAAATATCGCCAAATCGATAAAAATGTTTCCAATTTGATGAAATGACGCTAAATCAAAGAAATTTAATTGTGTTTTGTTAAGAGATAGTATTGTAATGCCTATTCGGTACGGTATATCTGCCTTTACAACCGTCCCAGTTGGCGACAATTTGGCATCTTTTTAAAATGCTGTCACATTGATCAAAATATCGCCAAATTGATAAAAAATGCCACCTTATTGATAAGACATTGATAAATTAATGTAAATGACTCCTAATTGATCTAAATTCAATATTTTGCATACTTAAGTTCAATTACTTTGATAATCCTATTTTGTGGTAATTAAAAATATTTTTTGTAAATATGTTAAATATTAGTAGTTGTTAAGTATTCGTATCAATATGATGTCACTCTCGTTACATACTTCAGTTCTATCCTCGTCACATTTCTCTTATGACTTACTCAGTAACTCGGGCCCAAAGATGTATCACATCAGAAATGTGCAAGGGATATTAATTTAATAGTTTATATTCGATTTGCAATGCATATTTATTTAAGTCATTTATATTTATATAATTAGTTTATTTCTATGTATATTAATTTCAAAAGTTTATAAAATGTGACAATTTTGTTAATACAGATGGTGTTCTTGTCCATTTTACTAGAACACTCAAATTTCTAAAAATACCATAAATAAATTTTGGTATCATTTTAACAAATTCAACTTGAAACATTTAGCTACTTACTTTTGCATTTGCGCATCGACATTATATTATATACAATGATATTCAGATATTTATTTTGCTTAAAATAAAAATATTGCATTTGGAAAGTAGGATTTTCCGTATTTATGCCCATAACTTTGATATTCTCTTTTTCAAAGTAAAGCTGGGGGATTGACAAAATATATTCAAGAAGGGTTTACCCAGACGGTATTTTTCACATCAAACGATTTTGCACCTCAAGAGAACCCTTTAAGAAATCGCTTTGCTTCCTGGAATCTTATTGATGTTAAAAGCCTTTTCATTTATTCAACGGCCACTTTTATTATGCTAAAAGCCGTTTAGAATAAAATGTAGAATTCTACTTTCTTTTTCGTGGACTGAATCATTGAATATGCAAAAATTCGAAATAGTTTTAATAGCATGTGAAATTTCTTGTGTGTGATTCTAAAATATTTGTATTTTTTAGGGAATTAGTTTTTATGCATAAATTCTCAAGGAAGGCACACATCCACTCCATATTTGATTGATTGAATACATATGTGTGCATTAGAAGAACATGTGTATTCGATGGGATAACATGTAAGAAATTATTTTTTTGTTAAATTTGTTTTGCATGAGTAATATTTCATGTATTTTCTTTGATGTTCTATGCATTATGATCTGAAGTGATATTCTGTGTAAATTTGCAGTTTTATTTTAAGGAGAAAACCTGTGTATAATCATTTGATGTGTAAAATTGTATGTAAATATTCAATGAGTGTACACGTGTTTCCTCACGAATCATATGATTATTCGATCATTAGCAGCATAAATAAATAAAAGTAGAAGTTTCATTTGAAGAAATAAATGCATCTTAATCATTTGAATTGTAAATAAGTATACAAGTAACCACTGATTTGAATTATTCTTTATAAATCAAATAATTCTTAAATAATTATCATCATAAAGCCTCTATCATAAGCATGCATCTATCATAATTATATAAATACATACTTAGTAGTTAAGTAATGGTGTTCATATATAAAAATATTTTAGTTAATTCATCTATTTGGCGCTATTTTTGTTAATTTACCGTTATTTTTAAATCTTGGCGATATTTTTGTCAGTTTTGTATTATTAAAACAAGTCACTATTTTGGCGATATTTTGCTAAATCTGTCTTCATATTCTCCAATTTTGTCACCAATTGTTAAAGACAGACGGATAGAAAGGTGTCTCTTATCCATATTTATGGCAATTTCCAAGTGTCCGTCCGTCTGTCTGTCTGAAAGGCCCTTTTTAGGACCTTATTGAATAGATAGAGACTTGCAGGTTGGTACACGAGTCAATCTTTCAACCAAATTCCCTGAAAAAATAGAAGTTTTCAAGAATGTTCTGTAAAGAGTTTAATATACACCAAAACGTTCGAAACAGGAAATAACAGAAAAGCAAACTTTATGATGCGATAGAGACTTGCTATAGAGATAGATATTTTAAAACGAAGAAAGTTTGTAATATCAGTTTTTAATATTTCAGGCTTTAGAAGTGTCGCATATCAAAATGTTCAATTGCCGAATAAATAATAAACGCCTTCTTTTAAGTGATATATACAGAGTGATTCCAAAGAGATGGGCCAAACTTTACGAGGTGGTAGTTTACACCAAACCAAGCATTTTTGTCATAGTTTACAGGGTCAGAAATGAAACGTAAAGGCGTTACGGGGCCAATGGATTCGCGAGTTGCTCCGATAGCATGGCCCTCACGATCGCTAGATCTCTTCGTGTCTTGACTTCTTTTTGTGGGGATATCTCAAGCGTCTCGTCTATGACACATCCCTTGAATCTGAAAAGGAACTTGTCACCAGAATTTCGGCCACTGCTGCCGAAGTGCGCGATATGGCTGGTCTGTTCGAGAGAGTTCGTCAATCCCTTCATCGCCGCTATGAGGCATGCATTCAGGTTGACGGTCGCTCTTTTGAGCCATTACTGTAATTATTGTTTGTTAAATATACTTTTATAACTTCTATGTCATTCTTATGATTCCGCCGCACCTCATCGGTTTCACCATTAAGCATCCACTTTCGCCTTTACGTTTAATTTCCAACCCGGTTAACTATGGCGAAAAATGCTTGGTTTAGTGTATACTACCACCTCGCACAGTTTGGACCATCCTTTTGGATTCATCATGTATGCTTAAAATTTTATAGACGTGTTAATTGTTGAATAATATCCTCGTGGAACATAGAATTTTTCATATGTTCAGTAGAAGGGATGCTCCACACAAAACCGTTCAAAAAGTATAATAACAAAAAACGATGTAATATATATTTTAATTTTGGTGGTGGTGGTGGGGGGGGGGGGGGGTAGGTATTTTAAAAGTAATAAAGTGTACAATTTTTACAAGGGCACAAGTTTTCCAATAATTGCAACTTTAGAGATGCTAAAATATTCATGCACCAAAATGTTCGAATTGCTAAATAGACGTCTTCTTACAAGCAAGTTGGAGACTCGAAATGAGGTATACGGGTTAATCATTTGATGACACCCACGGAAAATTTTAAGTTTAACAAACATTTCCGTTAGGATAGTTTCAACATTAAATTAATCGAAAGGCTGTGAAAAGGTAACAATGCGAAAAAATGGTAAAATTTCAATGTGCTAATATTTGCTAATTTAGAAGTAAATGGCACTTAAATGCTCGACTTCCAGAAAAATTAAAAAAACATTATTGTGCGTTGGAAACTTTAAATGTGATGCAAGGTCAACAATTCGATAAAACTTCGCGAAACATCGAATTTTTCACAAGAAGGTTATTTAAGGGGTGTATCACACCAAACCGTTTAAAATATAAAATGAGAAATAGATGACATTTCATACAGAGATCAACTGTTTAATACAGCTTTCTTAAAAATCGAATTTTTTTTCAAAAATGGTCATTTAAGGGCGACAAGTTGAATGCACTAGAATTTTCCTGAAAAAAAAATATTCTAGGAAATACGAGTTTCTTCTGGAAGTTTCTGCGGAGAGTATATAAAATGAGTCATTGCTCGGTTGGAGAGCAGTTGACGTGATACGAGATTAACGAAATTGTGACATATATCAACGTTTTGAATAGGTTCGGCTATTTTGTGAATTAGCTGAGCATTTAATATAGCTAAGCATAGACGATTAAATGCATCTGGCAGTTGTTCAGTTATCCAGTAAGATAGTTTACGGCTCTGAGCATGCTTCTTTGTGCTTTTAGATTAACGTTTTAGTTATCCAGAAATGTGGACCTATTCTTGTGTCCTGTCAGTACGCCCAGGATTTCAGAGTATACGTGGTAACAATATCCATATAGAACCCCTGGTGGCGTAGAATGATGAAACTTTTCATACTTAAAAGTATTATCTACAGTACACGAAGTCAGATTTCTATCCCTCCCTTCTAGGAAAATACGAGTAGGACAGACCTAAAAAATATCTTATAAAGACCCTTCCCGAACCCTATAAGTATTTGATGACTTTGGAAGTTGAATTTTTACATAATAATTATGTGAATATAGGACACAGCTTAACGGAATCAACGTAGCCAATTGTCAATTAAGACGAATGTATTCAAAGATAAACTCTATGCATTATTGAACAAAATGAAGCTTAAAAGCGTTGAATTAATTTTTTAAATGTTAGTTTTCCATGCCTTTAAATGACTTAAATTCTATCTCTTTGCAAAATCAATGGACGTACTTGCAATTTGGTATACTTATGAGGAAAATATTAACAAATATAGTCATATTCGTTTATACAGAGTCATAAGAACACTTTAATTTGTGATTTTGTTTGACCACAAAATGGGAATGAGATTTCCTTTAGACTTTGGAGGCATTATATTTTTTTGTAATAGCCAATACCTCCATCTGCATTTTGTCTCAATTAACACACCAAATACTTATATACAATTCAAGACAAAGGATTCTTTTGTCTTCGTAAAAAATCTTTGAAACTTGAGAAAGATTTTGCCATTTTTTTTTCTGCCCTACACGTGCTTCTTTACGTATCTACAGAATCGGGGCATCTTCAACACGCATGGGATTTCATTTCATGGTAGAATGGAAAGAAGTGATCACTTCTAAAAAGTTTTGATTTCGAATTCAACTTCATGAAAAGGAAACATATCTTAGGAACAGTGCCTTTTAAATGATGCTTTTAGAAACTCAGAAACGAAAAAAAAAAGATGTACATGTTTCTACTTTGTTGGCAATCTATTACACACATAAAATGGACTGTGTGTTCATATACACAACATTCAAGGACGATATTGTAGATAGAAAATATACTACTATTGCGGATACTAGAATTCTTTGATCGGTGAATTGAAATTCATATTTAGGTTTGCGATGGTATTTAGGAAAGCAAGAAATGCACAATGTGGCATTTCATTTTTGTCAATGAATACGTGGTTTTGCTTTACAATCTTTCATTATGCAACATCCTTGTTTGTCTCTGTAGTAAACTCCGTGGCCTTTTAATCATGGCGAACTTCAGCAAAGTCAATAATCGGTGATGATGGTGTTGACATTCCGTGACCTTGTTACGAACGCCCATGTAGTAGGCAACTGCGATTTATCTGCGAAAATTCTTAATCGAATTTATCTATTTTTTATTTAGGATTGTATGTGCCATTATGTATAAGATATAGACATTAACAATAACCATATTTTCTTTCCTTTTACTTCAATACTGCAAGTGTGTCACAGGACTTACGCTTTCAAAATTATTTCGTATTGTAATAAATTTGCTGTCATTCCATCTGTCAATCAGAATTTCATTGTCCTTGTCAGATCGATTTTTGCTCGTTAAATTCAGAATAACTTGGATTCACTTACGATCATTTCGCCACTTTTGCTTGAATTTCTTTTGGAACAAGGTGGTGTTTCTAGCTTGTTGTCAGAATCATAGTTACTGTCAGATGGCTCAAATATGGAACTACAATTTTAAATATTATTGCATTATTATGTACTTCAGTTAACCCTATATTTTCTTCCTCGATGCATTTTAAATCAGAGAATTCATCTCTATCAGGTAGAATAGCAATAGCGTCCGCTTCAATTCGTTTCGCAAATAAATATTAGGGCAAATCTTCAAGAGCTAAGAATTTGAGCGGCGCGACATTCAAACTGTGTTTTCTGCAAATTAATAAAATATTTACCATTACTTATCATAGAAATGATGAAGAAATAACAAATTCATGCATCACTCGTGTGAACATGATTCATGCAAATTCATGCGAACATGATTCATGCAAATTCATGCGAACATGATTCATGCAAACTCATGCGAACATGATTCGTGCAAATTCATGCGAACACCCTGTATCCTCCATTGAGGAGAACAAAACATAATACAATTTTTCAAGTTTGAAATTCTTCTTTGAAATTTTATTTTAGTTTTTATTTGAAATTCTATTTTTCAAATTTTTAACCGTGTATCAGTAGTTAAATTTATACAATGAATTTTAGGGACTGTTTTAAAGTTGGAGAAGCGATGAATTCAAAAGCATGTATTAGAATTCATCTCACATGTTGAATGGAGAAATATATATAAAATGTCTCCTGGAGGTCGTGAATCTTTCTAAAATGGGAAAAATAATATATGTATTTCTTTTGACCCGTCTTACAATACGCGGTATAGATAGAATGGGAAGAATATTTATAGGGTCAAAACTTCTATACTCGGAGTTTGAAGAATCTATAGGAATCTTCAAAACTTGGAGTATATTTCCTCCCTGTTTATTTCAAAGTTTCATACGTCCGTTTTTCGATCTGTGGAACAGAAATTTATCATGTTCTATGTCTTTTTGTGTTTTACACACTTGGGATTCTCTTTCTCGGAGAAAAGTTTGAAAAGTTATCACTTCCTTATTTTGAATAGGAATTCAAGTTCCACGAGAAGTAAACAAACCTGTATGGATAGATTTCGTACGGTCATGGATTTTTCGGAAATGGGGGAGACTTTATTTTTACCATGTTAGTTTCCTTACATGTTTTTCGAAAATAAGCACCTGTATAATATTATAAGACACGTTTTGTAGTAATCATGTTATAAGTATAAACACTCTATATTTTTTTAATTAGTGCATACTGTTCGGTAAGAAGGTATAGGCAAATAATGTGACTAGATAGTTCAAAATCCTTTAAAAAATAATTTTTTAATTGTTTTGTTGGGCATTTTTAAATATTTAGTTCCAGGCAGCAACAATGCAGGGATTTGTTTCAGCCCCGACTATCGTTTGCGAATCCTTATGCACTCATACCATTGAAACGATTGTTGTCGAAACAGGAGCCTGCATGGCCAAAGGAGGGTGGTGGATTACGGCATTAATATCACTGTTTTACATAATTTACCAACTGCACTTATTTTTTAATGTTTTAAAATAATTATTTTGATGTGAATGGCATCTCTGGTGGACAAAACGGAACGTCACGAAAAAAGAAAACATTTTAGAAGCTCATAATCACAATCCCAAAATGTAAAAATGTAAATAAGTTTTTTTGTTTTGCTGGAAATAGAACCTATTTAAAATAATTATTAACCCTAATGAAAATATATTAAAATATAATTTCAACATTTTGATATTTTGAAAAACTTGGCTCTCACTTGGCTAAAGAAACACTTGGCGAAAGTTTCTTTATTCAACTTCCAGACGAAATATACAGAAAATTAAAAGATATATATATGTAGTAAACCACAAAATATGTGAGTGCGTATGTAAGTATATATGTGCAAGTATGGGTGTGTGTTTGTATGCAAATATGCGTGTGTAAGTATTGTGTGTGTAACTAACTATACGTGTGTAAGTATTGTGTGCGTAAATATGTATGTATGTATATAAGTGCGTGTATGAGTGTGTCAATATGTATGTATGTATGTAAATACGTGTGTGTGTGTTTGTGTGTGTGTGTCTGAGAAAAATATATTTTACAAAGGAATGGAGCGTTTCGAGCGTACAAAAATTACAAACCGTAAATACTGGAAGCTTATTGATTTTTAAACACAGTCAAAGTTTTGGAAAGTCCCCCAAATATTTGAATGAAATTTTGTAAAATATTATCCTAAAATCATGACTTACAATAAAATTACGTAATTAATAATTTCTGATGTAATGTTTCATTAGAAAATGATTCAGAACAAGTTTAGAACGTTAGAATGAAGTGCCCTCGAATTTTATTTTCAACTTAATTTATCAAAAATAAAAATGACATAAAATTAAAAGAAAAATATCAACTATTGTGAAATATGTTCACTTTTCATATGTACTATTATGCGATATATTTTTAACACAATTCTTTTGGATATAGTTCGTTCCATTCACGAGATACGATGCCGTGTGTAATGGTTTTGGGATTTTGGCATCTAACAATTCGCCAACAGTGATTTATATATAAGAAATGTTTTTCTCTCCGTTTGTTTGTAACACTTGAAATTAATTTGGCGATAAATTGACAAATGTTGTTTAAATTGCAAAGATGACACCAAGTTAACTAAAATGACGCCAAATAGATGAATTAATTATTAACATATATTAATATATAGACTATATAGCTTATTGCGAATGTTATGAATATTGATATTTGTCAATTTATATTTGTGTAAAAATGAAAAATAAGTTAATGGGGTTCTTCGAAATAAGTTTAACACTAGAAAGTGGAATTTTTTAGTAACTGTAATGCCTGAAGCCGTCATTTCGACGGATGGAATTAATATCAGGAATTACAACGTTTTTAGCATTAGTTTTCATCAAAAGTTGTAGTATATTTTAAATGTAGAACTATCTCTCACTGATAAATATTATTTCATAACACATATGTATATAATATTATTTTTACTCCCTTATATGATGAGATGTGAAAACAAAACATTTTAAGAAATAATAAATTTATGTTAACACTGTTTTCTTAACTAAATACTTGAAAAAACATTCATGAACTTACTTATAAGTGAAATACACTTTGTTCAAAGGATAAGAAAAACTGAAGCAGGGTATATAAGCACAAATCACACCAAGTAACTCAGAATAAAGTTGTTTTAAGGATACGTTATATCCTATTTGTCAATGCAAGAGAACTAATAAACCCTAAGACTAATCAAACAAAATAAGAACTAACAAAGCATTCGCGCTCAGTCTTCTTTTCACTTCGGATTTATTGGTTATCTTTCACTGACGAAGAGGTTCCTGCATATCCTAGAAACAGCTGTCTGCTGCATTACTTTGTGTCATTTGTGCTTTTATTTGTGCTCAATTTTGTCTTATCCTTCGCGAAATGTGTGCAAAAAAGATAACTAAATTATTTTTTTAAATGTCAATAGAATTTATTAGCGCAGATAGCATTTGTATGTGATCGTTTTAAATATTTCTGTTCGTTTTCTTTATTGCTGTCAACATGACGGCTGTAGACTGAAAAAGTATACAACACACTTATAAAAAATATTAATATTTAAAGTATTAAAAACCTCCGTATATCCTTCACGTAAAGTTAGGAATATTCATAAAAATTCTGTAGCCTGGAGTCATAAAGACGTAGCGCTCGAAAGTAAATATGAAACCATAGAAATAACTGAAGTCGTCTTTCTAGTGTTAAATGTAGCCATCCGAAAATGCACCAAATGAACATTTCAACACTAACAATATTGCATCGTAAATCTTACAAATCATATTTTTACTCTAAAAGAAGTAGCCTTAAGCATAGCCGAATATAGTACATTGTGAAACCCATTGTCCTTTGTGCCGCTGTTAAAACATACCTTTTTAATCTTCAGTTCGAGTTCCTGTAGTAGAATAATTATTAAGATGAATCTACTTAATTGCACAATTTTTAACTTAAAAATAACATTATTCATTAACAACATTTGTTTAATTATTACATTGGTTGCAATAATTATCTTATTATTACGGATGAGATAGGAGATGTGAGATGACATGTGAGATCGGAAATGTGAGACCAGTAAGCTAATTTTCCAAGATGTTCTATGACCTGCTATCATAATTAATGGGCACATACCTTCAAACTCGTACTGCATCTACTCATTTCGTTGAAGTCTAAATCAGGACATGTTTTGTGGACTCTTTATGGATCTCTGTGGAACACACTTACGAAAATCATCATAGTATTCTGCTGAATTTCTCCTCCAATCTCTGTGGTTATACGTAAGCGAATATTTCTCCACTGCATATCTGCGGATATGAATATGTTGCTATGCCATTCTCTTGTCTAATCTGTGAATCTCTTGTCGAAGTCGTGCATGTCCTTTTAGAACCTTTTGGATGCCGCCTTTTTTGCCTAAGGCTTGACACGTCTTTTTAGTCCTGATTGACCGAACTTATGGCAATGCGACCAGACATCATCCATATTAGCCAAAGTTTTTAGCCAATCGTGTGGCTAAACCAGCCTCTTTGGTTTATGGCCTAATAGACCTATCGGGTCAAAGTTTTCTACAAACTGGCTTACTTACATCTGATACCATTGTCCAACATTATAGCCTTAATAAATAAAGAACATAAAACTGACTACGCTAAATCTTATCTCAAATTTGGTCTCTCACAAAAGTATTGTTTTCAAGAAAATTCTCGAATTCAGGATTTTGATGCCAATATATGTATTGATACCTCCTGAACACGTTTTGACTATTTTTTAAGTGATTTACCATCACTTCAAAAATGACAATACCAATGAATGACAATACAGATTTTCCAAAAAATGTTTTGAAAAATTCGAAAAGAAATTCGAGTTTAGCCACACTACAGTTAATTTAAGGTTGTAGTTGCATTTTATCTATTATTTTTTTGTTAAAATATATATTTTTATATACATAAAATTATAGAAGTATACCCGTTTAACAGTCGATCTAAAGTGAGAAAAATTATATGAATGAAGTGTTAATTATTCTAAAAAATATCTAAACATTTTTGCATGATCTTGATATTCGAAAAAAAAAACAGAATTAATCTATCGTATTGAGAATTAAATTAGTGAAATCTTTCCAGCATAAATAAGAATACAAAGTGCAACAAATGTTTTTTCTTTTGTTTTACCGTAAATAAACATAATTTTTTGTAACAGCGAGAGCGTAAATTTAAATTATAAAAATATGAAACCTCATGCTCACTAATTAAGACTTCCAGAATGCAAAACTGCGAGTGGTTCTTTTCCATTTCATATCTGTGTATTTTACTCAAGTAAGGCTAATTATTCGGAAACATGAACAATAAAAACGATGAGATTTAGGCACGAAAATTGAAAAACATTAAAATTAAAACATCAGACTTTGTATACTTTTACTCGATTTTTTGTGATACATAGAGTGAGTCTTTTGAGTGCTATATTTTTATGTTAAGACAATGATGATGATAAAACTAAAATAGTAATGCTTGAAAAAGACAAAAAGTAGCATAGTTATGAATACTAAATTAAAGCTTCTTTTAAAACAGAAATAACTTCTTCTTCAGCTGAACTTATTTTTTAAAATTAATTTCATTTAAAAAAAATACTAAAACTATCCAACTGGGTACTGTAGTGTATGTTTTCACTTAATAATTTACGCATCACATAAAGCAAAACTTTTTAAAGAGCGTTAAAAATGTTTATCTTCCAAGCATCACTTATTTAATACAAACAATAAATTTCTAAAAATATAATGGCAATTAAAATGATCAATAAAAGATTCTCAGAAATAAAGGTAATGCATATCTTAAAGAATACGAAACGAATGTGATAATCCAGCCAGTATTCGAATCATACTCCCATATTCTACTAAAATTCCAATCCGAATTCAAAACACGGATTCCCATATGGCCAACAAACGATATGGGAGTCTTGCTCGATTTGGACGATATCATTATCTCCAATGATGAAAACGCCTACTCCAATCTCCTTCGTAGTCAAATTTAATAACGTAGCTGAATTTTAGATCTTATTCAACAGTTTATATATGGATGGAATGAATTACCTGCTGTTCCTCAGGTCCTAAATAAGTGAACGCATCTTAAGTAATAGTAATACATATAATGCCGTTCGCTTTTGAAATCCATTACAGTAATATTACCACTTTACAGTGTTTTATAAAAATCAGTAAACAGATTGCTAAAATCTTTAAAACATTCAATTTTCTAATCACAAAGATTGTTTACAAATTTCTATTAGTTGGGGGCATTTACAATATATTTTGCCAGTCTGATCTTTCTTATATTGGTCAAACTAAACGTATCTTAAAATTTCGTATTAAGGAACATCAAATCCATGTCGAAAAACCAAAATTTAAGAAATCTTCAATTGATCAACATTGATATCACTTTGACAACCGTTTTGCGTTTTCTTCAACAAGGATCATATAAAATTGCATGTCGAACTATGGTCTTGATTTCTTTGAAACCTTCCATATCCAGAAAATCATAATAATATAATTAAGGACTTAACCACTACTTCATGTTTGTCTGGGATTTGTTGGAGTGCGCTGCAAAATTTTCTACATACTTTGTCCTATTTCTTACATTTGGGACTCTTGTGTGTGGTTTTAACGTAGTTTTCATCTTGTTAGGTCTCATTTATTCTTGTCCGGATATGAATAGCCTTAGTATTCCTGTTAGGTTTTAGCTCAATCCAATCTCTTCTATTTGCACTGGGGTTACGCTTCTATTTCTGCGGCCCTGTCGTCAACGCACTGACCATGCACATCAATGAACTGCTCAAGAATGAATTAGTCGGAGAGAACAAGGATCAAGTTTCTCGGATAACAGGTTCGATTTCTTTTGTGAATTATTTTTTGTTGACCCGGGATATGGGTAAATTTAATGATAGTGAACATTTTGAGATCTCTAACTGTGAGGATTGTCATTTAAATAATGTAATTAAAAGTAAAATGCTAGAACTAGGAATGATAAAATAAATTATAACTAAGAGGGATTTAAAACGGTTTTTAAACCCAGTAAAAGGCCTGGGAGAGAGGAATTTCTCACTAAGGGAATTCCTACTAAAAACCAGTTCGAAGTAATAAATTCTAGAGACCATGACAGCATGGCAGCTCAGGACCACGTGGTGGCTCAGGAAATGGATTGTGGCACTGAAATAGAAACGGAAATTGATAATTCTAGTAATGCAAATGTTAAAAATGATAATGCCAGGGATGTAAATAATGCTAACAAAAAGGATAAGGTAGAAATTGATAACCAAAATGTTGAATATAAGTTACCATGACAAAACCAAAAATGGTTGTAAATAGTGATGGTGATAAGATTAATGATGCAAAATCGGTAGAGGTGAATGAACCAAAAGCGAAATGTTTCTTCGTAAAATTTAATGATAATTACCAGGCGCTCCTCAAAAAACTAAACGAGATAATCGAGAAAAAAGTATCTGGAAAACTGTCAGCAGACATGTTAAAATTGATACCTAAGGACGCTGACGCCTATAGGGCTGTTCAGCGCCACTTGACTAGTGAGAAAATCCCCTTCCATAGTCTAAACTTGAAAACAGAAAGGTCGACAAAGGTAGTTTTGAAGGGGCTACCAGGTTGTTATGACATTGAGAGTATAAAAACGACTTTAACTCACGAGGGATATGACGTAGTCAGGGTTTCTTAGTTGAAAAACACTAAAACTAGGATGCCCCTGCCGATCTTCCTAATCAGCCCTAGGCCCACGGATAACTGGCAGGAGGTTTATATACTATCAAGATTTGGTTTTATGGCTGTAAAAGTAGATGCTTTCAGAGCACGTGGTTTTAAGATCTGTTACCGGTGCCTGCAATTCAACGATTCCTCAGAGAACTGTAGGATGCCTCCGAAATGCCTTAAGTGTACAGAGAACCATCTGACACGTGATTGCCAGAGATCCAGGTCGGAGAAGGCAACATGTGCCAACTGAAAAGTAGACCACCCAGCAAACTTCCGGCTATGACCGAAAAATCAGTGTGAACCCAGGAAAGGCACCAGTGCATACCACGCCCCCCCCCAAATGTGATACCCTCTTGGAGGCAAAATGCCCTTACAAAAAAAACTCAGATACCCCGTCAGTACTCCTCCCACACTGTGCCCCAGGAAATCAGATATCAAACGTCAGCACTAACCAGATCAGTGCAAGAACAGGCCCCAAAACCAACGATATCCAAAGAGATGACTGTTGAGGAAGTAAAAGCGGCCAAAAAGGACATTGCTGTGAGATGGGAGGTGGATATAGCCCGAATGGCAAAACAAAATAAAACGGTCGAGGAACCTAAATTAATTGAGAAAACTAAAGGAGTTGAGGAAACTAAAACATGGCAAAAACTAAACGAGTGAAGGAAGAGGAACCCGCGCAAACCCAGATGTTAGAAAAACTGTTGAGAAGAAGCAAAATATTACTGAGATCCAAAAATAGACTCAAAATGAAATTCAAACCGCGGTGGAGGCTGAGGTTATGGAAGCTGAGGCGGAATCGGAACCTACTGGAAATCCAGAAGATGAAAAGATGGATTTCATCCTCAACCTCATCAAAGGATTTATCAGCAGGTTCGATATAGATGACTTAAAACAAATGTTGATGCAGTTCGCAGAGTTAATACAAGAAAAGAAAGATCCCATGACAATGGTATTCGAGGCTGTTAAAATAATCGCGGCATTGAGTAATAAGAGTAAGAAACAAACCCGGCATGAATAGGTCCAAACAGAATCTTTTAAAGTAATATTCTGGAATGCGAACGGCATATTTCCAAGAATAAATTAACTTAGGAACTATGTAAATGAAAATGATGTAGACGCCTTGTTAATTCAGGAAACTAAAATTAGAGAAAATATATACCTAAACATAGCAAACTGTAATAGCTATCATAATTTTAACTCAAATACAAGTGCTAGATGGCCCCATGGAGGAACAGCAATTTATATCAAAAGAAATATTTCCCACGAGGAAATAGATAAGAAAAATCTTCAAGGTGTAGAAATTACTAGTATAAAAAATAAATAATACAAACCCTTTTATCCTGACTTCAATATATGTCAAAAATATGAATGGAATAAATGTAGCTGCTCAACTGGAACTGCTTTTCTCGCGATACCCGAACACCATACTAGCTGGTGACTTCAACGCACACCACCGACGGTGGAGCTGCAGAAAAGCCAACACACGTGGTTCAAAAATAAACAGACTGCACCATCTAGTCCAACCTTCTTCTCAGGCGCTAATGATTCATTTATAGATTTTGTCCTCACGAGTAACATAGACTACGCTCACACTGTTAATACCCTATATGAATTCGACTCAGATCATCTACCGGTACTGGTGACATTTGATCGGAACACACCTCTTCCAGCCTCTCTGGGACAAGAGAGGGTGAACTGGAACGTATTCAAGAGAGCACTATTCGAGCCGCACATAGCAGTACCTGACATAATTAGTCCGGAGGATGTTGACTCTGCCATGCCCACACTCTCCCACCATGTCAGACAGTTAGTAAGACAGAGGAACAGAATGAGGAAGACATGGCAGGCTAATAGAAACCCTACCCTTAAAAGGGAGCTTAACACACTTACGTATAAAGTCAGGGAAAAATCTTCGCTGAGAAGCAGCAACAAAGAATTAATCGAATACCTTAATCCTGAAGACGTGCCGCTCTGGGGCTTTGCTAAAAAACCTTAGAAAACCACAAATTAAACTCCCGCCATTAATAGATGGCAATAACACCACGTGCTCAGACGAAGATAAAGCCGAGGTGCTTGCAAAGCATTACGCAAAGCAATTCGAGCCAAACCACGATTTAATGTGTCAGGATACCCTAAAAATGGTTAGAACACCCTTATCTCTCAGTAATGCACAGACAGCTACAACAACACTTAGACATGCTCCAAACATGGCTGAAAAAATGGAGAATAAAATGAAACCCCAATAAATGTCATTGGATTTACTTCTCTTGGAAACATAAACCTCCGTCACCTCTGTATATAAACAACCAATCGCTACGCGCAAAAAAATCAACTAAATGCCTAGGCGTAACGATGGACTCCCCCCTAACGTGAAAATTGCATTTAACAAACATAATCAAGTAAGCGTATATGACCACAGGAGCCTTACACCCAATGATAGGAAACGGAAATCTTAGTTATCAAGACAAACTTCTAATATACAAATCGGTCATCCGCCCCGGAGTACTGTATGCAGCACCAGTATGGGGATATACCTTTAAAACAACCATACACTTATTAGAAACAAAACAAAATAAAATCCTAAGGTGTATCATGAAAGCCCCTAGATATTTAAGGAACTCGGTAATTAGAAAATACTTCAAAATAAAAACCGCGAGAGCTCAAATTAAAATGCTAGCTCTAAAATTCTACGACAATCTGACTTCAGTTCCAAATGAACTTTTCTTCAGTCTACAAGCCTATGATCATTGCAAGGCCAAATCTCGTAAGAGACGCCATGCAGTACTTAACCTTGAATAACCGGAATTAGGTACGCCTTTTCCCCAACATCTGAAATTAATTAAAAATCGCGATCAATATTTTTAAATTTTTTAAATATGTTCCTTATCCTTATACTGCCAAAATGCTAGGTAACCCTTACATCTGCATCAACCCCCAAAACAGACTAAACCCAAATGTGCAACAAACTGCCACACTAGGAGATAAGTCAAAATAATAAAATAGTAAATAAAAACTTCGAGCATCCATATCATGGGTCAATGAAATAATGTTATAGAATGAAGATAAGAACCAGAAATTGAAAACGACAAATTCGTTAGACTATTTGCGCTCATTTTGTCCTTTTGACTTCGGACTTGTTGGAACCTTCAATGACGAAGAAGATCTAGCTTATCCTTAAAGCAGCTGTATGCAACATCTTATTTGTACTTATTGTTCAAGTTTTTCATAACGCACTTTATATTTGTAAAGCTTTGGACAAACTTAAAACTGATTTGTCCAACACATAACTTAAACCTATTAAGAAGTTTATATTCTTAATCAATAATTATTAATGTCAATTTTACTTCGGAAGTAAAATTAAACGTTGCCTACTTAATTTTGAATATTTTCTAAACACATACACAAATTACAGTAATACATGATTAATAATACAATTTCTTTAACAAATTGCTCAAAAAAATTCATTCTTATTACGATTTTTTAGATCTCCCAATTTGGGAAAAGAATAGTAGAAGTAACAAAGTACCATATTATCTATAAACTCGCTCGAACGTGTTTCATATTTATTTAAACAAACACGGAATTTACCGTGCCTCAAGCTCTCCAGCGAATAAATGATGGTTATTTTAAAAGTATAGTTTTTGACTATTTTTCAGCTTTATGTTGTTCTGTATCCTACCATGCGATCGGAAATTTCCGTGCATTAGTAAAATGCACTCAGATTTTACTTCATGTATAAGTTATACGTGCAGTTGTTTGTGTTTTAGTTATTTGTTTAAAATGGATGTAAGTTACGGATGAAGTTTCGCGTTTTCTATTAGTAAAGCGTTTGCTGAATGTATTTCATATTTAGTATTTGCTGCGAAATATCTTATTATATATGAATCTTCTGTAAAATGATGTGGAATATTTGCTGCTCTTCAGCAAGATGAATTTCATTTTCAGTTAGTAAATACCCCTCCTTCTGCAAAACTTAACAAAATTAATGCAAAGCATTAATTTTGTTCATATTTGAATTTTGTTTTTTAACTCCACATACAGAAAGATAATTTCCTCGGTGTTCAAACATAAACATGTTCATGTATTCATTTAAATGCAGCTTACATGCATTCAAACATATCTAAGTTAATACAGTTCATTGAGCTATATTTAGAGATGTGCATGTTCTACCGTTTGCAGTTTTACTGTTTGCAAACTTAATAGTACAGACGGCAATCCACGGGAAATGACTGAAGCTCTGAATATGTGATAATTGAAAGTAAATATGCCCGAGACTGATATTAATGATATTAAATTTATACACATTCTAGCATTTCATTGTTTTTGTAGCATGTAATATAAATATGGAACAGCTTACATTAAAACATGTGAGGTATTTTCTATTTTACTTTAAGGTGTTTTCGGATTTTTTTGCAGCAAATATGGCAAGATATATTTAATGTTTGCAGAACTTCTCCAATAACATTTGAATCTAAAAGTGTAGCAACAATGTAATTTTAATTTTTATCATGCCATCCCTTTTTTCAAATGCATTTAAACATATTCGATATTTTTGTGCCTTTGTATATAGTATGAATTAATTTAATGTTATGATTTCCGTCACATGACGGACACACCTTCCAGTATATAACAAATGCTCTTCTTCCCATTTATCTATAGCACTTAGTGATTCATTTGGCGAACTTGGCGAATAATATAGCCAAGCATTACCAACTTGGTGATATTTCTCCTCCAGATTGACAAAAATATTGTCAAAACTGCAAACACGACGCTAAATTAGTGAAAATAACTCCTAATTGATGAATTAATTATAAAAACATTTTATTATATGGACTATATCGCTTATTGAGGATGCCACATATAGCGATAATTGCTTATTTAGAGTTGAGCGAAATATAAGTTTATTGGGTACTTTGAAATAATACTTTGCTTATATAATGCAATGAATTTACTCTTTCAAAGTTATGTGCTGACCACTTATTATATCTGTTACGCTTCATTAGTCCTATCTGCAAAAATGATGATTTCCGCTTTTAATGCTTGTATTCACATTGGTTTCAAGTATTGACTCGTTGACACGTTAATCTGCAATGTTGCATTTGTTTATTATTTAAAATAAATGGACGGTATCGGAAAACAAAGAAGACTTCCGGCTCACGACGCGAGCTGGCGAAGAGTAGGCAGCAGGAGGCGAAGTCACTGGTAATTGAAAATATCAATAAATTATATAGTCTTATTATATTCAGTAGTAACTAATATATCATCATACAATTGCTATTTTATAATTTATCTTTCCATGACTATCTGTACTATTTATATTGTAAAAATGAAATTGGTACTGCCGTATATGCATATTTCACATTATTACGAGGTGAAAACAATTGAATTTCGTTTCTAAGCAACATTGCATAATTTTCTCTCCTTTTCAAGTAAAATAAAGAAACAAACAGCCTTTGCACGATTCTATTTCGACAGAAGTATTTTCCGTATAATTGCATTTAGAAATTTTCTAGATTTAGAAACTGGAAACAAGGACATACTTACTCATTTTACTGAATTCACTAAATTCACTCATCTTACTAAATTTGAAATAAAATACATCAGACATTGTTTGTTTTTTAAAGAAATTGATATATAAATAATCAGATATACTTTAAATTTTATATATAAAGATTCTCAACATTCGCATGAAAAACTTATTTTATATTTGTTTTTTTATTTTGGCTTAAAGTCTGACGACAATAAAACGCTCAATAGTTTGAAATGAATTGTATTATTATTTCATGCATGTAGTGTGTCCTTTCAAAATGTATTAGTTTAAAAAGAAGTGCATGTCTTATTGTTTCTCTTTGTATACGGGATAAAGAGACAGTTGTAAAAAAATTCTTTACTTTTCACTAATTAATATTTCAAAAGAACTTTAAGCATTATGTCCTTTCATCATGTGTAAATTTTTATAATTTATGTAAATGCAATGTTAAAACCAATAACTAAATCAATAAAAATAGTTACTTTTAGACAAGAATATGAATAAAAATTAATACGTTTTCTGTCATTTCAGTCCTTGCATATTATTATTAACCTTTTGCTTACGGATGGGACAGCATCCGTTCATTGGCGTCCGTGGGATCCAATGTCTGCAAAGGGGGATCGAAATGTTCGGGATAGGGTACGTCAAATTCCTATCTTTTTCGGAGGCTCTTCGCTTGGGATTGTTGCTACACATCCGTAAGTAAAAGGTTAACACGTAAAACGCAATGTATATAAAACTGATGGAAACATATAGTCAAAATAATCAATACTTTAAAGGCAACCAAAATAATTGGCCATAATTAAAAGTTCTTTAATTATATCACCCTTTACGCCGTACTAATGCACACAGCCATAGATTTTTCGGATGATTTCATTTGAATAAAGTTAATTTTTTTCGATGAAGTTTTAAGTTTTCAAATATAATAAATTATTTTAGTACTGTGATAATTTAAAATATATCAGCTCTGAATATATCGCAGTTCACAGATGTTAAAAATAGAATTGCATTTCGGTTGGAAAGAGTTTTATAATCAATGCTTTATGCATTATTAATCTTTCTTGTTTTAATTGATCCTAAAAGTTCCAGGTTTATTTCTCAAGTGTCGAAAATTTTAAAAATCGATAATTTCGTTGCTATAGAGTTTTTAACTTAGAGGAAATAAACGTCTCTTGAAAAGATTTTAATAAGTTTCCATCTAGAAAATCTATCTCATGCAAGTTTAGTGATACATCTCCAGTTTTCTGCCTGTGTGTCTGTTGTCTGTGGTCGATTTTTTATGTACACTGTAGCAGCCTCAAATATTAATGGGTGTTCACAGAACTTTACATCCGGCATTGTTATCAAAAAATCTGATGTGGGCAACACATGACTTTCCTTACATAATGCAATGAATTTACTACTTTTACAATAAAAATATAGGTTTTTATTATATTAGATATTTATTTTCTTTTCAAGATATTGCATTTTCGTCAATTAGTCGTCATTTTCATAGATTTAGTGTCATTTTTATCCATTTGGCGAGATTTTCGTTAATTTGGCAACATTTTAAAAAGTCGCCAAGTTGGCGACATTGCACCAAAATCGTCGCCAAAATCTCGCCAAGCGTTATGGACGAAGAAATAAGTTGTTCTTACAGCAGATAAATGACTATTGGGGTTCAAATACAAAAGTATTACTCAAAGTATCTTTTATTACTCAATCTATTATTCTATTACTCAAAGTTTACGTTTACTTTATATAGTCGAAGAAATTTATGTATTCTAAAAGTAAGCAACAACAGTCGGACTAACTTCGAATAAAATGAGTTGGGATCTTCTGCCAGTAGCTCATAAGAGGGCCAGATCAGAAATCCGTGGTTTAATAACCGGCTGAGGCAGTGAGCCCACTATTAAGACTCATTTTGGAACTTTCAGATTAAGACACATTTAGGAATTTTCAGTGAAATGTGTGTCTTATAGCACCAGTTTCACTATCACTACAACACAGGAGGGTATGCCCGATTTAGAAAAATCCGATGATATGAATGTGCTGATATTACTTCAGAGGAATATTGTTATAGTATCCACTTCGACTACTAAAAATTGGAAAAATACCCCAGTAGCTTAATTCACAGAGTGCTGTCTAGCCAGTTCGAAGATACGCGGTTCGATCCTCGGCTGGGACAGTAAGGCATTTACCATATTTATTCACTTATCTGAAAAAAAATTTCATATCTGAAATAATTAGTCATTTTTAATTTCGATTTAAATAGCATATCTGCTTTGGTTTGGTCCAAGTTTATGTTTGCTCGATGAACATGCATTACCGGGTGCCATTATTTGAGCATTTTTCGCGATAGCTTATTAATTGCTTATGGAATATCTTCGTAAAGAACGTTGCATATTTGCTTCTATTTACAAATCTATAATTTAGTTTTACTTCAAAAATGCGTATGTTCCTGATTGGTTTCATATGAGATTAAAAATGTGGTATATATTCAACGGACGGCTTATTTTTGGATTATGAATTGAACATTGTTTATATGCAATTTTTGCATGTAAAATCATTTAATTTTCATCAAGGTAATGCATTGGATTGTATCCGCTTCGGACTACGTTAAATATTTCTTCGGAAATTCTAATTTCACTATTTATCGAAATCCAAGCATCCTCTATACATACTTTAATGAGAGCAAACAATATTTATAAAAAAAATGCGTATCTTACTATCTTTCATATTTACCATTTCTCTTCTCTCTAAAGCTTTCCTAAAACCCAAATACTATTTGAAGCACAAAAATGCCCATCAATCACCCATGAGTTTTTGAACTTCGATATCTGTTTCATTAAAAATGAGTTTTGAGTGTTTTTGTCTGTGCACTTGCTTAGTTCAGCTCAAATTGATCACTTTTTTTTTGTAGTTTACTGAATATTTAAGCATTTACTTAAATGCGGCTGTGCATATGGGGAGTAAAATATAGAAAAACGTAAATATTTGTATTTCATGATTAATGATTGCTACTGTTTTATTATAGAAATGTACGGCAAGATTGATAGATATAAAATTTAAAAAAAAAACCTTCTTTGTACTAAGCATAAATTAGTCGAATGATTAAATTTCTACTTGGAATAATATTTTCCTTCTTTGTTTTTACAGATTAATGATGAACAAATACAGAAACAAAAAAAAAATAAAGTACATTTTAAATCTTGAAAATCAATCTCTTAAACTGAGTTGTTCTCCCATATTGTTAACATTTGCTTGGAGCAAATTCCAATTTATTTTAAAGAGATGTATCTCAAAATGGTAAAGTAACCGTTATGGAAAAATAAAATATGTGTGTACCCTATTTACCTATCATCTTTATTGTATTTCATATAATTTTAATTTGTTTTATACAAGTATATGGGAAACCAATTATTTTGTATTGTTGCAGAAAATTGGGAAATCAATTTGTTTCTATTATTCTAGGATACTTAATAAAATTTCGGGAAAATGCTATCTTTATGTATTCTCTTGCCGCACAAAGTACCCACCAAATATTTTAGATTACTTTCAAAGTACTACCACATTCACAGTACTTCCTTGAAGAAAGCAAGCATATGCAAATTAAGTTACTACAATTTCTTAGGTTACTATAATAGTACTGTTTTGACCTGAGAAAGTGGGTTTATAAATCCCTGGGAAGAATTGTAGTAACCTAATTATCCATAAATGAAATATACTCTGTGCAAATGAAACAGGAAAATTACTTATTTTTTCTATTTCATAACCATATGCATTTATGAGTCGTTTTAACATATTTCTCGTCTTGTTCGGTCTTATATATTTTTGTTCGACTGCATTTGTCTGGCATGATCTAGAGATATTGTTTTTAATTATCAAATTCGTTCTGCCAATACTTTTTGTTAAATGTCAAACTAAAATGAAGCGTTTTTTCTATCTTCAACAGATAATTCTTGCAAAAACTACGTAGTATGCTTGCACAATATTTTTAACTTAAACGTTGATAAAATTTAACTCCCAACTTAATGAAAGTGCAGCAGACTCTGCTTAATGGAACTGTTATTTTGCCATGATAAAATATTCAGATACGAAGTTTTTTGTATTTTCTTTAAAAATGCTGTACATTTTCTGTCATTTTTAAATGCAAATACATAAAAGATATTTGTAAAACACATGTCACTAAAATGCGAAAATAAAAGCATAGAAACTATTTTGCATAGAAAAGGTTCTCTACTCCTACTCTCTGATATTCTTATGCTCACTAACATTTATATTTCAGTATTAACAGAAAGGACTATAAATCCTATGTTTGATTCAGGAATGTTAATTTTTTAACTTATCTCGTAGGTAGACGAATACCTTTTTAACACTTTTCAACATGGTTGAAAAGTGCTTATGACTTTGTATATTCTGTCGGTCTGCCTGCCCGTTCGCACGATAACTGGTTTAAAAATGACTTTTTCGAAATCAAATTTTAGTATGTTGTTGAGACGGTCTGTGGGACATATGGGAATGTAAATGAATAATATCTCCCAATTAGTTTTGGATTGAACACCGGTCGAATAAGTGAAATATATTAAACCCTGTGGGACCTTATTTTGAAACATTTTTAACCAAAGTTAAGATTCACAAATTGCTTTGAAATTTTACAAAATCGATCATTTTTTCCCCAGTGTAAAAATCGTGATTTTTAAAGTTATTTTAAATTTATATTTACTGTTGCATTCGTCTTAAAACCGCTTCATTTTTGAGAATTTTATGTGCATCTATATTCTGTGAAAACACAATTACAATATTTTTTAGTTGAAATGATTATCAATTTTTGATTATTTTTACAACGAATCCCAATTTTAATGTATACATAATGTAAGCAAGTGATTGCAAGATGAGTGTTATAAGGATTGCTGAATAATTTTCACTCAAAATTATTTCGTTCTGGAGTCTGGAATAAAAGTTATATGAATGAAAATATCATTGCTCTTACATAGAGAACCAGGTGATTTATATTTCGAAGACGTCATTTGAATAAATTTATTTTTTTTTTCAATGAAGTTTGAAGTTTTCAAATATAATAAATTATAGTAGTACTGTGATAATTTAAAATATATCAGCGCTAGATGTAATTTCATTTTAGAGATGTTTAAATAAAATTACATTTCAGTTGGAAAGTGTTTCATAATCAGTGCTTTATGCATGATTGATTTTTCTTGTTAAATATTTGACCAAAGGAGCTAAATGCAAGTTGATGTCCAATCGTCTAAGCATAAGACAGGAATTTCTCATCTGTGATGAAAATTTGCTTACGTTTTTAATTACGTTTTGTTTACGTTTTGCTTACGTTTGCAGAAAAGTGTTTCATTCTTTTGATAAATCGCTTATAGCGGAGGGCTCTCAAAATTTAAGACCATGCTCCCTATTTAGGTAATAACAAATTGCATGGACCGGTTTCGCTTGTGTAATGAATATCTGTAATGAAAGCGTGATCGTGACTTCATTCGTTGCGCATTTGCATAAATCCCAAAATTAATTATATAAACACCTTGATTTATCTATCTATCTATCTCTGGGTAACTTCAGGCGAAAATGTTGGCGACGAATTTGGCGAGCTATCACAAACTTCACGACTTTTTAAATGTTGCGAAACAGACAAATATGTTGCCAATTCGATAAAAATGACGTCAAATTGATAAAAATGACGCCAAATCAATGAAATTAATCGCGTTTTGAAATGGAACAGCATTGCAATGATGTTTCGATGGCGTTTGTCTGTCAGTTCCAAACATATCTCTTGCCGACAAATTTTGCGACTTTTTAAACTGTCGCCAAATTCATTAATGTCGCCAAATCGATAAACATGTCGCCAAATTGAATAAAAGGTCGCAAAATCGATAAATATGACACCGAATCAATGAAATTAATTCTGATTTGGAAGGGTATAGAATTGTAATGCTGTTTCGGAAGCATTTATCTGCCAGTCCAACCGTCCCACTTGTTGACAAATTAGACGAGTTTTTAAATGTCACCAAAATTATCAAAACATCGCCAAATTGAAGAAAATGTCTCCGAATCGATAAAAATTTTGACAAATCGATAAAAATTTTACTAAATTGATAAATATGACGCAAAATTAATGAAATTACACGTGTTTTGAAAGGAGATAGTATTGTAATGATATTTCGGTAGAGTTTGCCTGTCAATCCAACCGTCCCACTTGACGACAAATTTGGCGAAATTTCAAAATGTCGCCAAATTGATTAAATATCTACAAATTATCAACAATGTTGGCAAATCGCTAAAAATGTCGCCAAATTGATATATATGACGCCAATTCAATAAATTATTTGTGTTTTGATAGGGGATAGTATTGTAATGATGTTTCAGCTGAGTTTGTCTGTCAGTCCAACTGTCCCTCTTGGAGGCGATTTTGGTGAGTTCTTTAAAATGTCTCATTTGAATAAAATATCACAAACATTAACGAAAAAGTGACCAAATCGATGAGAATTCAATATATTGGAAATCATATAAGAATCTACTATAAGAAAAACACATTTATCTATTCATCCTACCGTGACGTTTGGCAAAATATTAGGCGGGGTGTCGCAAATGTAGCCAAATTGATAAAAATGACGCCAAATGGGAGGTAATATTTTGCAAAGTTTGAATTCCGTCATATTATGGGCATGCCTTTTAATGAAGTCATATTTAAGAAAATTACCTCAACAAATAAAGTTCAGGCAGTGTTTTGTGCAACTCAGTTTTATGTCGATAGTATTTTATGGCGATTTCCGATGTCTTGATTTTAAGTATATCTCAATACCTTTATAAACATGATTGCCTTGTTGTTACTGCATTTATATGCTATAGCATAACACTTGTCATATATCAATAACACATTTATTGATATCACTTATTCTGTAAAGATCAACTGGAGCACAATGTGTCTGCAGCAAAGATATACTCAGCTTAACATTAAAAATTGAAAAAAATGACAATTTTTTAAATTAAAATCCCAGTTTTCCCATAGAAACACATATGGTATGTATGTAAACACTATTATGAAACACTACTCAGTGCTCTCTAGAAGCTCGCTACTATTTTAAAAAGTAGGTAATGAATCGAATATGCTGCCAAATCTTTCAAAAATTCGAAATAAATTATAGATATTTTAATATTTGTAAAATATTTATTTTTCCAATTGAAGCGCATTCATAAAATTGACATTTTTTTCACGTTTATTATCCTTCTTATTTATCTATTCGCAGAGGTCAGATATAGAAATGTTAGCCAGCAGGCAGTATGCGGTGTTGAGGGTAAAATCCATATTTTAAAAATCTAAATTTACAGATAAATAAATAAAAGTTTTACAGAAATAAATTTTAAATTTTAAATACAAAATTGTAACAGTATTATAAGCATTTCCTGAAAAATCACCAATTTTCCATGAAAACTTCCGCTTTTAGTCAATTCGACATATTGCTCAAAATTTAAATTCGATAAAAAAGTTTTTAGGTACGATCTTCCATATATGTCAACACAGTATCTATAAAATGCTAATAAGCGTATCTAACACATATCTTGTTGTGTATAAAGCATCCAAACCTTTATATGACATTCACCTCGAATGGGATAATTGGTCAATATTCAAAATGGAATTATTGCTCCATACTAAAGATTTTATGAAATTGCTCTAAATAAGATCAATCTTTAACAGACGATACTTCATTGTTAAGTACATAGTGAATTTCCTAAAATGGATTATCATTGAATTCCACAGCAATTTCTATTGATCTAGAGAACTTCTATTATTTTTGTCATAACTTTATTTGTTAATACTTTGCAAATAAATTAAGGATTCGATAACTTTCATTTCAAAGTGACGTAATGCTCAAATTTAAATTCCGTCAAAAATAAAGTCTTCGAGGTGGATTTCCAAATTTGTTATCGTCAAGTTCCATGGCTTAGCTTTATAAAAATAAAACATCCATGCATTTTGTTGTCAGTTTACTTGTTTATGTTTTACAATTGCATTCAAGATTCATGAATGCAATGATCCTGAGCATGATGGATAATTCTCGCCACGGATTAGCTGAAATATTATTTAGATAATTATTTAATTAAATAAAAAAAAAACCTCTGACCACTCTACGCATCTTTATTGCGTTATAAGCTCTGCGCATTTTTATTGCTTAAAGAGGCACAGCTCCATACTGGGAAACTTTCATGACGGAAGTTTTGACTCTCTCATTACCCAATCGAGGTGAGTGGTAAACAGAATCTTTCAATGTCTGGAGATTTGAAAACTAAAGGCACATCATCACGCTAAACGCTCGACAACATCACGCTAAACATGGACCCAATTCGAATGTTCTACAACTTTTGCGGCGTCACAAGAAAGGGGCATTGACAAAGAGGCGGGTCTGTGAGAGGGGGCTTTTGTGCTAGCGCAGCGGTGACAGACCTTTATAAAAATTCATAGCTATGGAATCTGGTTGCTATACATTTAGTAATCGCAAGCGAGCAAAACCCTCTAGTATCTATATAAATGCTAAAAAGCGTATCTAACACATGTTTTGTTGCATATAAATCATCTAAACCTTTATATGACATTCAGTTGGAATGGGATAATTGGTCAATATTCAAACGGGGTTATTGCTCCATGCTAATTATTTTATGAAATTGCTCTAAATAAGAAGATAATACTTAAACAGACAATACTTCATTTTTTAAATAGATAGTGAATTTCCTAAAATGGGTCATCATTGAAGAGCTTTTCTACAGCAATTTCTATTTTCACCCCATTTCCCACGAACGCAATCAATGCAAGTAATTACGCTTGTGTATCAGTACGAATATTTTATGTTATTTAGGATATTTTAATGGATTATTAAAACAAATATAGCTGACTTTAAAGTTTGATATTGAAATATGTTTAGTTCATTGTATTTTGTCAATTCTGAATTTTTTGGGTGCAATTAATTCTTCAGAATAAAATTTAGATTGTTAGTCTAAGACTTATTACACCTAAAAAATGTATATCTTATTTTCATGGTAGTTGTATTTATATTTTTAAACATATACATTATCGTCTTATTAGAATACGAGATTCAATGCCATAGCTTATTTTGCTTCCATTCACAGTCAAATACGCAATCTATATATACCTAAACATGAATAACCCGTCACGTGGTTCAAAGCAGCGATTTCCATATTTTAATAAAAAATTCACAAAAGTTTGCGTGTTTCGTTTTATTACTTGAAAATATGATGTATATATGTAAAATAGAGCTGATGATATTCTTTGTCGATATTTTATATCTTTTGTTTTACATTCCATCGTTAGTCATCAATATCGAAAACTTATGCTGCATAAAAATGGTTCAAACTTTGCATTTTGTGCTTCCTTTGCTACCTTTTATATTACAATGATATTTGAAATGAACATAGGTATATAAATTCTACTTTGCATTGAAAACTATGCATTTTCCGGATACGTTAGTTTGAAGTAACATTAAACGTTAAAAAATGTAGCATATTTATTATTTACTAGCCGCCTTTGGCGACCAGCCTGTTCGCTACCCTTGAAAATTCTGACCGTGGCAAATTCGTTGGCGCGACCTACCAGAAAGGTGTAAGGTAACTGCTTGGAAGGCCAGGAAGTGCCACACAATTTAGACCGGAACCCAATGGGGGAGGCATCCAAAGAGACCGTACCCTCCTTCCCCTACCACACGCGGATGGCACGGTAGCCCAGTGGTTAGCGCGCGGGAATTTCACTCGGTAGGCCCGGGTTCGATTCCCGCCATTGCCAAAACTGCAGCCGTGTTCACGCGGAGTACGATCACGTTAAACGTGTGGGACTGCAAGTCCTTAGACCGGAACCAAGTGGGAGAAGCATCCACAGGGACCGTACCCTTCTTCCCCTACCACCAACTTCTCGGAAGGACTCACCGACCCACATGTTTAACGTGCTCGTACTCCGCGTAAACACGGCGGCAATTTTGGGAATCGAACCCGGGCCTGGTAACTGGTTGGACGGCCAGGATGTGCCACGCAATTTAGACCGGAACCCAGTGGGGGAGGCATCCACAGGGAACGTACCCTCCTTCCCCTACCACCAACCTCTCGGAAAAACATACGGACCCATATGTTTAACGTGATCGTACTCCATGTCAGTGGCGGAAATCGAACGCGGGCCTACCGCGTGCAATTCCCGCGCGCTAACCACTGGGCTACTTCGCCCTCCGCGACAATCTCCATAACTTTCTTTTTATTCACCCAATTTAGACCGTACCCTCCTTCCCCTACCACCAACCTCTCGGAAGGACTCACGAACCCACATGTTTAACGTGATCGTACTCTGCGTGAACTAGACGTAAGTTTTGGCAGTGGCGGGAATCGAACCCGGGCCTACTGAGTGCAATTTCCGCGCGCTAACCACTGGGCTGCCGCGCCCTCCGCGACAATCTCCATAAATTTCTACATATTCACCCAATTTAGACGGGAACCCAGTGGGGGAGGCATCCACAGGGGCCGTATCCTCCTTCCCCTACCACCAACCTCTCGGAAGGACTTACGGACCCACATATTTAACGTGATCGTATTCCACGTAAACACGGCGGCAGTTTTGGCAGTGGCGGGAATCGAACCCGGGCCTACCGCTAACTTCCCGCGCGCTAATTTGCAATTTAAAATGACCATATGCTTAATTCCATCATCCTCATTCCATTGTTTCATTGTTCTATCATTTAAAATATACATAAAATTAAAATATCCATTTAAAATATCCAAAAGTTAAAATATACATTTAAAAAATCCTGATCGTCCCATCATTTAAAATATAAATATAATAATTTATATAGAGCAAAGGCGCTCTATTCAGAACCGTGACGTCACCTCCACCTTGACGTCCCCACCCACCACCTTCCCTGCTTCAGCGGGGGAGAAACGAACGGAACGCCGAGAAATTTAAAATCATGGCGTCTTTAAAATTGAAATCCTGAAGGCAATTTTCATTATTTCTGGACCACATTAGACTTGTAAGAATGCCAGATATTTCAGCTTTCTAAAAATGTAAATTATTAGTCGAAATTATGAGTACTTTTCACGATGCGAGAATTTAAAAACCAAAAATTGATTTTTTGAGCCAAAAGTGAGTTTTGTTTTAAAATCTTTAAAAAATATTAGAAATCGAAATTCAGATTTGAAATTGATATATTTTTACTCGAAATTCTCTGCTCTTTCCGATGGTGTAATTTGTTTTTTTCTACGATGTCTGCATCGTGGAGAAAAAAGGGCAAAAAGGGCAAAAAACGGTCGAAATCGCATAAAACATTAAATAAATAAAAAAATAATTAAAATTTTAAAAATCGGTTTTCACGTGTCCCCTTCCCTCCCCCCCAGGTCTCCGATTGCCAAATTTCGTAGCTCTCCGACGCGCGGTCGCGAAACGTATAGTGTATAAGACAGACACACAGACATTGCCTTTTATTATATAGACTAGCCGCCTTTGGCGACCAGCCTGTTCGCTACCCTTGAAAATTCTGACCGTGGCAAACTCGTTGGCGCGACCTACCAGAAAGGTGTAAGGTAACTGCTTGGAAGGCCAGGAAGTGCCACACAATTTAGACCGGAACCCAATGGGGGAGGCATCCAAAGAGACCGTACCCTCCTTCCCCTACCACAAACCTCTCGGAAGGACTTGCAGTCCCACACGTTTAACGTGATCGTACTCCGCGTGAACACGGCTGCAGTTTTGGCAATGGCGGGAATCGAACCCGGGCCTACCGAGTGAAATTCCCGCGCGCTAACCACTGGGCTACCGTGCCATCCGCGACTATCTCCATAACTTTATTTTTATTCGGCAATTTTGGGAATCGAACCCGGGCCTACCAAGTGCAAATCCCGCGCACTAACCAATGGGGTACTTCACCCTCCGCGATATTCTTCATAACTTTCTTTTTATTCACCCAATTTAGACCGGAACCAAGTGGGAGAAGCATCCACAGGGACCGTACCCTTCTTCCCCTACCACCAACCTCTCGGAAGGACTTACAGACCCACATGTTTAACGTGATCTTACTCCGCGTAAACACGGCGGCAATTTTGGGAATCGAACCCGGGCCTACCGAGTGCAATTTCGGCGCGCTAACCATTGGGCTACTTTGCCCTACGCGACAATCTCCATAACTTTCTTTTTATTCATCCAATTTAGACCGTACCCTCCTTCCCCTACCACCAACTTCTCGGAAGGACTCACGGACCCACATGTTTAACGTGCTCGTACTCCGCGTAAACACGGCGGCAATTTTGGGAATCGAACCCGGGCCTGGTAACTGGTTGGACGGCCAGGATGTGCCACCCAATTTAGACCGGAACCCAGTGGGGGAGGCATCCACAGGGAACGTACCCTCCTTCCCCTACCACCAAGCTCTCGGAAAAACATACGGACCCATATGTTTAACGTGATCGTACTCCATGTCAGTGGCGGAAATCGAACCCGGGCCTACCGCGTGCAATTCCCGCGCGCTAACCACTGGGCTACTTCGCCCTCCGAGACAATCTCCATAACTTTCTTTTTATTCACCCAATTTAGACCGTACCCTCCTTCCCCTACCACCAACCTCTCGGAAGGACTCACGAACCCACATGTTTAACGTGATCGTACTCTGCGTGAACGTGGCGTAAGTTTTGGCAGTGGCGGGAATCGAACCCGGGCCTACTGAGTGCAATTCCCGCGCGCTAACCACTGGGCTGCCGCGCCCTCCGCGACAATCTCCATAATTTTCTACATATTCACCCAATTTAGACGGGAACCCAGTGGGGGAGGCATCCACAGGGGCCGTATCCTCCTTCCCCTACCACCAACCTCTCGGAAGGACTTACGGACCCACATATTTAACGTGATCGTATTCCACGTAAACACGGCGGCAGTTTTGGCAGTGGCGGGAATCGAACCCGGGCCTACCGCTAACTTCCCGCGCGCTAATTTGCAATTTAAAATGACCATATGCTTAATTCCATCATCCTCATTCCATTGTTTCATTGTTCCATCATTTAAAATATCCATAAAATTAAAATATCCAGAAGTTAAAATATACATTTAAAAAATCCAGATCGTCCCATCATCTATATAATAAAAGGCAATGTCTGTGTGTCTGTGTGTCTGTCTTATACACTATACGTTTCGCGACTGCGCGTCGTAGAGCTACGGAATTTGGCAATCGGAGACCGGGGGGGGGAGGGAAGGGGACACGTGAAAACCGATTTTCAAAATTCTAATTATTGTTTTATTTATTTAATGTTTTATGCGATTTCGACCTTTTTTTGCCCTTTTTGCCCTTTTTACTCCACGATCCAGACGTCGTAGAAAAAAACAACTCACACCATCGGAAAGAGCAGACAATTGCGAGTAAAAATATATCAATTCCAAATCTCCATTTCGATTTCTAATATTTTATAAAGATTTTAAAACAAAAGTCACTTTTGGCTCAAAAAAAACGATTTTTGGTTTTTAAATTCTCGCATAGTAAATAGTACTCATAATTTCGACTAATAATTTACATTTTTAGAAAGCTGAAATATCTGGCATTCTTACAAGTCTAATCTGGTCCAGAAATAATGAAAATTGCCTTCAGGATCGCAATTTTAAAGACGTCATGATTTTAAATTTCTCGGCGTTCCGTTCGTATCTCCCCCGCTGAAGTAGGGAAGGTGGTGGGTGGGGACTTCAAGGTGGAGGTGACGTCACGGTTCTGAATAGAGCGCCTTTGCTCTATATAAATTATTATATTTATATTTTAAATGATGGGACGATCTGGATTTTTTAAATGTATATTTTAACTTTTGGATATTTTAAATGGATAATTTTTACAAGGCATTGTTTTTCTGGCATTTTTTTTTTAATAATAATTTTTTTCTGGATAATTTTTCTGGCATTCTTAATTTAATTTTTTTCTGGATAATTTTTCTGGCATTCTTAATTTAATTTTTTTCTGGATAATTTTTCTGGCATTCTTACAAGTCTAATGTGGTCCAGAAATAATGAAAATTGCCTTCAGGATGGCAATTTTAAAGACGCCATGATTTTAAATTTCTCGGCGTTCCGTTCGTTTCTCCCCCGCTGAAGCAGGGAAGGTGGTGGGTGGGGACGTCAAGGTGGAGGTGACGTCACGGTTCTGAATAGAGCGCCTTTGCTCTATATAAATTATTATATTTATATTTTAAATGATGGGACGATCTGGATTTTTTAAATGTATATTTTAACTTTTGGATATTTTAAATGGATATTTTAATTTTATGGATATTTTAAATGATAGAACAATGAAACAATGGAATGAGGATGATGGAATTAAGCATATGGTCATTTTAAATTGCAAATTAGCGCGCGGGAAGTTAGCGGTAGGCCCGGGTTCGATTCCCGCCACTGCCAAAACTGCCGCCGTGTTTACGTGGAATACGATCACGTTAAATATGTGGGTCCGTAAGTCCTTCCGAGAGGTTGGTGGTAGGGGAAGGAGGATACGGCCCCTGTGGATGCCTCCCCCACTGGGTTCCCGTCTAAATTGGGTGAATATGTAGAAAGTTATGGAGATTGTCGCGGAGGGCGCGGCAGCCCAGTGGTTAGCGCGCGGGAATTGCACTCAGTAGGCCCGGGTTCGATTCCCGCCACTGCCAAAACTTACGCCACGTTCACGCAGAGTACGATCACGTTAAACATGTGGGTTCGTGAGTCCTTCCGAGAGGTTGGTGGTAGGGGAAGGAGGGTACGGTCTAAATTGGGTGAATAAAAAGAAAGTTATGGAGATTGTCGCGGAGGGCGAAGTAGCCCAGTGGTTAGCGCGCGGGAATTGCACGCGGTAGGCCCGGGTTCGATTTCCGCCACTGACATGGAGTACGATCACGTTAAACATATGGGTCCGTATGTTTTTCCGAGAGGTTGGTGGTAGGGGAAGGAGGGTACGTTCCCTGTGGATGCCTCCCCCACTGGGTTCCGGTCTAAATTGCGTGGCACATCCTGGCCGTCCAACCAGTTACCAGGCCCGGGTTCGATTCCCAAAATTGCCGCCGTGTTTACGCGGAGTACGAGCACGTTAAACATGTGGGTCCGTGAGTCCTTCCGAGAAGTTGGTGGTAGGGGAAGGAGGGTACGGTCTAAATTGGATGAATAAATAGAAAGTTATGGAGATTGTCGCGTAGGGCAAAGTAGCCCAATGGTTAGAGCGCGGAAATTGCACTCGGTAGGCCCGGGTTCGATTCCCAAAATTGCCGCCGTGTTTACGCGGAGTACGATCACGTTAAACATGTGGGTCTGTAAGTCCTTCCGAGAGGTTGGTGGTAGGGGAAGAAGGGTACGGTCCCTGTGGATGCTTCTCCCACTTGGTTCCGGTCTAAATTGGGTGAATAAAAAATAAGTTATGAAGAATATCGCGGAGGGTGAAGTACCCCAGTGGTTAGTGCGCGGGATTTGCACTTGGTAGGCCCGGGTTCGATTCCCAAAATTGCCGAATAAAAATAAAGTTATGGAGATTGTCGCGGATGGCACGGTAGCCCAGTGGTTAGCGCGCGGGAATTTCACTCGGTAGGCCCGGGTTCGATTCCCGCCATTGCCAAAACTGCAGCCGTGTTCACGCGGAGTACGATCATGTTAAACGTGTGGGACTGCAAGTCCTTCCGAGAGGTTTGTGGTAGGGGAAGGAGGGTACGGTCTCTTTGGATGCCTCCCCCATTGGGTTCCGGTCTAAATTGTGTGGCACTTCCTGGCCTTCCAAGCAGTTACCTTACACCTTTCTGGTAGGTCGCGCCAACGAGTTTGCCACGGTCAGAATTTTCAAGGGTAGCGAACAGGCTGGTCGCCAAAGGCGGCTAGTTTAAAATATAAATATAATAATTTATATCGAGCAAAGGCGCTCTATTCAGAACCGTGACGTCACCTCCACCTTGACGTCCCCACCCACCACCTTCCCTGCTTCAGCGGGGGAGAAACGAAGCGATACGCCGAGCGGAACGCCATGAAATATAAAATCATGACGTCTTTAAAATTGCGATCCTGAAGGCAATTTTCATTATTTCTGGACCAGATTAGACTTGTAAGAATGCCAGATATTTCAGCTTTCTAAAAATGTAAATTATTAGTCGAAATTATGAGTACTTTTTACTATGCGAGAATTTAAAAACCAAAAATCGTTTTTTTGAGTCAAAAGTGACTTTTGCTTTAAAATCATAAAAAAATATTAGAATTTATCTCTGAGATTTGAAATTGATATATTTTTACTCGAAATTCTCTGCTCTTTCCGATGGTGTGATTTGTTTTTTTCTACGATATCTGGATCGAGGAGAAAAAAGGGCAAAAAGATCAAAAAAAGTCGAAATCGCATAAAACATTAAATAAATAAAAAAATAATTAGAATTTTGAAAATCGGTTTTCACGTGTCCCCTTCCCACCCCCCAGGGTCTCCGATTGCCAAATTTCGTAACTCTCCGACGCGCGGTCGCGAAACGTATAGTGTATAAGGCAGACACACATACATTGCCTTTTATTATTAACATTAAACGTTATTATAAAGTTAAATGTGTAACTTTATAAACGTTTTATTATTAACATTAAACGTTAAAAAATGTAGCATATTTATTATTTATATAGATATTTTTATATAGATTTTATATAGATATTTTTATATAGATTTTATATAGATATTTTTATATAGATTTTATATAGATATTTTTATATAAATATAGGCTCTTGTCATATACAACATGTGATTTTTCTGTTCAGCGCATGCATGTATGTACACTGATGCATACTTTTACCTTTACGAGCATAAAATTTGAGCATTAATAATAAATTATAATTAACAGCTTTAAAAGTATACAGGGTGTCCCAAAAAGATTGAAACGAGCTTTAATTCTTTACCTGTTGGAGATATGTGGGCAATGTGAATTCCTAAATGTTGAAAGTAAGGTAAGAAATAAGCCTACGTTAATGAAATAGTCCTTCCATTAATTTTCAAAAAGTTACACATTTTAAATTTTTATACGAACACCTTAGTAAATTTGGTTGATGAAAAGAATTGTATTTTTAACGCAACAAGATCGTTAAAAAAACCCGCTTATCTGTATCTTTAAAATCAACTGATTTATAATAAAGGAAAAAATCTGACTTATGCCACTTTTCCGTACCATGTGAATGGCTGTTTTATCAGTGAAAATAGGGATCATAAACCAATTGGCGATGGAAATTGTTTTGATCAAAAATAAGTTATTATGTGTGAAATTTTTTTTAATTTCAAATACATCTAAATAAAGCTTTTCACAGACAGAGATCATATAAAGCAGTGGTCTTCACTACGCGGTTGGGTATCCTATGTATTATCATCCAGTTTTATATTTTTATAATATGTCACAAATTTACATTTCTAATTTGATATATGGTCCCCATTCACAATGTTCAACATTCAATTAAATAAAACTCTCTCAATTTTAAAGATACAGATATGAGGTTTTTTAATGATCTTGTTACATTAAAAATAAGCATTTTCTGATTGACCAAAATTGTCTAAGGGGGTCGTATAAAAATTTAAGAATGTAACTTTGTGAAAATTAATGGGAGGACTATTTCATTAACGTAGTCTTATTTCCTACTTTACGTTCAACATTTTTGCAATTTACATTGCCCATTTATTTCCAAAAGGTGAAGAATTAAAGCGTGTTTCAATTTTTTGTGGACACCCTATATTATATATTATTTAGCACGTTAATGTCTGAAAGTCAAAACAAAAACATGCTTGTTTCTGTATTGTTTAAAATATTTCACATTTGTATATTTTATAAGGTTGATCAAAGAGGATTCTTAGAAAAGTTAAGGAAATATGCTTGAGTTATAGGCTATGGTGATACAAATATATGACAGGGATTTGCCTTTCGTATATGATTCTTGGTATTGCTTCCTACTATTTGGACGTTCAAATATATACCTTATATCTTTGGGTAGGTCTGGATAATAGAAGAAGGAAAAGAAGAAACACGCATGGACAGAAATCTATTGCAGAACCTGTTTAAAATGTCATCAGTCAGAAATATTGGTGATTTGAATTAAAATAATAATATTATCACGCACTTGTCAGGCATTGCAGTGTTCATCGCGTTAAAGGCTATGTAGATCCAACTCTTAAACGGGGATTTATTGTCTTCCGTTTGTGCGTGTTGTTAATTTCTGGTATCGAGTTCTAATTAGGCAATTCTCTTTAACCATGATCCTCAACGTCAGGAGCACTTCCCACAAAGGAACAATTTCAATGTATAGGAGTGTTATTGGTGGTTGGTGACTTTCTGTCATATTCAGGAATGATTCAATAAACAAAACTTGCATGAAAAGAAATCTAGTGCTAATCATTGTTTAAAATGACATTATCCAGAAACAATGTAAATATGAATTCAGTAAATAATATTATCATGTACTTGATTAGCATTACAGGCACCATCACGTTAGAGGTAATGGGGATACAACTTTTGCTAGGAATTTAATGTCTTCCTTAATGTCTTCCGAATATATAGAAGGTTATTGATGATTGGTGAATTCATGTCATATTCCAAGCCAAAATTGTGGAACAATCAGAAGAAATTAACATGAGGAACAAGCGAAACGCATGCGCCGACAGCTCTAACTGTCAAAAATACTTAATCGGATGCTAGATGCCCAGCAATTCTAAAATATTTTTAAACATTGGCTAACAAGTTAGGGGCTTACGCAAATGATGTCAGTAACGCAAAACCAATCTGTGGGATAAAATCAGTCTGTACAATTAATCCGTGTGTATTTAGGCATCTTTTCATTGTTTAAGCATTTCTGAAAATCACAGATATTCGCCAATAACCATATTATCTTAAACAATTCATTTTATTAAAATTTCATTGCTAATTAGATAACACTCTGTATTTGCATCTGGATCACTTTACTTCAAAGTTTATTATAGTAACTTTTTTAATTTTAAGAAAGAGACGTTGGAATCAGTTTTCCTCAATCTGATATTGTCTTTACGGTAGACACTCCTAGCATGTACAATCACGGAACTTTCCTTATAGATATATTGGCGTAACTAACAACTTTACTAAGAATTATGTATATTTTCTCTTGCGATAGTTAGATCTTACTTAACAGCATTCCAAATTGCAACTTCTTTAGATCTCATCGACAGAATATATCTCCTACTTTATGCAAATTCAACTTGAGAACTACACGTACTTTTTCCAAACACTGTTAGTTGGAATTTCTATGAAAAGTGCACAGAGCATGACATGTTTCATTCTGTTGTATGAATAAATGATGGATATATGTAAAGTAGAGTTGACAGTATTCTCACTCGCTATTTCATCCTGTTTGTTTGCATTTTTCCCTGTCTTCTTTTGCACAAATCCTTCTGCCTCTGAAAAATGTTTTAAACTTCCCATATCTGCCTTTTTTATTCTATCATTTATATTTCAGTTTTATTTGAAATAAACTCAAATGTCTTGTTTCCGTTGAGTAATGTACTTTCATCGTATTGAGCGCAAAAATATCTTCTATAGTTTAGTATTGACAAAAAGCGAAGTCGAAATTATATGAATATGTTTTTCTCTCAAGACAGAAGGAGGATGTGCATTCTGTGCTTTGGGAGTTGTATTCGTTTTTGAATAGAGAAAAAAAATGCGTTATATTTCATGTATCTGAAAAAATGAAACATTCATAACATTAACAAATCAATATCGTTTAAGGTAAATTAATTATTTATATTATTAAGGCAGAATAATATCTATCTCTCTTGACAGCGACTCGAATTGTGAAATGAGCTGACACTCGTTACCGCGAAAAGATTGGATGATTTTGGATAAATGTTTGTACATAACTATATATCCTAGATATAAAACCGCGATGTAGCCCAATAAAGATCAATAGGAAGTTTGAATCCACAATATGTAATGTTATATGCATATGATGCAATGGGAGTTGCAATATGCAATGCAGTTTCATGCAATGCATGGGAAATTTTGTTCCCAAAACAAAGCACGTGCAACTGACAGGAAGCTAACTGTTTATTTGCATTGACGTTATACTTTAACATTGACATCGTCCATCTTCTGACAATAACTAATATATATATATAAATATATATATATATATATATGTATGTGTGTATATATATATATATATATATATATATATATATACATGTACTTTAACATTGACATCGACCATCTTCTGACAATAACTAATATATATATATGTGTGTGTGTGTGTGTGTGTATATATATATATATATATATATATATATATATAAATATATAGATATATATATACATATATATACATATACCCGGGATTTACCATTAATAGAAAAATGCTGTATATAGAAAAATAGGAGTGAGAATAGACTGATCTGGTAACTAAAGGACTGTACAACTAGCTGTTGTATCTGAAAAACAATAAAAGTAATTATGATAATATCATATATTATAATATTTAAAAATATTCCTGATATTATGTGCCATAAGTATCGTGAAGGTAAGGAGATAGACTGTAAAGAAGGGTGAATTAAAACTTGTATATGGGAGCATGTAAGAAAGTAATTTAACTTATATATAATGCAGTTACATATGGCACTAATACCCTAATTCCCTACATAAGTATACAAGGTGTAAATACTAATGTATAATTACTTAATGTATAAGATGAAAAATTGCAAATCAGAAACAAAATGTAGCTCGATGAGCTAGGCCTTTTCCAGCTCCCAAAAAGTGTGTATATGGAATAAATGGAATAAAATGAATATTAATGGAATAACATGAATATGAAAAGCATTTCTGAAACCATGTACGTTTTCAAGGGCCAGACATGTTTCATTAATGCTGATTCTACGTTTCTGTGCACACAACTGTAAAATGTATTACAGAACTAATCTACATGGCCCGACGTAGGAGAACATATAAAGTGGATCAAATACGCAAAGAAAACAATTATGAATATCGTATATACCATTACACCAGCTTGTGGCAAATTATTTAAATGAGAATACAATGTAATTTAAAGTAAAATGGAAATAATATAATGAATATATATCTACCCTTTGTTCTGCTGAACTTCTGAAATAGCATGAAACTGACCAAACATCTCAGAACAGGTTATAGTGAATTTTGTTACTGACTAAGCAATTTATCTCAAAGCAGGTTATAGTTAATTATACAAAATTTTTAACTGTTAGAAGAAAATATGGAGATAAAGAATTATTTAGAATTGTTAGAGTATGATTTGTCAATATGTTGTTGTAATTTTAGCAAGGTGTTATATATATATCTATATATATAGATATATAATAAAAATTGATAAAGCACTATAAGATTAAAAGATTCTAGTTAAAAATCATATAAATGAAAAGCGCAATGCAGCATTTTCCCCATTATACGAAATATAATAAGATAAAATAGAAATAGGATACAAATGGAATAAAAAAATGGATGGGAAGGCTAACGGGAATATGCTGAAAAAAGCCTAAGGGGGGATTGCGACCCCTTAAATCCCCGGTTACAGCATGCTGCTAAGCCGCGGCACACTCCCGGTATGGCCACAATCGCCGTAGCACTTCTCCAATGCCTGTAGCTCGAATGAATAGACCTTGATTTTTCGAAGGAGTAAAGAAGAAATGATACCTAATTCCTATAGAACGTTGTTAAAATCCAAAGACAATATAAGAAGAATTCATCCTTCCCCCTCATTATTATAAAATTATAAAGAGTCATAAACCTTACCATGTTTCTTTTTCCCATATCAAATCATTAGAACATTCTGTTGTTTCTTCTTTCGTCATGAGTGAAAGTAGTTGTCATAAAATAGTGATCCAAATATCTATTTCTTTTTGTTGCCATTTCGTCATTACAAACTTCCATGATGTTATGTACTTGTGAATATTTATTTTTGTAATGATCATTTAGTTGACGTTTTAAAAAGGCCTTGGGATACTTTTGTCGCATTGCTTCCCTTATCACAAATATATTATATTTGTCCCATTGTATTGCAGTCTCATTGGTGAGCCTTTTACCCTTACCCATCCTTACTTGTTCTTAGCAAATGCCCAGCATTACGGCTCTTGACGGTTCATATATCTCAGATAGTATTCATCAGATTCATCAGAATAGATTCATCAGATAGAATTTTGGAGAACTGAAAAATTTGCAAAGGCTTGAATGCCCATAGTCTCGGATAATTTGTATTTATATACTATAAATATGTATATGTACTATTGTAAATATTTAATCTGTAAATAAAATTAAGCATTGATCTCGAAACAACATTTGGATTCACGTGAGTATTGAGTTATAAGCCTCTATCACTTTTAGTAATTTGTATGTTGTTGTTGTTGAGACCCAGACCGTCCGACCTACCAGGAAGGTGTAAGGTAACTGTTTGGACAGCCGGGAAGTGCCACCCAATTTAGACCGGAACCCAGTAGGGGAGGCATCCACAGGGACCGTACCCTCCTTCCCCTACCACCAACCTCTCGGAAGGACTTACGGACCCACATGTTTAACGTGATCGTAATCCGCGTGAACACGGCGGCTGTTTTGGCAATGGCTGGAATCGAACACGGGAGTAATTTGTATGTGTAATATCTTACAGCGTCCACATGTAAGTGCAGATAGTTAATACTACAAATATGCATCTAAAATAGGCTTCCGAAATATAGTGAAAGAGATGCACTTATAGGTGGGCGTAAATAAAACAAAACTACATAAATTATTACTAGATGATATATTATACAACAAAATAATCTAATCATGTTTAAATATACAACATATAAAAGGAACATATTTAAATTTAATTTTAATCAAGGCATCTTGAAATATTATTATTTTACTTGCACTCTGAGACTTATTTTACTTATATTCTTAAACTTATTTTACTTACATTCTTACATTTATTTTACTTGCACACTTAATTTACTTTTAAGCATAACTTATTCGAGCATAACTTATTCGAGATGCACAAAATAGTTCATGTTTTATTCCGCAATCTGAATAAATAATAGATATACCGAAAGAGTAGTTGATAATTCTTTATTGCAACATAGTATCTCGTTTGTTTGCATTTATTCGTGTCATGCTTAAAACTTACCATCTGCTTTTTCTTACATGCTAGCATGTAAACTTTGCATTTGAAATGTGCATGAATCATGCTTTCGATTAAGGAATATATTTCCAGTCACTCGATTTCACACATACAAGAGTATTATTCATAATTTATTGTTCCTGAAAGCAAAATACAAGCTCACAAGTAACAGAAATAATTTATACGACGAAAACATGATTTTAATTATATGATTAATGCAATCTGCTACCCGTGTGTAGGTAAATACTTCTTTCTTTGTTTAACGCCGAAAGTAATAAGAAACTTTCAATACCTTGTGTTTTAATTATACTAAGAAATAATCCGAGACAAAAGTACATTTTTTCATTTATTTTTATCATTCCAATTAAGAATATGAACTTAAAAATCTGGTGTTGGCAGCACATGACTTTCCATGAAGACTCAAATTCATTTTTTCTTTATTACTTTAAATTGAGTTTACTTGCACAAAACGGCATTAAATTTGCATTTACAATTCAATTTCTGCTTTTATTTGGTAATTGGACATTTTTCCAATGGCGGCATAAAAAATGCGAAAAATCTCAAATATCTCGAGTACAGTTAGTTCTAGAGTTATAAAGAGTTGTTCTTATTCTTTTCCTCGTCAAAAATTACGTATAAAACAAACATTTAAATGATACATTTGAGCATACTTTTTTTTTTTTAAATTTTAGAGATTTTTGTGTGGGTCATTTCGTAGAAAAAGGCAGATTGTTCTTTTCCAAATCTCACCAAAATCTAATCGGCACCATAGCATCCCACCAGTAACTTATCTACCAAATTTTATGAAATTTTGCCAATTAGTATTTTATCTAGAGCGGATAAGGAAATTTTTACGGACCATTTCGCAAAAAAAGGCGAGTTCTGTTTTTTTACGAATCGTACCATAAACTAATCAGCACCAGGGTCACATCCAAGTGAATTACCTACCAAATTTTATCAAATTCGGTCTATTAGTTTTTGAGTTAGGGTGGATACATACATTGCACAGACACAGACAGACAGACAGACACACAGTCAGACAGACAGGCGTCAAGCTAAAAATGTTTCTTTCGTATTCTAGCGGTCTCGAAATGTGTAGATCCGTCGAAAACTCGACTTGCGATTTTCGACATGATTCCAATTCTTTCCCCATACATTACCATGTATTGCGGGGAAAGTAAAAATTGTGTATTATATCAAGCTTTCAAGGCAAGGGGGTGGGCGTTCAGCAATTATCAGGACCTTTTAGAAACCCTCCTAAAGAGCTGCCACAGACTATAGTGCAAAATTGAATTTAAAATGCATTTTTAATACTGTCCAACAGAGTTGAAAAGTTTTTATGACTTTGTTCATTCTGTCTGACTGTCGATATGCATGTATGTCTGTATGTCTGTCTGCATGTCTGTCTTTCAGACGATAACTGCCGTAAAAATGCCTTTATTAAAATGAAATTTTAGTATGTGGTTGAGACGGTTTGTGGGACAGATTGGAATGTAAATTAATAATATCATCCATTAAGTTTTGTGTTGAACCCAGGTTGAAAAAGTGAAATACATTGAACCGTATGGAACCTAATTTTTCAAACATTTTATAAGCAGAATTTAAATTCGCAAATTGCTTCATAGCTTCATACATTTTAGGAAATAATCAAATTATCACATAAAATATATAAAAAATTTTTAGCAAAATATGTACAGTAGTTTTTCAAATAAAAATTAAAATATAAATTACGCCCATATTATATGAAGAGATCATGTGATACACTTCAAAATAAAACATGGCATCCATATGTTTTTCCAATGTAAAAATCGCGATTTTTAAAGTTCTTTAACATTTAAATTTAGCGTTACGTCCGTCCTAACACCGCTTTATTTTTTAGTATTTTCTGTGCATCTATATATTCTGCGTCAACGTAATTACAATATTTTTGAGTTAAATGATCATCACAAACTTTGATTATTTCTACAACAAAGCCTAATGGATGCAAAATGTAATAAAGTGACTGCAAGATGAGTTGTATAAGAATTGCTGAATTTTTTTCAGTCATAATTATTTAGCTCTGGAGTCTGGAATAACAGTGATATGGATAAAACATTAATTACTTTTACATAGAGAGCCAGTCAGACGATTTATATTTCGATGACGTCATTTGAATAAAATTAAGTTTTTCATTCGAAGTTTGAAATTTTCAAATATAATAAATTACTGTAGTACTGTGATAATTTCAAATATAGTGCTGAATGTATAACATTTTAGAGATGTTCAAGTAAAATTGCATTTCACTGGGAAAGTGTTTCATAATCATTGTTTTATACATGATTTATCTTTCTTGTATACACTCTCATACGGATTTTCCCCGGGCTAACTGAGATACTGCCATTGTTGACCATAAGGATTGGTTTCATCAGGACTTCATTGCCCTCAATAAAAGATACAGATGGAAATATGATGTAGAATATTTTTAAGTGTTTGTGAGAGATGCTGCAGAAACTCATTGAAAGTGACAGCGGCTCCTTTATGAGGATTATAAAGGGGAATGTATAAATGCAAATGTTAAAACTCATTTTATGCATAATTCAGAAACCAGAGCTAATCTGATCTGAGCTAATCAGAAGACCAAACAGTTTAAACGTTACCTAAATTAAACACACAAGACCTCAAAATGTGCTGTGCGGTGATATAAAATCGACATTATTTTAAACTCAAAGAAATGTCCTTGCATAGCTCAAGGTTCACTTATTCCAATCCTTCATAATTAGAAGTAAGAAAGGACGATATTTTACTAAACATAGCTATTTTATTATTATATTACCAGTCACACCGAGAAAGACGAGGAATATGTTTTGTGCATTACTAGTAAAAAAATGCTTTAAAAAATAGCTACATATTTTTTACTGATCCATGTTTTTCATCTATGTTTAATGTTTCCCAGCTATGTTTTTCTGCTTCATGTTTGTCAGCAATGTTTAATGTTTTTAGCTAACATATTACTTACTAGAAGAGGCAATTATAGAAATTATATTTGCTTTAAAATGTGCTTTTTGGTGATAAGTAAAACATTATGTAATGAGCTTTTTCTTAATACGTTTCCTCAAAGAAATCTTTTAAGTAAACCAGTATAAAAATAATAGAATATGTAATACATGTTATTATATGCCGTTATAAATAATAAGTTTATCATTCTCTATAGGCAATCCAAGGTTTGTCCATATGATAGATTAAAACATAGAAAATTAAAATCTTAGTAAATATGTTTGAAGTCAAATCACATTAAATTGAACCGAGCGACGGGAGAACTAGAAACAAATGCATTCAAATTGTCGTAATTTTTGTGTTCCATGCATCCAGAAATACTAAATTAAAAATTTCGTAGCTTTTGTTGTGCATATATCCATAACTATACCATAAGTTATTTATTAATTAATGTAATTTAACTTGTTTATGACAGAATTTATTCTAACTATTCAAATTGCATTTCTCTCGCACTAATAACCATAATTCTACTATTTCATGTCTCCCAACGTAAGATTATATTTACTCAAGCCATTTAAGTTTACCTTTCATTTGAAAAGCACAAAACTTTCGGCGTTTTATTTTTAAATATTCACAACTCATGGATATATGTATGGAAGATTCAGAGAACACTACAAAGGAAAACGTAAATTAATTTCAATCTCTGACTTTCTTACTCTGTCATTTATATTCCAGTTTCATTGGATATACACTTTAAGTGCAATGGGACTAAGAACTGTTGTTTAATGCATAACGCTGTCTTTTGCAGAAATAGGAATATTCTGCTTAATTTCGTACTTTCAAGAATTGAGATTTTTTAAAATGTTAATAGTGTCTGTTCAAATAATGCAAAAGCATACGTTATATGAAAATATTTATATTTACACAAATTGATATAATACCTTATAAACGAAACTAAATTCGTATATGAAATATTAGAAGCATTCACTAAAACAGTAAAATTAAATTTATGCATGATTTCTTATTTAATATACAGGGTGATTAAAAAAAGATGGGCTAAACTTTAAGAGGTAGTAGTACAAAACCAAACCAAGCATTTTTGTCATAGTTTATCGGTTCGGAAATGGCACGTAAGGGAGCCAGTGGACACTTAATGTTGAAATGAACCGATAAGGTTAGGCGAAAACACAGGAATTATTTCGAAGTATTAAAATGACATTTAATAAACAATAATTGCAGTAATGGTTCAAAAGAGCGAGAGCTAGCCTGAATGCACGTCTCATAGGGATCGATGGAATGATTGGTGAACTCTCTCGAATAGACGTATTCCTCTACTCTACATATTCAAGGGGAGTGTCATAGACAAGAGTCTTTGTGCTTCTATGCCATTCCCATTTGCAATTTTATGGATGAAATGCATATCAGCTTTTTCCTTCTTTGTAAATTCCTCCGTCGTCTCAAAAATTGGAGCTGCGAATAAATGCTACAAACTGATAAGGCCGCACATTCGTTGTTGCGAACATATAAGCGTTCTTCTTTTTCCCGAGATGCCATATGCATACGTGGTTTTCTTCTTCAACCAGAAAATAACAACCACAACGACGCTTTTAAGTTTGCGGAGCGGTCGCTTCCCTATGAGTAAGCGCCCGGTAACGTCTTTACGTTTCATTTCCAACCCGGTAAACTATGGCGAAATATTCTTGGTTCGGTTTGTACTACCACCTCGTAAAATTGAGCCCATATGTTTTTAATTGCCCTGTATACACTATTACAATCCTCTAAAAGACAAGAATATTAGCACTTTTGAATTGTTAAGTACCAACATTTTTAATAAGTTTAGTTCTATTTAAAATTTGAAGTCGTTTCACGCAGGAAATGGTTGTCTTAATTAAATAATAACCCATTTAGATTTTACCCCGTAGTTAATTAAATAACTGCAAATTTCAAGTCTTTCAGTTAATCGTACGTTTACTTTGAGGTCAGAAATTAGTTATGGGCACTCCCTCCCCCATTTTGATCATTCTAGGGGGACAATCGAACCCTTTTTTACACCTCTTCCCCTGCCATCTACTTCTTGGAAGGATATAGAGACCCACATATTTAACGAGCCTGTCCTCTACAGGAACACGAGGACATTTTGGACGGAGCCGGTTATCGATTAGGGTTGTCCGAGATCATTCCCCGCACGCTAACAACTGGGCTACCCCATCCCTAGTTTGCTCAATTATAAGAATGACAAAATAGTAAACTGCTTATGAATTAAAAGAAAATGATGTTGTGACTTATAATCAGGTGATAAGAAATAATTTTGTACTTTTGATTTATATGGCGTATTGATCTGGGTATCGCTGGATTTTTAATCAATCATTTTCCGTTTCATTTAATGATTTTAAAAACAACTGGGGCAGTTCATAGTTTTAACTTGGGGCCGATTCGTGTCATGCCTTTGTGTCAATAACTCATATTTCTTATTTCCCATTTATGTAGTGGTTAATTGAACATGCAATCACAATTTTAACATTTGTTAAGTACAAAGTCGGTTGTTAGGGACTTTCACTCTTGTCTGGTTATTTGCACAAGGGGCAGTAACCATGGACAGTAACCATGGGCAGTAACCATAGACAGTAACCATGGGCAGTAACCATGGAAGTCTTCTTGAAGTGTGATAGTTGGGAAAGAACTATATGTTATGCATAGTTTTGGGAAAAAAATGCCTTTTGTAAAATATGAACTTGAATGAACCTGCCTATTTAATTTTGAGTTTATTTGATACAGAAGGGTTTCAGAAATATTTTAAATGAGATTTCAAATCTGTGTAAGATTAACATAAAACATGTGGCATTGGTAAATTGTTATTCAGGGTGTTGAATTCGCACTTCTGTACTGTCCGATGTTTCCCTGTATTGTGACCTATATACTGTAATCTCGTGCTTGCAACACATAGATAAAGATTTATGTTAAATTTGAAGTTAGTTTTAGTACCCGTGTTCGGAGGAAGGAGTTCAACCAAGTGCATTTCAGTGAATGTTAACTTATGACATTGATCATCATCCATTAATTAAAATGTCTTTTTTGTGAAATATTTTCCCCGAACTGCGGGATTTCACTTTTGAAAGAAGGATTTTGATTAGTTCAGTATTATTCTAAACTCGAGTGAACCCTGGTTATAACGCGGATTTACGACTACATTAAATCATCCTCGTTGTAAGGACAGAGCGTTATAAACGAGTAATACTACTTGCTATTAGAGAAGCGTCTACTATAAAAGTTTATTTATAGCATATATGATTTAAAAATTACGCGAATTTGCATAAGTGCTTTGAGGAGTATAGATCCCTTTCAAAACCCGCTTTGAACTCGATTACAAACTAATTCTGACTGATGTCTTGTCATCGATTGCATGGTTGTTAAACCACTATCTGTGTGCATAAATAGTTAATTATTTAATCGTCTGTTAAATCTGTTTTCTTCTATGGCTTTTGAATTTTTATATTTGATTTTTAAAATCATGCCTGTCTTGTAGTTCTTCTCATAATATAAAATTTATTTTCGTCGATTGGCCTTTTGTATTATGAAAATTTAACATTTGTGTTTGCTGTATTTTCATTACATTTAGAGTACACTATCTTGGGCCTCTGATGAAGAACATATGCCTATATGGCGATTTTTGGAAAGGTCCAGAAAAGTTTTGATTTTTATAGATTGAAGAACTTCACGAGTTACGTGTTTTCAGATCTTTTGTCACAGGATATATAATCTCGATAGCGTTTAGCTAGTTATAATGGCAAAACTCCTCCCAGGAAGCGTCATGGGTATGACGCCAACCAAATAAACAACTAACAAGTTGGATTGTAGACATGATACAAATACTAGTGTGAGACCAGAATATGTTCTCACATGAGACAGTTTTATTTGATTATTTATGGTGCCCAGAACGGCTAACAAAGCTATAGTCTGGCTGGCGCCAGGGTTTATGAGGACTTGAAAAATTAGTTCAAAAGGACTATAAATTTAGGTGTGCAAGACCAAAGGGGCTGAGAGGGGCCTTGCTAAATGTGAAATGATGTCATTGGTAGAGAAGTCAGTGGTAGACGAAACGAGTGCAGTAGTAGATGGAGACAACGAGAAGTAAAGATGGAGATCGGACATGAAAAGAAAATAATTACGAATTTTGGGTTAGAGCACAAGTAGAAAAAAATGAAAAACTAACAGATTTGTAAAGGTTCCGTAGATGTTTCAAATTAATGGAGGTAGATCAAATGGCGAGTGCTTGTGCAGTACGAGGAGGAGCCACACATCACAGAGTTATGGCAGTATAAGACTGTTGCAAGCGAGATGATGAGTCTAAGACTAAACTGGAAGGTATGTGCTCAAAATATCACAGGTTCTAGACACTATCGTAAATCTAATAATTCTGGTCGCACATGTCCCCTCGCTAAAATAATTAAATGAAAATAGATATAAATGAAAATTAATGTTATTGATAAATTGATGTTGTTAAAAAATGATATTGTTTAAGTTTAAATAGTCTAATCTTTTTATATTAATTAATAATTATTTTCAGGACTTACACAAAAGGTAAAAATAATTGGAGGGTTTATTGCAGCACAACAACGAGCAATGTACTGTAAATGTTAATTCCACTTTATGAGATCAACCGCCATGTCTTTAATGCTTAATAATAAATAATGTTAATTTTTAAGTTAAACCTTAAGTTCCTTTTTTTCGGCATGACGCAACTAGTATTTGCCACACTCAAACCAAAACCAACTATGACATTTTCCACCATTGTATATACTCTTTAAGCTATGCTTTAAAATAATTAAGATAGAATGGTGTAAAATTATATATTTAAATTTGAGAGGTCCGTGCAACAGCATATGCAATATACGCAGGCATGGACCGCACGCTTGCTCGATTTAATGACAGCAAATATTACATCCAAACGATTCAGATTGAATAACTTCGTCATGCGTGATTCGATTCAGACGAAATGAACTGCAGTTTATTAATCTATCGAAACTGTATAATTAAAAAATAATCAAGAAATTGATAAAGTATATTGGAATATTTTACTAGGTGCATTGCATTATTGTCACACACAAAACATACCAAAATTCTCCCATCTATAATGATAAAGTAAATGTATATCTACCTGTGCCGTATATAGCGAAACATCTGAGCAACGTATGGCCCTGGAATTTGGCACATCTGTACTTCAGGACCCAGGAAAACAGACCTCAGTGAGGATTTTAAAAATATGAATTTGTTACTTTCCTTATATACATAATGTATAAGGAAAGTATTGTGACGGGGTCGAAAATTCGAAATCGAGATTTCGACGGGAGAGCACGTCTCAAGCATCCCTGGTCACGAATCAAACATTTTTGAAGTGATGTCTGTGTGTGTGTGTGTCAGTGAGCCTGTGGATACGATAACTGGCAAACGAATGGACCGATTCGAACCAAATTTGGTACAAAAATCACAATCCGTAAACACTGGAAGCCTATTGTTTTTATACGCAATCGAATGTTCAGAACCCCCCTAAATTTTCGAATGAAATATTAAAAAATTCGTCAAAAAACCTAAACCACTAATAAAGTTACGTAAATAGACATTTCTTATGTAATTTTTCATTAGAAAACGATTGACATAAATTTTAGAACGGTAACATGAACCGTTCTCGAGATATTGTACATTTTTCAAATAAATTATCAAAAAGTCATATAAAGTAAAAAAAAATATATTTTCTATTGAGAAACATGTTCATTTTTCATATGTAATACCATGCGATAAATTGAGTGACATCATTCTCGTGGATCTAGCTCGTTCCATTCATGAAAAAAGATACTTTGAATAATACTTTTGCATTTGAACGTCAATAGTCATTTATCTGCTGTAAGAATAACTTATTTCTTAGTGCATAATGCTTGGCGAGATTTTAGCGACGAATTTGGCGGAATGTCGCCAACTTGGCGACTTCTTTGAAATGTTGCCAAATTAACGAAAATCTCGCCAAATGGATAAATATGACGCTAAATCAATGAAAATGACGACTCCTTATCGAAAATCCAATATCTTGGAGAGAATATTAGTATCTACTATAAGAAAAACCTACTTTTTTCCTGTAAAAGTAGTAAATTCATTACATTATATAAGGAAAGCCATGTATTGCCCACATCAGATTTTTTTTTAATTAGTTTATGTTTTAGCATATCTTTGACTAATTTTCACATTAAAAAAATACTTTTTGCTTATTGAAAACCTGATTTATGTATAATAATAAACTCCCGTTATACTCTTGCAGAGTTTCCATATTATCACCATCGATGCAGCATTTTTTGCTGTGGCTGTATTTAAGGGCAGGCATATTGTTAAAGCGTTCTTTGGTTTTCAAGAATTCTGTTAGTTTGAATTTTAAACCCATTGCAGTGCCAGATACATTTTCAATTTCGAAATATACCAGGGATGTCCTAAATCAATCTATAATGAGTAACTGAGTTACTCACTATTATTTAGATTATCATCGAAAGATTCGTCACTCTTCGTAACCTTAGAAAATTATTACGTGTTCCATGCTTTAGATTTGGGCAAACTGTGCCCAGAAGATAGCGTAATATAATTGAAGGGATAGAAGATGAAGTCATTATGAGTAGTGTATATTTATAATATTTGTTAAAATTACTGTTCAATAAAATAATAAATATGAATTCGCAAACTCTAAAATTTTATAACGAGTTCTGCAGAGGTCGATCTGTGTACTGTTATGAGCGTATTCTCTAAAACAATGGGTATATACGTGAGATACAAGAACGAGTCTTAGTTTATTGATAACTTACGTGTATTCACAAGCGCAAAGTTCACAAGAACAATATACATCAGACTTAAATGTTCCACTAATTTCACAGATTAAGCGATACTATTCTCTAAATACCGCCGAAACTAGTTTCACAAAACAGCCGCTACTATTCTCTAAACATTGACAGAAGTCACAGTTCACTGTAGCTCGTATATTATGAACTCGTCAACTGAACTATCCGATTCAGTGATGACTCCTATTTATAGTCTATCCATAGAAACTTCTGGAAATCTATATATCTCAAAAAATAATCGTTCTACCGAGATGTTTCTGGAAGATTAGGAAACTCGCCAAATGTCGCAAAATTGGCTATAAATTGTCAAAATGGTAATCCTTCTCCGAAGTTCAAAATTATGGCAACCGTAGAATGACGTCATGGGGAAAATGTTCGTACCGCTGTCTCTTGGAGAAAGCTCCCCGATGGAGCCAGTTCGCCTGCGAAAAAGACAAAAGACAGGACGGAAGACGCCAGTAAGGGAATATTACGAGTTCGCAACACTACCTAATTTCAGTTCCCAACTTATCGCATTTACTTCTCATTTAATTTAATTTTATTTACTTTTATTTTGTATTCCAAAACGCTCATTTAACTCATAATCCTTAACTGTCAGTTTGATCTACTCAACCACCAAATTTAAAATCGTTATATCAGTTGTAAGTGCTTGTTTATATTTAAGTAAAAGCTTTTGTGTGGTAGTTTTTAAATAATTTGATACTCCGTATGTTTGAATGGGTGAAACATAAATTAAAAATTTATTGAGAAGCTGTGACTTTCCTCATTTTGTCTACAAACGATATATTTCTTAAACTTGTAAGGGACGCTGCTACGAAACACGAATCTTCTTACTGCGAGCTGAAGCTCTACCATTGAGCTCAGACGGTATTGGAAACTGGACGAAGTGGACGCTACATTATCCACGCCCTAATATCAGATTAGCCTCTTGCTGTAACTATTAATCTGTAGTTTAGCTTCCTGCGTGGCCGTTAATATAATTTTATAGTTGTGAAAACATGGTACAATAGTCGACAAAGTAAAATTCGATATTTTTAAAATAATATTGTGGAAATGATACTAAATGAACTATGGTAGCATTTTAAATTGGTTCACATTAAAACGTAATAATTGCGGCATTACGTTTAGAATAAAATATATATTTTTAAATATTTTATCCAGACTTCCTTCCAGAAATTCGCACAGACAAATGGTAGTTTGTATTTATTTTAAAAGGATAAACAGTATTTCTCGTATTTCTTACTAAGATATGAATAATTGATGCATATATATATGTAAAACACACTTGACTACCCTTTGCCTCCACTCTGCAACTCCTTTGCAGCATTTCCGTATGTCTTCTCGAAAGCAAAAGCTTTTTGCATCTGGAAATTCCGTAGAAAATTTTTCATCTCACGTTCTTTTATGCTATTTCAACTTTATTTAAAATGATCATAAAGTCCGCCTTGCATTGAGGAATGTGCATTCTTCTACTCACTTGATCTCGTAGCTATGGGAATATCTTCAATATTTTAGTATTTACAGAGATCGAGATGAAGGTTCATATCCAAAATAGAAGTTTACTAAGAATATAAGGCAAACATTTGCATTCGTTGATTAATATTTGTTTTTGCTTCGATGAAAAATGCTTAATCTTCTCACATATGAATGAAATAGGAAAATAAGATATCATATGAAAGCATTAACGAAACAATGTAAGAAAATTTACCAATGCTGTTTTCTTTATGTTTTATTTCTTACTTCAGGATATTATTCTTACATTTTCAGTATCAAAGTGGTACTTTTCATGCTTTTAAAAGTATTCAAATAAAAGCACATTCTTTAGAAAATTGTAATAAATTTAAATGGTTTGCTACCGTATTTTTTTACTAGAGATAGTGTAGATTAATTACATAAAAATCGATCTTGCATTGCTGAAGTTGGGTAGGAGAAGCCAAATATTTTCTGAACTGCCATCAATTTAAGCTGGTTGAACTTCAAAATGTTGTTATATATTTGATTAAGAATGCCTTTAGCCATTAAAAATACCGTTAATTTTTTGTATATTAGCTCTAGTTGTGTAGTGATAAGCATATATGTTCAAATCTAAGGAGACACGGTTTGATCACCTGTTTCGGAAAACGTTATTGCAGAGAAAAGTACCTTGATTATTTTAAAAGTTAACATTTTATGAGATGCAGTCGTAATATAATGACGAGAGTAAAATGTACTTTTCAAGGTCAAGTACTTAACAATTAAGCCATTCACTTTACAGAGTCCACTTCGATAATAAGAGTTTGCAGTTTCTTCCCAGTAGCTCAACGGTAGTGCGTCGCTTGGCCAATTCGAAGATCCAGGGTTCGATTCTCGGTTGGAGCAGTGAGGTTCTTTACAATGGTGCCCGAAAAATCCACCCTGTGGGTTAGTGGAGATGTGAAAGTGACCTTAGTACGAGTAGCACGGTTCCAGTGACCGATTTCAAATCGAAAGGCTACGACCATGCAGGGAACTAACCTGGAAAGTAAAAATAGTATCAGGGAGCGAACCTGAGGTGTAAATAGTAAGATATGATCAGTCATATTCTCATTTGCACTCCAATCTGATATTAAAAATTGCAAAATGTAGAATGTTTTTGGACAATAAGAGCTTGCAAGTTCGTTCCAGCTGCTCAAAGGTAGATCATCGGCTGGTCAGATTGAAGATCCAGAGGTCGATTCCAAGTTGGGGTAATAAGGTTTTTTTTACAGCCTAAATAATCGGATGAAATGTAATCATTTTTTTTTGTCATAACACAGTAAAGCCCAACAAACTAGAGGGGGTGGATCAATTTACATCCTGGAATAAAATAATCTCCACAATATCACTTATTTTAAGTAAATATCATTTGGGACAAAGGCGAAGGAAATCTTGATTAATGCATTCAATCACAAATAATATAAAATTGCAGCAAACAGTTGTTTCAAGCATACGCTGGGTCCCCTTCGAAAGTCTAGATAACTAACAAACTCGAAGTCGGAAGACAAATTAGGCATAACTAGAAGTAACAGGCGGATTCAATACTCAAATCGTGTATTTAAAGTCCATTACCACTCCATCTCTTCGATTTGTGATTATTTCGAAGTATTTGACTTCGGGCTAAATGATTCTCTAGAACTGACAAAACAATAATTCAGCGTATTCTTAACATCTATGTGTTGCATTTTTCTGCTTTATTTGTGACTGAATATGCCTCTAAAGGTTTACCTTATCATTTACTTCAATTTGAAACATACCTTCAAATTTAGTGTCCTTTTTTGCATTCACAGTCAATCTACCACATTTTAAAGAAACCACAGGTGTTCATTACAAATTCCTTTGAAATTTATTATCTATTAATGGTTACATGACATTTTGTTTGAACTGTAATTGTACAGACATCTGATTTCAGAAAAAATAGTTCTAAAGTTTAAAAAAATCTGATGTGGGCAGCACATGACTTTCCTTATAATGCAATGGATTTAATTCTTTCATAGTGGAAAAATGATGAAAAGATCCATGGCACAGTGTTTGTAACGTTGAATTGTACATTTGTCACTTTTCCAGATGACAACATGTAAAGTTATTTCGTATCCAATTAATTTATGTTTCAAATAACTCAGAATTTACAATTATCAATATGGATAGCATCCTCAATAAGCATCATATATATCAAAATATTTTAATAATAAATTCATCAATTAGACGTAATTTTCAATTACGTGGCGTTATATTTGTACTTTTGACGATATTTTCGTCAATCTTACACTAAATATCGACAAGTTAGCGATATTTTGATAGATTATTTGCTAGATTATTATATATTGTTAAGTGTTACAATAAAAACGAAGAGAAGCGCATTTCTTTTGCAGTAGAAGGTACGCCCGTCATATGACGGAATTAAAAATTTGCAAGAATTGCCTCCTCCTATTTAGCTTCATTTTTATTAATTTGGTGGCATTTCTATCAATTTGGAGACATTTTATTCAATCTGACAATATTTAAAAAAGGTCCTGAAGTTTGCGACATCCAGCAAAATTTTTCGCTAAGCATTACGGACGGATTGCATTTTCATCGATTAGTAGTCACTTTCAATGATTCAATCATTTTCATTAATTTCATCTTTATCAATTTAACGACATTTTCATTAATATGGCATCGTTGAAAAAATATCGTCAAGTTGGCGACATTCCGCCAAATGCGTCACCAAAATTTTGTCAAGCATTATAGGCGGAGAAATCGGTTAATCTTACAGAAAATAAACGACGAATGGCGTCCAAATACAAAACTATTACTGAAACTATATTCTCTCGCGAATTGAACTAGCTGGATACACGAAAATGATTATAACAAATTTATCGCATAATATCACATAAGAAAAGTGAACATATTTCACAATAGTTTATACTTTTTTCTAATTTTATGTTATTTTTTGATAAATTTATTTGAAAAATGTGGTATATATCGGGAAAGGTTCATGCTAACGTTCTAAAGTTTGTGCCCATCGTTTTCTAATCAAAAATTAAATAAGAAATGATTATTTACATATCTTTATTGAAATTATTGATTTTCTGTTGGTTTTTTTCAAAATTTGGGGGGAGGTTCTGATTATTCTATTGAGTTTAAAATAATAGGTTTCCAGCATTCATTGATTGTAATTTGTGTACCAAATTTCGTTTGAATAACTTTATTCTTTCATTACCGTCTCCACAGACTCACTGACACACACACACACGCACAGATAGGCATCACCTCAAAAACGTTTTATTTGTGTTCAGGGATGCTTGAATACTGCTCTCCCGTCCAAAACTCGAATTCGAATTTTCGACCCCATCACAAACTTCCCTTATACATTATACTTTCAAGGTACTCGAAGAATATATTTCATATTTTATACAATATATTCTACGGGAATATATTGCATATTTTACTGTGTACAGAACGCGATATTATGATTGATATACAATATAAAGTTTTACAAAAATATGAAGAAAAATGTGCACTATATGATTAATGTTGTACTTAGCACAGCGTAGGGAACTAAGTGAACAATCTTCATTGGAATAACTGAAAATATGCAAATAAATTTTGGAAAATTTATGAATTTGATATATGAGAAAAACTATCGTTACGCATTATTTATACCAAAAAGTGAACATGAAATTAAATGCCATAATTTAGTCTTTTATTTTTATATTATTTTATTTTAAAGATAAAAAACAAATTAACTTATTTAGTGAATATTTTTAATTTTGAAAAAGGCATTGAGAGATTAGAAGGAATAATATTTTAAGAGTGGCTTGCGTTGTGTTTTAATTCATAGGGGAAGAAGATTTATTCCAAGGGTTGCTTGCTGCATCAAAAATAAAGAAATCTGTCAAGATAAATATTAAAGTGGGCTAAAATAGTCATAAGCCAAATAGCATTAATTTAGTATTTTTAAACAATGGGCACATATTCAATAAACATAATTGTTACTTATCTTCATTCATATAAGTATCCACGTACTGCTTATTATTGAACATGATTGATAAGAATATCAGAAATTTAATGTAATGACTCCTGTGTAGACATTTTATGTCAATATCAGTTATTATAAATTGTTATTTCTTATTATAATTTTCCTCACAAGAAAAACTCTCAAGCTCAGTACCTCTATGACTATTAGGGTTGATCTCCAAACTCTGGGAATACAGGCAGGTGGGCAATGTCAGCATCGGGCCGTTACATAATCCCTAAGTGCCATATCAGTGAATTCGAACTAGACCTTATAGTTCATGACTCGTTATCGATCTCTAAATCAATGTCAATTCATCGTTCAAGGCTGTATCGACACATCAATCACTGAAGCGCAATTCAAGTGATTCTGAGCAATGCGTCTCAAAATTCGTGATTTCAGTCATAGTTATTAACTCCGCCTATTTCTCCTATTGACTATATCTTTTCATGGGTTGGTTTTTGTGGTGCTCATTTAGAAAATAAAAAGAATAGTAATGATATTATTTAAAATGTTACTGCTAAATCGTTAAATTATACTTAATATATATGGCCGTAAATTGATCGTATTCGTGGTACTCATTAAATTATACATTGCGTTGTTTGCCGCTGATCACCCTCCAATTATTTATCTTCCGCGCGAGTTCTGTAAAAGAATAGTAATTAATATAATACTAAATTGATTGCACCATTTTAACTTTAACAATAAATCATTAATTACAAACATAAAATACTTAATTACAACAATTATTCCTCTTCTTAGCGCAGGAGAGAGACAATGTGAGACCATTTGTTAAAATGCCTAAAATGTCTTTAAAATCTATATTGTGGAACACATGCCTTCAATACTGTCTTAGCTTGGTCACCAGCACATAATACGTCGATGATCATATTACTACTTGAGTTAACTCGAAATGTAATTCGCCGACACGCAATTCACCGATCATATTGTACTGCTGGCTCGAACACTCGTACTTATGTCATTCTCGTAGTTATATCTTTTTAAGTGTAGTGCCTCTTAATGTCGTACCATCTCCGTCTTGTAAGTTATTACGACGGCCTGGGTCTTCCACATTCCACCCACTGTCATCGTTCTTATCTTTTCGTTCTGTCTTATGTTGTGGATCTTTTGCCTCAGGATGGACACTCCTCTTTTACTCCTATTGGCCACATCCAGACTGACGCTACAAGCACATTCTCAATTGGCCAACCTTTTACCCAATGTCATTGCTTCACCTTATTCCTAGATTCATTCAACCCCTCTGTCTCGACGCACTTAAATTTATGATTTTGGTTAACCTTTGGGTAAGCGTGTCGTAAACCATGGCGTTATTAAGACTGGGGACATTGGCTGACGTTTCAGACACAATAAATTACTGGCATAAAGCTGTCTCACAATACTAGTGTGAGATCTATTTCTGGTCTTACAGTTTTATTGTTATTGATTTATTTTACCATAAAGCCTAGCGTCCTCTTTTGCGTAAGTGATTACTGATGCTTGTCTTTTAAAAAACACTGATGTTATTTGTATAAAATACACCTTTTTTTTGCTATTAAAATTTCACTTCTGCTTTCAAATGATGTCATTACACTATAAATATGATTTTATTTACTAACGTATGAAAATACTAAAAGTTCCATAAACATTTTAGGAAGTTTATACATTTATCCGACAGAATCCAAACGAAAATGAAAGATGCTGCTATAAATATATTGCTAACCAAGTGTTTCAATTTCCAGTTTTTACAGTTATTTTGAGTGGATTATTATTAAACATAACTAGTATTTTGTTCGTTTATCTGTTCGTTTATCTTTACCGATATGAGAGCCCAAAACTTGAAATAGTTTATACTTTCCCTGCAATACATGGTAGTTCATTTGAAAAGTATTGAAATTGTCTCAAAAATCGCAACTAGAAATTTTCGACGGATCTACACGTTTAAACTACAAGTTATCTAAACGCAAAAACACTGTTTTTCAACCCTATTACTCTCGGACTCGGTATTTTAGTGTTTTCACATTTTTGCTAATTGGCTTTTGAAAATATACACCCAGTTACCAAATGAAAACACAAATTGAGTTAAAAGTGTAAATTGGATGTCATTTCAAATAATTATGAGTATCATTTTGTGCATCAAAGGTAATTATAAAAATTAAAGAAATACAAATAAAATGAATGCCAGTCTGCAGGGAAAGTCATATGCTGCCCACATCAGATTTTTGTGTTTAATTTCTCTTAATATAAAATATAACTTGTTTGTTTAGAGCTATAAAAATGTGGCTATTAAAATAAAATGTAAGATAGCTTTATGTTACAGAAGTTTTTAATTATATTGGATCGCTTGATTTTTCGCTATAAAAAGAAAAAATATATTTATTTTATTAATTTTATTTTTTTCTATAACTGTGAGCTGGTTTGAAAACATATTGTCGTTTCTAACCAATTCAAGAATTATCCAACTTTTATTATCATTTCATGAACTGACGTAGATTTATTGCCAACATTTTACTGGACTATTTTCCATGCTAATTCCTGAACCGTATATATTTATTGTCAATTCATGAACTGGCCAGCTTCCTTTCTCATGTAATAGTCAGCTTTCATTCCCATTTTATGAACTGGCCCGCATAATTTTCACCAAGCTTGAATTCGTCTTCTATTTTATCCATTTATAATTTTTTCCAGTGCAGCATTCTCCGTTTATAATTTTTTCAACAGAAGTGTCCAATTAAACTGAACAATTTCATGATTGGAGAGTAACATGGAAACCATAAATTTCTCTTAGACACTTATTACCAAACTTTTGAATCTATAATATGCATTTTACAAGCGGGTGAACAGTTCACAACCATTGCTATGAATACATGAAACTAACTTTTACATTATTGCAAAAGGCATGTTATGCATGGTTCTCCATTGCATATTTTCCCTTTGTTGAAAGAATAAAAATACGACACCGACCAATAACTCCCACTTGCTCAACCTATTACTTGGAAACTGTTATCGTATCTACACAATTACCCTAAAAACCTTCCACCAATACAAAATATTCTGAAGCCACTTATACGTGTTTGCGAGTTTAGCCTTAAATCTCTGGAACCAATTATTGGGAAGTGCGTTTCCGCGTACCCTTTTTTTGTTTTATTTAGTGCCTAATAGAATGCAGAATTATTTATTGGGCCTTGACGCACCACGAGAAATGCGTTTAACGTAATTACATGTACCTTTCATGGTTGTATGTTTCCGATTTTGCTAGCTTGAAATTGCTGAATTATTTATTTTTATTTATAATTTAAAAACCTAACTTCAGCATCTGGCGCGTCAAAGCAGTTTGTATATAGCAAAAAAACTGTGATTGCTGTGAACATAGAAATGCTTTTGGAGATTAAATTCCATGTAATTTGTTACACCTTATTGCATTGCATTTGCTGGCAAATAAATCCTCTTATATCAAATTTTTCTGATGAAGAAAATAATCATATAAGTAATTTTGGAGATCAAATTTAATTTAATTAGGAACACCATATTGCGTTGTATTTTCTGGTACATAAATCATGTTATATTAAATTTTGCTAATAAAGAAAATGAACATATAAATGATTTTAGATATTACACTTCATTTGATTAGTTACACCATATTGTGTCGCATTTACAGATAAATAAATCCTACTGTATCAAATTCATCAATCAGGCACATATTTTTTTTTGTTGTGTTCAAGCGTGGTGGAAATATGTGTTGAAAGATTGGTATATTATTTAGATGCTAATGCATTAGTTTGTTTTTCTGGTACATGTATGGAAAGAAACATATATTTATGTTAAAACATATCGTAATTTTGAATTAATACGATAATTTGACGATAAAATAAAAATGATGTGTCTGTGGCTAGGTTGAAGCAGGTAAAATTAAAATTAATTTTGTTGTCATAGAATATTTTTTTGTTGTAAGCAAGAGCAGTGATTTTTTTATTTCACATTCGATGGATTATTCGGATATAAATATTTTATGTCATTTTTGTAGTAAATACATGTATGAAATATTCCTTTCTGTTTTCATAATATAAAAGATGAATGAACTAAGAAAATTTTAAGGTAAAATGAAATCTACGATTCTGTATCTAAAAATAAATTCATTGAAACATATGCTTTAATTTAAAGTATTTCAAATGTGCAAAAGGAAATTGCGCTAATTGACTTTATTTTCTAAAAGACGTAATTGTATTATCTGACACCTTATGCATTATGTTGAAATATTTTTTGCCATTTCTAAATATTTCATGAGCATCAATCATTACAAACAAATGAAGGATATTTACTTTACGGTTCTATTTGAATGCATGTGTGATTAGGTACCACTGTAATCTAATTATTTCAAGGAATATTATATGGATTTCAACTTTCGTCTTTGACTTTCTTATTTTGTCATGGACACAGGCGACTTTATATATGCTATTCCAATGGCAAACCTAAAATGACCGGTTGTTGTCACTTGTTTATTGTTGTCACAGGTTGTTGTTACTAGTCAAAACCGAAATTTATCGTGTTTTAGTTAATGTAATTATTGACATATATTTTTGAAATAGGCAACCATATACATATTTCAGGCACTGTCTAAATGTCAATTATCTCATATATGAATGAATAAAACATAGATATCATATTAACATCACGTAATACGCGGAGGAAATGTAAATATCCAAACGATATTTGTTGATATAAATATGACCATGCAGTTGGAAATAGAGTCCATTAAGTAGTGGGAACGATTGGAATTCAAGCTTCCAAAGATTAAACTTAAAGTTCAATCATGAAATTCAAATATTGCTAAATAAAATGATTAAAAATATGCTTATTAATTGTTTACTCATTAGCACCACCTTTTGATTTGATATTTTGTCTTTATAAATTGTCAATTCAATAGATTAAATGACGTAACAGTGTGTTTGTCTGCTTCGTACTATGTTACTCAAATAATAAAGTTTTATAATATAACCCCAAACAAGGCTGAGCATTCTACCTAGTACTTCATAAAATGTTTTTAAAATACATTATTAATAATAGACATCGTTTTCTTTTAGCATCTAAATTAAAGATCTCCAACTTCACAGACGAAAATCTGTAACTTATTGTTGTTACTGCCCTTCTATGTCAGATCACATTCAACAAAGACTAATGGTACCATTACTCAAGAATGAAAGATTCGCTGCTGGTAAATATTTACGCATCTTTCTTGCATTATTTCTAGACAGGCATAAACGTATTACTATTATATATTGTTATTATAAGTTTCTTTTCAAGTGCAAAATCACAAGAAGCCACCAGAAAATTCTATATTTTATCGAACGCCGATTTCTGACGGGTTCTTGTGTTTCTGAACTTGACCTTTGTACACATATTTTATGCCGACTACGTGAGAGGTCTAAAATTGTCAGTTTCCATAGAAGTTTGCAAAACTGCAGCAATGCTAAAGCCTTTCTGGCAATGCATGCAATTAACGGTAATTCCAAGCTGAAGAGAGTACAATAAGCGCAAAACTGGTTCAGGGATATTGTTATTTGCAATCAGAATGCCTCTCTTAATTTTGGAAACGGTTGTTTCAGGCAGGTTAATGTGACTTAGAGAGGGACTAATGTTTAACTTCTCTGGGAACTAAAGGCATAAATTTCAATAGAAGTTTCTAACATTGTGTCTTAAAACAGGTTACATACTGCCTTTTCAAATACTGGGAACTGAATTTCGAACTCTATGGGAAATAAGAGAGTATTTTTCCATGGAAGTTCGTAAAGTTGTGGCTTATAGTAAGTTCCTTGATGCCATTGCTGATAACAGTGATTTCATGCGGTCAATTACATAACAAGCGCGAAATCGGTCCATCGAAGCTGTTGTCTGCATTGGAGGCAATTTTCAGCTATGTTAAGTGTGGCCTTTCTGCATTAAGTTGGCATCGAGCATTGAGACATAGCAATATAAACACCAGCGTAGCAAATGATCAGTGTACGTCTGACATGGCCTGCCTTCGTAAATGGTGTTATGATTCATAACTCTTTCGGGCCGACGGCATTCCAAAACTACCGTCGCCCGAAGAACGGAGCTCTTCGTTTCCGAACTTTTCCCAAAGGACGGCTAATTTCTTGCGCTAAGCCTAACTCTCGAAATAAATTCACTAAAAATCACCTCTTCAACACAGAAATCTACTTTTTCCAGGAATAATAGAAATTCTTATTTTCTATTTGATGTATATTTTTCATACGAATGCAAAATACTCGTTAGTTGTTTTACTATCAATTTGTTACCATAAACCCCTGGGTTGGTCGTGTGGTCTGGGTCTTCTACTATGAAGTCTGCTATTCATCATCGAAAAATGTGATAAAAAAAATTAATTTCCTTATCTAAATTAGGCGGCATAATATTGTGATTGATTCCAAGTGTGCTAAAAAACTCAAAAGAATTAAAATCTTTCAAATCTCCCGTCCAAACACATAATTCGCAGAAACAGCTATTGAAGCTGGCGGCGTTGCAATAATAGTACGCTCAGAATCTGAAGAATCGTTTGCATTTTCATATTCATCTTCAGAAATACCACAGTATCACTAATCTTAACTATATGCATCCCTTTCATTACTGCCCGGTTCGTTTATCATAAGAGTATATTTTTTCACAGAAAAAAAAACGTCCTGACACAGTCATTCTCTGATCCGAAATAACCTAATAATTTCACTGCCGCACATTCCTTTAAAACCCAAACTAAAAAAAATACTATCTAACATTTTCTATATTTCACCAAATAAATCATTAAGCTAAAATCAAAACGATACACGAAGCTCAATTATAAAACTGTAGATGCTGCAAGATGTGCTCTGTTTGTTTATATTACAAAACCATGTTTCACTGCTCTAGATAGAGAAATAATTTATTGGATCCACCCCTAACTAAGGTCAAGTATCTGCAAAATACATTGGACTTGTTCGCATGGACATTTAACGCCATCTAATAGACAAATAAATTCAAATGGAAACGTTCCATATGAAAACGCGCTCACGTGGCCGCCATCTTTTAGGGTAAAATTTTCCGAACGCGAATACGTGACCGTCGTACTTGAATGCAAATTCGCAGCCGACGCGTGGGCCTGTCAACCGTTGCGGACGGGATAAAGCCCCATTGTCAATAACAAATGCACTATGTGCTTTTTGAAGTGGACGTTTCCATGCTTAATCAGCGTGTGCTATACGTGCCAACCCAAGAAAGGGAAATATGGCAATCTAATTAGTAAGAATAGACATAGGAAACGCGCATAATACGTACATTGATGGCAATAAATACCTATCAAAAACCGTATCATCATAGACTGTAATACGGCGGCGTCGGTGACTGCAATACAATGTCTATAAAATTACGCTATAACATTCTTTCTCGAATTCAAATGTGCATTGTTACTGGCAGAGGGAATCATAAATAGGCTGCTCATTAAATTCCATCCATGTAAGTTTTTATTTTAGCTACTTTAGAGTGGTGACACGTCATAACTATAACACGATTAAGTAATAAATTAAAGACAAATCCTTAGATTTCAAAAAAGTCATTTAATAAACCTCCTATAGACGTATATAAAAAATAAAAGCCCGAGAGCTTTCGGGCATACTTATACCCTTCATCAGTGGCATTAAATGAAATTCGAAAACACCGTCCTTAAATACCATCCACATTGGTAGGCCAAATTAAAATATAGCGCTCTGGCTTTTATTTTATATATACTCTATAACAAAAAAATCGACGCACCAAGAAGGAATTGTCCGATTGTAGTGAAATATCGTAAGCGAAGACATTTTGAGCGAGCATGCAAATGAATAAAATTTGGTATACAATGAATAAATAGCGTGAGCTCCAGCGCATCGGAACTGCGCATTCAGCAGGTGCATATAAGGAACAATTCTGAATTTGTGGTCAAAATTTCTGTTGCATTTCGACTGCAGATATCTTACGTCTTTGGTAGTCATTTCTGGCACACTGATATAACACCGGTACGTAGACAACATTCTAGAACCGGTTGTATTACCGTTCTTTCGCGACACCTCGGACTTACTTTTCAGCAAGATAATGCCCAGCCACACACGGCACTTGTTGCTATGAATAGTCTTCAAACTTCCCAGCATTTCCTTGGCTAGCTTGGTCTCCTGATCTCTCTCCCATAGAGCATATTTTGGACGTTATGGGAAGGCGATTGCAACCATCCCGGAATAATGACGATTTAGCCCGACAGTTGGAGATAATTTGGCAAAACATTCGGCAGGACACCATCCGTGAACTTTATCAGTCTATGCCACTCTGGGTGACATCTTGCATCCAGACCAAAAGTGGACCAACGCCATATTGACTTCATCCCTTTGTATACAACCAAACTCTAAATCATTAAATTGCTCTGAAATTTTAATCTTTTCTTTTTCTATGTATGTTCTTTACATCTACCAATTTTCATCGCAATGTGACAACTCATTCTGTTATAGAGTGTATATACGTCTATATTAGGTTTATTAAGTGATTTTTTTTTATCTAAAGATTTGTCATTAATTTATTACTTAATCTTCTTATTTTAACATTTCCAAATGCGACAGAAATCTGTCAATAACTGTATTGTGGTAATAAATACCTCTTGTAACAGTTATATGTCCAATTTCTACTAATTTATTAACGATCTACAACTTTATATAATTTACAGTTTTCTAATATCGCCTTTTCTTGCTGAATACGTTATTTTAACTTTTAAATTACCTGCTGGGGAGCTGTAAACATTTATATGTTATTTGACATTGTCACTTTATCATCGACAGATCTAAGTAGTATCTGCAAACCTAGTACTCTCATTGATTTTTCTCTGTTGTTTAAGGATTTTCCTATCCGTTGAAGAAAAAAATATCATAAAAGTTCATATCTGATTTTGATGTACAGAAGATATGGAAACATAACACCTCACTCAATAAGTCTCCTGTCTGGCACATATATGGCAACACTGTTGACAGACCCATATGATTTCTGGATAGTACCAACCTTCAAATGACACGTGACAAAATTTCATGACACTCTGACAATTAGTTTATAGGTTACAGTGGATTTAGTGACCCCAGTTTTGTAATTTTCAAAACAATGGATAAAAAATAATTTCGTGTGTTGATTAAACATTGTTTTTTGATGGACAAAAATACTGTTGAAGCCAAACAGTGGCTTGATAAGCGTTATGGACACTCTGTGCCAGGGAAATCAACTATTATGCTGAATTTAAACGTGGTCGCACAAACACCGATGATGCTGAGTGCTCTGGTAGTCCAAAATCGGCAGTTGTTCCAGAAAACATAAAAAATGTCCACAAAATAATTTTGAAAGACCGTAAAGTGAAGTTGCGTGAGATAGCTGACACCTTAAAGATATCTGAAGGTAGTGTGTTTACAATTTTACACGGAAATTTGAGCATGCGTAAGTTACTTTCGGAGTGGATGCCGCGTTTGCTCACACCGAACCAAAAACAACAACACGCTGACGATTCAGAGCGCTGTTTGGAGATGTTCAAGCGAGATAAGAAGGATTTCTTGCGTCCGTCCGAACACTCTGACCCCCAGCGACTACTGGCTTTTTGCAGACATCAAAAATATGCTCCAGGGGAAAAAATTGGCTCAAATGAAGAAGTGATTGCCGAAACTGAGGCCTATTTTGAGAGCAAAGACAAATCGCTCTAGAAAAAAAGGCATCGGAAAGTTAGAGGAGCGCTGGAATGAATGTATCACGCTTGAAGGATAGTATGTTAATGAATGAAGTCGAATTTCTAAAAAAAAATTGTTTTTCTTAGTTAGACCGAAGACTTATTCAGTGTTGTAGTATATATCTATATATATGAAGTAATATTAAAATATTATGCTTTATTTTAAATGTGCAGTGCGCAAATATCTTAATTGTTTCGCAATTTTACAAAAAAAAACTTTTTTTTTTTTCTTTCTATATTTTAAACAAGTCATTTGGTCTAATTCGGCGATAAAAGAGACACAATTGGAAAAAGAAGAAATCATTTTATCGAAGTTGGAAATACATTTTTATTTCAGTTTAAAAGCGTTTTTGCTAGCCACGCGAAATTCAGAACAAAAAGAGAAATAACCTGCTTAATGTGACTCTGAAAATATTCTGGAATGTGTCTTGTTGAATATATTTAAATTAAGAACGAAATATTAAAATTTATTTGAAAGCAAGGGGGAATGCACGAATTATCCCAGCTTAAACCCTTTTCGAAATTTAAATATTAATATTTAATATTTAGAATATACAGTTTTCTGTTACTTCAATGAAATGTATGGAATGTTTTATGACTATGATATTTCAGAGTTTTTACAATTGTAAAAGGAAAGTTGTGTCACATTAAATTGTCACTTGATTTTAACTATAAAAATCTGATGTGGGCAGCACATCACTTTCCTTATATAGTGCAAAGAATTTACTACTTTTAAAGTTAAAAAAATGTTATTATTATAGTAGATACTTATATTATTTCCAAGATATTGAATTTTCTTCAATTAGCCGTAATTTTCATTGACTTAGTGTCATTTTTATTCATTTGGCGAGATTTTCGTTAATTTGGCAAATTTTAAAAAGTCGCCAAGTTTTTAAATGTATATATGAATGTCGCCAAGTTGGCGACATTCCGCCAAATTTGTCGCCAAAATCTCGCCAAGTGTTATGGAAGGAGAAATAAGTTATTCTAGCAGATAAATGACTATTGGCGTTCAAATGCTAAAGTATTACTCAAAGTATCTTTTCTCGTAAATGGAACGAGTTAAATCCACGAGAATGATGTCACCACATTTATCGCATGATATTATATATGAAAAGTGACATGTTTCATAACAATGAATATTTGTTTTTAATTTATAGGATTATTTGATAAATTTATATCAAAAAAGTGCAATATGTCTAAAACGGTTCATGCTAGCTTTCTAAAGTTTATGTCAATCATTTTCTAAGGGAAAGTTACATAAGAAATTTCTATTTGTGTAACTTTATTAAAAGTTTTGAGTTTTTGATGATTTTTTCAAAATTTCACTGGAAAATTTATTAGGTTCTGAACATTCGATTGTGTTTAAAAGCAATTGGCTTCCAGTATTCACGGAATGTGATGTTTGTACCACGTTTTATTCAAATCGCTCCTTTCGTTCGTGAGATATCGTCTCTATACACACACATACACAGGCAAACATCATCTCAAAAATGTTCGATTCTTGATCAGGGATGCTTGAAACGTGCTCTCCCCTCGAAAACTCGAATTCGAATTTTCGACCCCTTCACAATACTTTCCTTATATATTATATATATAAGGAGAGTAAAAATTAATGTTTTTAACACTATCCAACATATTTGAACTTTGACTTCGGTCAAATAACTTTGGTCTTCCTGTATGTCTGTCTGTTTGTTCGCACGATAACTACCGTAAAAAAGGCTAATTCAAAATTAAATTTTAGCATGTTGTTGAGACGCTTTGTGGGACATACGGGAAAGGAAATGAATACCATTCCCCAATAAGTTTCAGATTTAACTCCGGTTGAAAACAATGAAATGCACTGGACCTTATAGGACTTAGGACTTAATTTTTCAAACGTTTAAGCAAAGTTAAAATTTATAAATTGCTTCGAAATGTTTAAGAAATATTCTAATTATTATATAAATGGGTACAAAATCTTTCAGTAAAATATGTTGGGTAGTTTTTTAAATAAAAATTGAAACGATAATTACACTCCTGATTAATAAAGAAATCACGTGACTTAAAGCAAAATAAAATAGTGCATCCATTTTTTGCTGCTGTGTAAATATTGTGATATTTATCTTCTAAATTTATATTTAGTGTTGCATCCGCTACAAAACCGCAGTATATGTGCATCTAATTTCTGTGTCAACGCAATTACTATGTTTTTTATGTTAAATTTTCAATAATCTTTGATTATACCTACATTATGCCTTAATACTACATTATACGTACAACGAAGCCTTAATGTTGTAATATAGCATGCAGAATGTAAGGAAATTCACTTGTTCACGAATCAAAACAATTCCATGGTTAGTTGTAATAGAATTTCTGAACTTTTTCAAGCAAAATTAGTTAGATTTAAACTCCGGAATATAAGTGAAATGAATGAAATATTCATTTATTGTACATAGAGAAAGCAAACGATTTATATTTCGAGGACGTCATTTTAGCAAAGTTCCTTCTGCGTAAGTAGTATTATCTTGTGCGATGAAGTTTGAATTTTTCAATTATAATAAATTACTGTAGTACTGTGATAATTTAAAAAATATCAGCACTAAATGTATCACGTTTCAGAGATGTTTAAATAAAATTGTATCTCAGTTTGAAAGTTTTTTGCAATCAATGTTTTATGTATGATTTATATTTCTTGTTATTTTTTAAAATAAGAATAATTTTCTTCTAATTTTTCTACTGAAATTTTTAAACATCGAGTGTAAGTCGTCTTGTAAGTATTGGAGTTACAAGTTATTTCATACAAATCGTTCTAATCATGCTAGTTACAAGAAATGTCGTATTACACATGTTTTTACTATGTGAATTACAAAAAATTCCTTATGTTTTAATTGTGAAATTTAAAGGAAAATATATATTTATATAACTATAAATTTGCTTTATATAATGTATTCGTTCATACTATCATTTAGTAATATGTAATTTCGGTTTGAGCAACAATTTCTATTACTGGCCACTTATCGCAGCATACCAACACACAGACACAAACACACATACAGTATCACATACACGAATAAATGTACACAAACAAACATATATTTAAAATAACTTTAAAAGCTCTTTCATTTTCCAAATAATAATTTTCCAAAATAAAGTAGAACTTTTGGAGAAAGAGCATTATGAAAAATATTAAAAATTAGAGTAACAAATACAAACATAATCACTTTCTTCGAACACAATACACAATCACTTGAAACAGTCATTAGGCTTCTGAATGTCACTAACTTCTACATATTTATAAAGATTATAAAAATAAATATATGTATAAAGATGTATTATACTTTCCAATTAAGCTTTAAATCCAGAAATTTTGAAAGTTGCAGAAGTAATTATGTTGTCTGTTTAATTTCTCGTACGTATTTTTTTTATTTAAAAGTTTTTCTTCTAATTAAAGCGGACGCAGCTGGGTGTAAAACTCCAAAGATTTATCTAGCAGCATGGTTTAATCAAATAAGAAAATAAACCGCAAAGTGAAAAAAATATCACAATGAGTGAGCAAAAAAATAATCAAAGGGAAGAAAGTTATTTTCCTTTAATTGCATTTTTAGAAGATAATTGTGAGAAACGTATAAAAATGTTTTGTTATACTTCTGCGCATAAGCTAGATATTGAAAACCAAGATAGAATGGCAGAAATTTTATTAGTCTATGCAAAGTAAAAACGTGTTCTATCCAAAAGTTACTGTGGTACTTATCATATTCCGTGTTAATGCGGTATTGATTATTTATGAAATAAAGATTTCGTAAATTATTTTTAATGATCGCGTGAGTAATGTTACTAAAGAAGACGTAGGCAAGAATTTTATTATGAACTTTAATGGCAATGTCAATAGCTTAATTATGTACTTTTTAAAGGAAGGAAGTAATTTTGTAAAAATATTTCAAAACAATTAAACTCAATCCTGATTGCAGATCAAAGAATTACATGTATTTGTCGCTGTAATTTCTCATTTATACTTACACACATATATATATATACATGTATATATATATATACATACATATATATATATACATATATACATATATATATATATATATATATATATATATATATATATATATATATATATATATATATATATATGTATGTATGTATGTATGTATGTGTGTGTGTGTGTGTGCGCGTGTGTGAGTCTATGGATACAATATCTCACTAACGTGTTGGCGTTTCGAACTTAATTTAGATCGATTAATAGAATCAGTTAATACTGTAATCCTATTCAATTGAAACGTATCGAACGTTCGGAACAATCCCCGCTTCCACTTTTTCGAAAATAATTTTAATAAAGACATTAAAAATTGAGAGTCTTCAATAATGTCACACACATAATCGCCCGGCCGTCCAAACAGTTACCTTACACCTTTCTGGTAGGTCGGACGGTCTGGGTCTCAACACACATAATCGTTTCATATGCAGTTTTCATTTTAAAACGAAAGATTCAGATTTTCGAACGCTAAAACGCCTTTCTTGAGATATTGCATTAAAAATACATTGCATACAATAAATAAAAGTAATAACTATTGTGAATTATGTTCACTTTTCACATGCTATATTATGCGAACAATTTGTTAACATCACTCTTCTTGTGGATATAGTTTGTTTTATTCATGAGAGACGATATTTTGTTGTTGTTGAGACCCAGACCGTCCGACCTACAAGAAAGGTGTATGGTAACTCTTTGGACGGCCAGGAAGTGCCACCCAATTTAGACCAGAATCCAGTGGGGGAGACATCCACAGGGACCATACCCTCCTTACCCTATCACCAAAATCTCGGAAGGACTTACGGACCCACATGTTTAACGTGATCGTACTCCGTGTGAACACGGCGGCAGTTTTGGCAGTGGGCGGAATCGAACCCGGGCCTACCGAGTGCAATTCCAGCGGGCTAACCACCGGACTACCGCGCCCCAGACTATATTTTGTTGAGACCCAGACCGTCCGACCTACCAGAAGTTGTTGTTGAGGCCCAGACCGTCCGACCTACCAGAAAAGTGTAAGGTAAGTGTTTGGACGGCCGGGAAGTGCCACCCAATTTTGACCGGAACCCAGTGGGGGAGGCATCCACGGAGACCGTACCCTCCTTCCCCTACCACCAACCTCTCAGAAGGACTTTCGGACCCACATGTTTAACGTGATCGTACTCCGCATGAACACGGCGGCAATTTTTTGGCAGTGGTTGGAATCGAACCCTGGCCTACTGAGTGCAACTCCAGCGCGCTAACCAATGGGCTACCGCGCCCAACCTACCAGATGCAGAAAGCCCAGACCACACGACCAACCCGAAGGCTTATGGTTGCTGCTTGTGTGGCCGGAGATGTGTAATAGTTTCAACCTACCAGATGTTGTTGTTGTTGAGACCCAGTCCGTCCGACCTGCCAGAAAGGTGTAAGGTAACTGTTTGGACGGCCGGGAAGTGCCACTCAATTTAGACCGGAACCCAGTGGGGGAGGCATCCACATGGACCGTACCCTCCTTCCCCTACCACCAACCTCTCGGAAGGACTTACGGACCCACATGTTTAACGTGATCGTACTCCGCGTGAACACGGCGGCAGTTTTTTGGCAGTGGCTGGAATCGAACCCGGGCCTACCGAGTGCAACTCCAGCGCGCTAACCAATGGGCTACCGCGCCCCTAACCTACCAGATGTTGAAATGTTGAAAACCTAGACCACACGACAGACCCGAAGGTTTACTGTAGCTAAGTGTGTGGCCGGGAACAACCTACCAGATGTTGTTGTTGTTGTTGAAACCCAGACCGTCCGACCTACCAGAAAGGTGTAAGGTAACTGTTTGGACGGTCGGGGAGTGCCACCCTAGACCGGAACCCAGTGGGTGAGGCATCCACAGGGACCGTACCCTCCTTCCCCTACCACCAACCTCTCGGAAGGACTTTCGGACCCACATGTTTAACGTGATCGTACTCCGCATGAACACGGCGGCAGTTTTGGCAGTGGCTGGAATCGAACCCGGGCCTACCGAGTGCAACTCCAGCGCGCTAACCAAAGGGCTACCGCGCCCCAACCTACCAGATGTGTAATAGTTTTCTATTTTGCCCCAATATGCCAATAGTCATTCATTCATTTATATATAGCAAAAACATTTTTCTCCGTATTGCAACGCTCGGCAGTACATTTGACGAACTCGGTTGCTAATTTGCCGAAATGTCACCTACTTCGAGCCTTTCTTTTTTAGGTGCCAAATTGATAAAAACAGAGTCGCAATTCCAAAAAGAAGGCTAAATCAACGAAAGTGAAGTCAAAATGATGAATTAATGATTAAAATATTTTATTATATGAACTATATTGCTTATTAACATTGCTATCAATATTGACAATTGTCAAGTTACATTTGGTCGAAATATACATTAATTCGTTATTGCTTATAGTATATGTGTAGTCGTTGAAAACATTGTGTTGTGCATCTTGCACATCACGTTTTCGTAAGTACAGAAGATTTTGTAAGAAGTACATTATTTTGTAAGAAATGCGATTAAGAAGTAAGAAGTGCATTCCTAACATAATGCATTACATTATGTTAGGAATGTCATGTGTTGTCCACATAATATTTTTTTTCTAATACAACGTCATTAAATTATTATATTTTAATGTGTAAATAAATAATTAGCAGTTTAAGCATCATATACATAAAATAGCACGTTTCAGATGCCCTGCGCTATGATGTCTCTTTTACTTAAAGTTGTTCCTCTATCTAAGAGAAGAGCAGCTGGGAGTAAAACCCCCAAGATTTATTTAACAACAAGGTTAAAGTAGATAAAATTAAAAAAAAAAACATTGTAAAAATTTTGATAGCAGAAAAAGTGCAGAAAAAAAATTGATAAATGAAAGCGTCTTTTTTATTTAATTGTAGTTATAAAAAATAATTGAAGGAACAGTTGAAAGAATGTTCGTTTATATTTGTGTGCAGTGTCTGAGTTTTTTGAAACTTGAGACCATTAATATATTTTATCAGTTTATTTATCGTAACTATTAAAGGCTAATGGGAAAGGAATATAATGTTCCCAATAGAACCATATATGTTCGACTTATTTTTATTAATTATAATGATTGGAGTGAAGCAATTTTATTTTATATCACAAAATGATCTACAATATTTAACAATTTGATATAAAATTGTGAAGATTCTATTACTTATTATCATATTATTCTAATTCTACTTTCCCTTATTACTTTACTTATATACATAATGTACAAGGAAAGTATTGTGACGGGATCGAAAAATCGAATTCGAGTTTTCGACGGGAGAGCACGTTTCAATCATCCATGATCACGAATCGAACATTTTTGAAGTAATGTCTGTGTGTGTGTATGTGTGTGAGAGTGTGTGTGTGTGTGTTTGCGTGTGAAAATATGTGTGTTTGTGTGTCAGTGAAACTGTGGAGACGATATCTTACGAACGAATGGAGCGATTCGAATGAAATTTGGTACAAAAATCACAATCCGTAAATACTGGAAGCCTTGTTTTAAAATACAATCGAATGTTTCAGAACTCCCCTAAATTTTCGAGTGAAATTTTGAAAAAATCATCAAAAAATCAAAACTTTTAATAAAGTTACGCAAATAGACATTTTTTTTTGTAATTTTTCCTTAGAAAACGACTAACATAAGCTTTAGAACGTTAGCATAAACCGTTCTCAAGATATTGCACATTTTCAAATAAATTTATGAAAAAATCGCATAAATTAAAAAAATATATATTAACTGTTAATAAACATGTTTACTTTTCATGTGTAATATCATACGATAAATTTGGTGACATCATTCTCGTGGATCTAATTCGTTCCATTCACCAGAAAATATACTTTGAGTAATACTTTTATATTTGAACGCCAATAGTCATTTTTCCACTGTATGGATAACTTATTTCTCCGTCCATAATACTTTGCGAGATTTTGGCGACGAATTTAGCAGAATGTCGCCAACCTGGCACCATTTTTAAATGTTTCCAAATTAACGATAATCTCCTTAAATGAATAAAATGAGGCTAAATCAATGAAAATGACGACTTATTGAAGAAAATTCTATATCTTGGAAAGAATGTATCTACTTTAAGAATAACATTTTTGTTTTAACTGTAAAAGTAGTAAATTCATTGCATTATATAAGGAAAGTCATGTGCTGCCCACATCAGATTTTTTTTTAATTTACTTCCTAAACTTCTCAAATTTCATTCCGAAGAATCGCATACTCACGATTGGCCAGAACTATAGGAAGGCCGATTTTAGATCTAATATATCTGTCATTCTGGCGTGCTCGCGGACGTGTGTGTGCTCTGATTATCCATCGAATTTAGCAGCGAGAGTTATAACCTGCAATCTTGTGAGTATATGCATGTTGTGAGTTTTGTGTTGTAGTTGGTCATCATAGGTTGATGCTGAAGATCAGTTTACTAATAAGATAGGGTTGAATTTCAGTGTAGATTAGTATGTCACGGTTAAAAATGTTAAATGCTAGCGTTGTAAATAATTTGTATATGGAATTGCATTTATATGTTTTTTGAGTTTCCAGGTAAGTTAACCGGAAATAAAATATGTTTGTTTGTCAATGTCTCGATTCCTTTGTCGCACTCTAGTCATTAGGTCATTGGAAGTTGAAGTTTTTTTCTTGATCAAATGGCCAGGCACTTGACTCTCATCATTCACCTACACCATTTAGACGTCCTAAGACGTTGCCTCAGGCGCACCAGAGGGGGGCGGAACACACTGGGCCCAACAACACAACATCCATGCCTTACATGGGACTCGTCAACACGACGGTCGAACGATTGCTTGGAAATGCTCGCCCTGACCGCTCGACCGCGGCGTCGACATGGAAGTTTAAGAGTGAAGTAAATTGCAATGGTTCATACGAAAGTCATGATCTTGGGAAGTATAAGAATAGTACTTTGTAAAATGTATCTTGTTATTTTCATGTAGTAGATTGATAACAATGCATTGCATAAATTCGATAAGATGAAGTTGGTTTCTACCCTTCAACGTCAAACGGTTTGCTTAAGTATGTCTTGTGCTTTACCTTTTCATTATCTATTAGAAAATGTATCTCAGTGTTGTCCGGTATTTAAGATGTGGCGTAATGTGTGTGCCCATGCAGAAGTTTTATTTCATTTTATTTTTGTTATATGCGAGCGTATTGGGGTGAGACTGTCCAGAAGTTAGGAATAGGGGATTTCACTCGAATGGCCAGAGTCCGATTTCCTGGATCTTCCAAAACTGTCCCCGTGTTCACGCGCAGTACGGACACGTTAAACATGTGGTTCCGTAAGAACTTCTGAGAGGTAGGTCGTAAGGGAAGGACGGTATAGTCCCTATGGATGCCGGACTCGCTAGTTCCAGCCTAAATTGTGTGGCAGTTCCTAGGAGTCCAAACAGATTACTCATTCTTATTTGTGGTGTAGGTTTTATCAGACGTTTTCTTCTTATATCCCGGGCAACATTTTTAGTACATTTTTAGTAAATTATATATCTTATAAATTAAATATCATTCATAATTTATCTGAAAACTTTAAATCACCGGCAGTGATCACTTCACAGAAATGTACCTAGTGAGAGTATTTAAAAATAAACCAATTCAAATTTAAATTCAGTCTGAAAGAATACTCAAAATGTCACTCACCGGAATTGCAAATTGAACGCCAAATTTCACCATTCAATATCGTATCAATAGTATTATAAAAAAATAGCAAACTGTAACCTCAAAAAAATTTAGACAATCTTATAAATTATATAACATTCACACGTTATCAGAAAATTTAAGATCACTCACAATGATTACTTAACAGAAATATATTCTGTGGTTGTATTTAAAAAAAAATGATTAAAATTTAAATTCGGTAGGAAGGAACAATCTAGTTAGATAAAAAAATTAATCAATAAATGGATCAAATAAAAATATCAAATTCAGTCGTATAAAAATATTTCAGTCAAATAAAAAACTTTAAATTTCGCCTGAAAGAACACTCTAAATAGTTAGATAAAAAAATTAATCAATAGATAAAAAAAATTAAAGAGTTGGATAGACATTTCTTATGCGGGTAGCATTTAAATAGCTTTGTACAGGTAATTTTATAAATTATCACGAGAGTAAATTTTAATACAATAAAAATATAATTTTTTGTGTGTTGTTTTAAGTGTTCTAGAGAGTCATTTTATTTTTAAATTTAAAGTCTAGAATTATCAAAATCGCAGCACTTCCCATCAAAACACGAAACATATATATTAAAGTTATATAAAAGTAAAAAATGCAAGAGAATGTGTCTGATTATTGTATGTATGCCGTTCAAAGTTTATTTTAAAAACAGTTTTTCGATCTTTCCAATGGTGTTAAGGTGATAAGTATATGATAATATGTTCGGTCTCTAACAGTTTTACAATGTACCGATTTTGTTTTTTTTATAAATAACCAAATTAATAAAATAATCTAATTACAATCAGGAAGATTGTGAGTCATTGTCCAAGTATCTGAATATTATAATGACTTATGTCTTCAAAATACGAAAATCATATATAGTTTTATAATCTCATATTATTAAGAATATTTACGACACATGTAGAATTACGTTTAGAAATGCGCAATAGATGGCGACGCCAGCAACTAGGTAACGTATGGAATCACAAATCCACCGTGAACGGAAACTTTGTTCAACTTCAAATACCTAAAACACTTATTCGAAATTTAAAGAATCTCGCCGAGGCGTATCGTATCATCGCTGAATCTGAGTACCAAACTTCATGGCAGTACGACGTTTAGGCGTTATACAACGAACAACACAAACAGACAAGCAGGCGGTCATATTTCTATACTATTATAGATTAGCCATAAGATCGTCAATATTCTTTCACATTTTTGTATTATGGAGCACTTGTGCCATATTTCTAAACAAGAATTTTTAAGTCTGCAATTGCTATGCATTCTTAGGCCACTAGTCATGCTTTTAATTTTTCGGATGCTAAGATCACTTTTACACCTAAATTCATTTTTAAATCGGGTTTTCGCACAGATTAAAATACATTAAGCAACTCATCAATATTCAAGTATGCAAAGAGCTCTATACGCAAAAAAAAAAAAAAAAAAAAAAATCAAGAGCACAGCTCCAATGGATCTGAAGACCGAACCATCTGAACACAGGTAGTCTTTGCATCTAGCCAAAAATCGCTACCGATCGAATGTCTATAATTCCAGGTCATGTTAATAGTTTTCTTCGTACAGAAAATTTGATGTTTCCTAAATTAAGGGTACCCTAAAAATGATCAAAATATCGATTCTATGTTTTATTGGATCGAAGTATGACTGTGACATTTCTATATACGTAGATAAAATTTTAAAGCTGCATTTTCATAATGTATGAAATTATCAATGGTTTTCTGTGCTATGAAACAACTTACAAATGGAAATTTCTTTTTTCCCCATGTTCATTTCTGTCGACATTCACGTTTTTAAAATGATAAGGCGCTTTTGTAATCAAGATAGAGGTTTTATTTAATTTTTCTTTTGTAAATATTTCTTTTTGTGTATTCAATAGAAATGTGCATGGAGTTAGTATTAAGATTTGTATTTAATATTAAAAATGAGCCAAACTAAGAACTGCGTAAATTCCCTCACTTTTTAACTATACATGAGTGTTGAAGACCCAGACCGACCGACTCGTCAACAAGGACAGGTCTACTATACATGAGTGTAAAAAAATGTATATTAAATTTAATATTAGAAGCATATGGAACATTTGAAAAAGTAGAAGGAATTAAAAATATTAAATGTTTAAGAAATGTACATTCATATATATATATATATATATATATATATATATATATATATATAATATTAAAATAGTAAATCTAATGGTAGAATGGAAGAAGTAACTCATAATACACTATCTTAAAAATTGTTGTGCCTACATAATACAATGAAATACAATGAAATTCAACAATAAAGAGGAAATTATAATACATATTACAGTTCAGAAACCTAATAATCAACAAATGTCAATGTAATAATCAACAAATGTCAATGGAGAAGGATCGAGAAAAGGAATACCAAAATAATCAAGCATTAAAGCTTGCACGTGGAAGAGCCCTAGGCTTAAGAATAGTTCATTTCGAAAAAAGTCGTTATCAAGTCCTAATACTTTAAACGAAATGAAGACAAAAATGCTTGTTTCTGGAACACAAGATAGATTTCATCTATATATATATATATATATATATCACACAAAAACTAGTAATTAAATTCAAAGTTGCATTTATTTCCTATGCATAACCGCTAGAATCTTATGCACCATTATCTTATATGTATATATATCATATATATATATATATATATATGATATATATACATGATATATATATATGATATATATATTACACCGACAAAATCGTATCGAATTTTGCATTCACGAGTAAAAATTCTATGTCGATACTTTAACACAATGCTATAAGGATAGTGCCATGTATACCTTAATTCCTAGCAACGAATCAATCATCACTAATAGAATAAAAGCACTGTATAAAAGAATTGGTATGAATATTAAATCAGTAAAATTTCCATACTTGATCCTTATTCCCAAGTTACACAAAAAACCAGTCAAGTTCCGTACTGTAACAGTGGGATGCGGATCGTACCTGGAACAAGCAAATAAAAAACTTCTGAAATTACTCCAATATGTTATAACTGATATTAAGAAGCAAAACTCCATAATGTTAAAAAACGGACAGGAATTGATAGACCGACTGAAATTTTGCCATAAAGATTTGAACTTCAGAAGCTACGATTTCCGGGATCTGTTTAATAACATCGATTTAACAAACCTACAAATGATCTTGAAAGAATTACATGAGGAATATAATTTAAAAACATATATAACTCTCAGAAGATATTTGGATTTGATTGAGTTAGTATTGAATGAAAACATACTATATGACGGTACGCATTACTACAAACAGGTCAAAGGCATACCCATGGGTGGTGCATGCTCATCAATATTGGCGGATATTTATCTATCCAAATATGAAAGAGGAACCCATATATTATCGGAAATACCTTATTTCCGTTATGTTGACGATGTGATATTAGGGGGTTATGCAAACACCCCTGACATAGATTTTGCATTCTACCCAAGGGAATTAGACTTAATTGAAAACCGATCAATGAGGATGGATCGACAGACTTCCTGGACTTGTCAATAAGAAAACACCAACAGTATGGAATTTATACAACCATACACGACAAGAGAAATTCATACAATATCAAAATTAATAATATTATTGATTGGAATTCAAACCTCACTAAAAATATATTCAGAAATATTATTGTCGGGTACTTCAGAAGAAACAGAAACTACAGTACTTTTAAAACAGACTGCATTTATGAATGTAATAAAATAATAAATGATGCATTAAAAAGAAATTACCCTAGATATTTTTTACAACATTATTACTATTCCTTTTTCAAAGAAAGAAATTGTGCATTGTTTGATTCTAAATGAGTATTCTTAATCATATATATTTTCATATCTGCGATCCTATCATCATGAAGTCTTATCGCGCATGTGCGACTTTCCCTTATAAAATGTTGTGTTTTCAAGCTGGATTGTAGGGTGTATCTCTTCCATGCTTGGTTCCATCTTTGCTTTTGTGTCCGTTCGGGTGCTTCTGTCTTTGCACATGTGGGAGATTGACCATTGAGTTACATTGGTGCCGTGAGCGTTGCCCGGGTCGTAAAAGCTGCTTTAAGCGGGAAAGGGGTGTCGCAATCCACCCCTGCCAATCTATATAAATCATATGGTCACTCCTGTTCTCGCTTATTTTTTCTTCTTGTTTATATCCTTATATATATATATATATATATATATATATATATATATATATATATATATATATATATATATATATATATATATATATATATATATATATATATATATATATATATATATATATATATATATATATATATATATATATATATATATATATATATATATATATATATATATATATATATATATATATATATATATATATATATATATATATATATATATATATATATATATATATATATATATATATATATATATATATATATATATATATATATATATATATATATCATATATATATATATATATATATCATATATATATATATATATATATATATATACATATATATATATATATATATACATATATATATATATATATATATATATATATATATATATATATATATATATATATATATATATATATATATATATATATATATATATATATATATATATGTGTATATTAGTATATTAGATTACTGTGAGCTTTTTTCAGTCCAACAAGTTTAAGACAGATTCTATTACACTTTTTGACTACTATGGCTGCAATAAATAATATTTAAGTACCACTTTAATTAACAATGGTATCAAAAACATAAGTAATTCTAGAATAATATTATATTTTTCGTTGTCATATGATATATTTTTTATATTTCTAATTATATTTCATTTACGAGTATTTAAAATCCGCAGTCCTAAATTCCAAACTAAATGTAGAAAAAATATCGATGTTCTAAGAGAAAAACTATCTTCTGTTTTGTTTAAGGCGACAGAACTGAGGGGAATATTTATTGCAGTGAAAATTATTTTCGCAGTGCTCATTCGTCACGATAAAAGAACACCTATAATTACGTTCGCAGTCTGTTTCCGAATTTCAGTTCATCAGTCTTGGGGGTGGAAAGCCGAAGTTCGAATTTACTTCCATGTATTTTATTTTGGTGCTTCAGAGTTTCGAAGTAGAACAGATGTTTGACCGAGGGTAAGATCTCATTAATTAATGTGTCAGTGCGCAATTTATCTTCTGATAATAACAGTAATTTTCACTCCTGAGCTTTAAATCTCAAGTATGACTGCTTCGATCACTATTCAAGTATATAGTTTTTAAGTAATCTCAGATTTCAGAACGTCTTTGTTTCTGGACATGACATACCCTAGAGGAGGAAATAAATTTAGTGATCATAATAGAGATTAAAAGCATTTTAATATTTCTTTTCTTATGTGTCGCGTAAATATATCAAAGTAAAGTGTGTCCATATAACCATTTGTCATAAACTATATGTCTCTATGCCATGATGGATATGCAATCCATTTTGACAGTTTGGATGCATGTGCTTAATTAACTGAAGTGTTGCTCAACTCGACTTTCTAATAACAGATTTTTTTTCAAAATGTACAAGAACATTTTTAAAATTATATACCGTGGGTCTAAACTATTACAACTATAGCGTAAAAAAAAAGCTGCGAAATACAGGTTCTGCTCGTGACGTCATTATCCCTTTTGGGGAAAGTTACCTTTTAGGGGGAGGGGTACAATTATGGTGTTAATCAAAATATTTTTCAAGACTTTTAAAGTGTAGGGCAGTACGCTATAGTTGAAGACCCAGACCGTCCGACTCGTCCAGAGGACTAAGAGCAGCTATTTGGACGAGTCGGACAGTCTGGGTCTTCAACTATAGCGTACTGCCCTACACTTTAAAAGTCTTGAAAAATATTTTGATTAACACCATAATTGTACCCCTCCCCCTAAAAGGTAACTTTCCCCAAAAGGGATAATGACGTCACGAGCAGAACCTGTATTTCGCAGCTTTTTTTCACTATAAGGACTGAATGATCATTGAAACCACAAAATTCCAAGTTTCGAATAAATTTCGAAGATTTCGCTCCAATTAAAAAAAAACCCATCTAGTTATAGATTCTTATATAACGAAACCGGAAATACAGTTTCATGGAAATCCATTAATATGTACTACTGCTACCGTTTACACAAGCAATTGACCACAGGCATTAGACATGCAGACAGACAGTTAGACTGTTAGACTTAATATTTGCATCCAAAAAATATTCTGCCTATTCTGAAAATCAGTCCCTTTTCTCCTAGATTTGTCCAGACGTACTACACACTACATAAATATGGCCTGGAATGTAAACACATTAAAACGATGATTTTTGTAGCATTAGTTTTCCTTTGCATAATTTACTTCAGCCTTTATATTTTCCTATACGAACCATATATTTCATTTCCGGCCGAAATAGATTGCTTTATGTTTTTTGTATTTATCTTTTCGTCAAATCACGTGATTGCTTCTGAAGTATGACAAGAAAAGGAACATCCTAAATCGTTTGTAGATCATATTTAAACTTATACTCTGTGCACTTCATATGTTGTAAATGGGAAAAATCAGATATCCAAATGTTCTGTAAGATAGATTTCTAATCAAATGAAGATACTGATGACTATAAAGAATATTATAAGCACAATGATAATATTTCAAGCTGTGTTAAAAGATCTGATGTGGACAGCACATGACTTTCCTTATAAAATGCAATGGATTTACTACTCTTACAATAAAAAAATAGATTATTCTTATAGTAGATACTTGTATTCTTTCCAAGATATTAAATTTTCGTCAATTAGTAGTCATTTTCATTGATTTAGCGTCAATTTTATTCATTTGGCGAGATTTTCGTTAATTTGGCAACATTTAAAAAGGCGCCAAATTTGTCGACAAAATCTCGCCAAGTGTTATGGAAGGAGAAATAAGTTATTCTTATAGCAGATAAATGACTATAGGCGTTTAAATGCAAAAGTATTACTCAAAGTATCTTTTTTCTGCCTTCGGGTGCCCCGGGTCATTAGACTAAATAGAAGCAGTGCACACATTATTCCTTAAATGTAATGTTAGAGACATGACAACAACAACAACAAAGTATCTTTTCTCATGAATGTAACGAGCTAGATCCACGAGATAGATGTCACCAAATTAATCGCATGATATTACATATGAAAAGTGAACATGTTTCTCAAAACTTATTCTTTTCTAATTTACGGGATTTGTGATAAATTTGTTTAGAAAAGGTGCAATATATCGTGAATGGTTTATGATAGCGTTCTCAAATGTATTTTAATCGTTTTCTACGCAAAAATTATATAAAAAATGTCTATTTGCGTAACTTTTTTAAAGATTTTGAATGTTTGATGATTTTTTCAAAATTTCACTCGAAGATTTAGGAGGGTTCTGAACATTCGATTGTATCTAAAAGTAATAAGCTTTCAGTATTCATGGCTTGTAATTTCTGTACCAAATTTCATTTGAATCGCAACATTTGTTCGTGAGATATCGTCTCCAAAGTCTCACTGACACACACACACACAGACAGAGGGATCACCCCGAAAATGTTCAAGTCGTGATCAGGGATGCTTGAAACGTGTTCTCCCGTCGAAAATTCGAATTTAAATTTTTGACCCCGTCACACAATACTTTCCTTATACATTATACTATGTATATAAGGACAGTAAAAATTAACCAGTGAAAACGTTTTCCATGGTCGTAAATCTCAAAGAAACATTTGCAAAACATGTTTTCAATTGAAAATGCTTTATAAAACCAAACAAAAGAATATATGCTGTGAGCAGCTCATAACTTTCCTTATATAATGCAATGAACTCACTACTTTTATAGTTAAAAAAATGTTATTCTTATAGTAGATACTTATATTCTTTCCAAGATATTGAATATTCGTCAGGTAGTCGTCACGTTCATTGATATAGCGTTTCTTTTTATCCATTTGGCGAGATTTTTGTTAATTTGGCAACATTTAAAAAAAAAGTCGCCAAGTTGACGACATTCCGTGAAATCTGTCATCAAAATCTCGCCAACTGTTATGGACTGAGAAATAAGTTATTCTTAAAATAGCAGATAAATGGCTATTGGCGTTCAAATACAAAAATATTACTCAAAGTATCTTTTCTCGTGAATGGAACGAGTTAGATCCACGAGAACGATATCACCAAATTTATCGCATGCTATTACATATGAAAAGTGAACATATTTCTTAACAGTTAATATATTTTTACTTTCCTTATATACATAATGTATAAAGAAAGTATTGTGACGGGGTCGAAAATTCGAATTCGAGCTTTCGACGGGAGAGCACGTTTCAAGCATCCCTGATCACGAATCAAACATTTTTGAAGTGATGTCTGTCTGTGTGTGTGTGTGTGTGTCAGTGAGTCTGTGGAGACGATAACTGGCGAACGAATGGACCGATTCGAACCAAATTTGGTACAAAAATCACAATCCGTAAACACTAGAAGCCTATTGTTTTTATACTCAATCAAATGTTCAAAACCCCCCTAAATTTTCGAATGAAATTTTGAAAAAATCGCCAAAAAATCAAAACCACTAATAAAGTTACGCAAATAGACATTTGCTATGTAATTTTTCATTAGAAAACGATTGGCATACATTTTAGAACGCTAACATGAACCGTTCTCGAGATATTGTACATTTTTCAAAAAAATTATCAAAAAGTCATATAAAATAAAAAAAAATATTTCCTATTGAGAAACATATTCTCTTTTCGTATGTAATACCATGCGATAAATTGAGTGACATCATTCTCGTGGATCTAGCTCGTTCTATTCATGAAAAAAGATACTTTGAATAATACTTTTGTATTTGAACGCCAATAGTCATTAATCTGCTGTAAGAATAACTTATTTCTTAGTGCATAACGCTTGGCGAGATTTTGGCGACGAATTTGGCTGAATGTCGCCAACTTGGCGACTGTTTTGAAATGTTGCCCAATTAACGAAAATCTCGACAAATGGATAAGTATGACGCTAAATCAATGAAAATGACGACTAATTGTCGAAAATTCAATATCTTGGAGAGAATATTAGTATCTACTATAAGAAAAACGTATTTTTTACTGTAAAAATAGTAAATTCATTACATTATATAAGGAAAGTCATGTGTTGCCCAGATCAGATTTTTTTTACTTGATTTCTTGATAAATTTATTTGAAAAAAGGGGCAATATCTCGAGAACTGGTTATAACGGCGCTGATGTTGCTTTGACTGGGGAAGGCAGTAGGGGAAAACAGAGGGCTCTGGCCAGACTCCGCAGTGGTCGTCTTCGTGTTCTTCGGCATGTATTGTGTTCTAAGGTTTATCCCCTTTGCCCGAAGTGCAATTTGGTTCAGGTCTCTCCTGTCCATGCCTTGACATGTATTGGATGACAGAGGAGTCAGTAGTACACCAGTCCTGGAGTAGATCTAAATCTTCAGAAGATTCACGGGTTCATGGATTTGATCTGATGTTGCTGTCGGTCAAGTGGAATAAGAAACAACAACACGGTTAATGCTAGGGTCCTGCAGTTTGTGTCAATCGTTTTCTAAGGAAAAATTACATAAGAAATGTCTATTTGCGTAATTTTATTAAAGGTTTTGATTTTTTGATGATTTTTTCCTAATATCACTCGAAAATTTAAGGGGGTTCTGAACATTCGATTATGTTTAAGAACAATAGTATTCACGGATTGTGATTTTTGTACCAAATTGTACCAAATTGGGATTTTGTACCAAATTTGTACCAAATTTCGAATCGCTCCATTCGTGCTTGAGATATCAACTCCACAGTCTCACTGACACACACACACACATACTTTCACACACACACACATACTTTCACCCACACGCACATAGTTTCACACACACACACGGATATCATCTCAAAAATGTTCGATTCGTGATGAGGAATGCTTGAAACGTGCTCTCCCGTCGAAAATTCGCATTCGAATCTTCGAGCCGATCACAACACTTTCCTTATGCATTATGTATATAAGGACAGTAATAAATAAAACAATTGGAAATGCTACTAATTAGATTTGCAAACCGAGCACCATGCTGTAATTACTATATTTTGTACTTCTATGCTTATAAATCTAGCCATAATTGGACATCTGTTTCCAATTTTAAGACATATTCCAGTAATGCTTCCAAAGAACTTGCAGATGCTTTTTTGCGTCGTAAGATTTTAATAGATCATTGAAAACGTAAATTCAGAATTTTCTGTACCATTAGAGTTTCCTGAAATTAATTTTTAAAGCACTTTTGATTCTTAATTTTATGTTTCTGTAATCTAATAACCACATTATTTCCAGAATAAAAAGTATAAGTATATATATATTTGAACGCTGACGAATTCACCAATTAAGATTTCCCACAAAATTCAAATTTATTTACTTTTCATGTGTATTATATTTTCATAAAAAATAATTCGTGATATTAAAGCGGTTTATGTGAACCAAGTAATGTATGCTTTTCAGGATTGATGCATCACATATCTTCTCTCATTCACTTCACTCAACCATAAAACCAGCCTGTTATACCAACGATTTATATCCTGTAAGCACCCAAAGCTGACTTTACAAACCAGAAACTATTTTATCGGCATGCTTCTTTGAATAGCTGTAAACTTAGTTACCATGGCAGATGCAAGGAACCATTGCCATTAAGGTTTCTGAAATTTTAAAGAATCGGTGAAATGTAAAACTACTCTTAAAATGAAGCTCTGATAAAGAATGTAATTTTACCATGGAAACCTCGGAAAGGTTTTAAGGAATATTCGAGTATGTTTTATTTCGCTATCGAAAAAATAAGCTGAGCTTTTGGGATAATGCTTAGCTGCTGAACGTGGAAAATGGATTCTTCCTAAAGTCGATATCTGGAAAAGACTGAGATATATTACTTTCGTTATATACATAGTGTATAAGGAAAGTATTGTGACGGGGTCGAAAATTCGAATTCGAGTTTTCGACGGAAGAGCACGTTTCAAGCATCCCTGATCACGAATCAAACATTGTTGAGGTGATGTCTGTGTGTGTGTGAAAGTATGTGTGTGGGTGTGTGTGGGTTTGTGCGTCAGTGAGACTTTGGAGACAATATCACACAAGCGAATGGAGCGATTTGAATGAAATTTGGTACAAAAATCACAATCTGTGAATACTGGAAGCTTATTGTTTTTAAACGCAATCGAATGTTCAAAACCGCCTTAAATTTTCGAGTGAAATTTTGAAACAATCATCAAAAAATCAAAACCTTTAATAAAGTTACGCAAATAGACATTTTTTATGTAATTTTCCTTTTGAAAATAATTGACATAAACTTTAAAAGGCTAGCATGATCCGTTCTCGAAATATTGCACAATTTACAAATAAATTTATCAAAAAATCCCATTAATTAAAAAAATATATTAATTGTTGAGAAACATGTTCACTTTTCATATGTAATATCCTGCGATAAATTTGGTCACATTATTCTCTTGGATCTAGCTCGTTCCAGTCATGAGAAAATATACTTTGAGTAATACTTTTGTATTTGAACGCCAATAGTCATTTAGCTGGTATAAGAATATCTTATTTCTCCATCCATAACGCTTGGCGAGATTTTGGCGACAAATTTGGTGGAATGTCGCCAAATTGGCGACTTTTTAAATGCTGCCAAATTAAAGAAAATCTCGCCAAATAAATAAAAATGACGCTAAATCAATTAAAATGGCGACTAATTGAAGAAAATTCAATATCTTGGAAAGAATATAAGTATCTACTATAAGAATAACAATTTTTTTAACTGTAAAAGTAGTAAATTCATTGCATTATATAAGGAAAGTCATGTGTTGCCCACATCAGATTTTTTTATAAGTGTGGCTGTGCAGATATAGTATTTCAATGTAATGATTGTGATATATGCATAACTTAAATAGCATTATCATATTAAGTTCAAAGTAGTTGTACCCACAGAGGACACAGTCTTTTAATGCCCAGTATATGCTGCTACCTTACTACCCAATCTCAGGAGTATAAGCACCCGTTCGACTTTTCCAAGAATTCATCTTACACATTATTTAGTTATGCTTCTCTTACAATCAGAATCGATGTGTAGCTCTTGCACTCATATAATCCGCAGACATATTCATATTAATTACTAGCTGCATACGCGTTCTTCGCACAGATTATATAAAATAAACAAACTTAAATTTCACATTCAAATGCAAATTCCTATAGTATACTAAATGACATTTTTAATCAAAGTATTATGTTAAAATATTTAATATAATGCTCCTAAAAAGAAGTTCAAGAATATCTGTTCTCGCTGTACAAAATTATATTCACGGACAGATCTGGAGAATAAAACATTCTGGCCTCTTTTGTAAGCAAATTTACAGAAAATAGGGAATTGAATCAATATATGCCAAAAAAAAGCGTTAAAATTGTATAGGACTCGTACTACTTATATAGGCTAATATTAGAAGATGCAACCTGTACCAGTAGATTACATGTATAAAGTGAAAATTTCAATAAACCCGTAATATTTAAACCTGAAGACAGTAATTGATTCCAATATACGAGTATGTCAAAATGAAAGTGCTTGAATTATATGGGAAGATATACCCGTACTACTTATAATGTCGTAGATTAGACGACATATGCGACTGTTAGTAGAAGATTACCCGTATTACAATATGAATCTCAAAAATAATTGCCAAAATAAAACAGATGACATGATAAATTGAAAATACCAATAATCTCCGAAATCTTCATACCAGAAGGCCGTACTTGATTCCAATATATGCCAATATATGTCAAAATATATGCCAATATACCTGTACTACTTATATTCTCGTAGGTTAGAAGATAATGTACTCCTGCATTTGTAGAAGATTACTCGTACAACGTACAATATATGAGTTTCAACAATTTCTGCCGCAATAAAACAATTGCATAATAACTTGAAAATATCGATATTATCTTAATCAATAATCCCCGAAGATATCAATAATAATAATGTTTAAACTTGAAGACCGCAATTGTCAAAAACGCAATGGCAATGAAATTTATTTTATATACATATCTTTATTATTCAAATAGGAAAAGATTTAATAAAAATCGTCAGCTGCATAAACACATTATATTTAAATCTTTTGCTAAGCCACAGAATATTAGTTCCTTCAAATAAATTGATTTAAAAAATATCGTCTGAATAATTCTCTCTCTATGGGAGGCTGGGCGACATTTTCGTAAATGTAGCGACATTTTAAAAAATCGCCAAATATATCAATTCACCAAATATATCAATACAAATTCACCAAACATCATCACAAAACAATCCCCTAACTAAACACAATAAATTTCATTTATTTTGTGCAATTCTGTTGTGATATTTTTATAGTTTTACAAACATTTTTATCAATTTGGTGACATTTTAAAAATTCGCTAAATGTGTTACTAAGTAGGTCTGTTGGAATGACGGACACATGCTAACGACACATCATTTAAGTACTCTTTTCTAACAAAATAAAATACATTTCACAGGATTACGTCATTTTTAGCAATTTGGCGACATTTTCGTCAATTTGGCAACGTTTAAGAAAAGTTGTCAAGTTAGCGTTATTCAAATTCGTAGCTCTGAATTTTTAAATCTGAATAATCATCCTGATCCTGTTTATATATACTAAATAAAACACTAAAATTATTTTAGAAGATATACCCGTTCTATTATTTTACTGTTTCAAAAATCAGTAAAATGAATTTACTGGCTAAACACAATACGAGTATATGAGTTTACTAGCTATACACAATATATAAGCTGGAAAACTCTTTGCTGAAATAAATGAAAGTGTTGTACGCAGTCCGCAATTAATATAATTAAAAGAAAAATCAAATCGTTCATTTTCAAGATACATTTTAATATCCATTTATTTATTATTCAAATCGAAAAAATAGTAATAAACATTAACGGACACATTTAATTTAATTGCATTGCCGAGCAACATGATATACGATGGAATCTTTCTCATAAAATGCCAATAATAAAATAACCATTTTGATTGCTTAATACATTTCATTGTTGAGTAAAACCTTGTGAAAAATAAACCATGGTGATAGATTTTCTATTTAAATTCATGTTTTCAAACAATTCATGATTTCAGAAAGTAACTATTTAACGCAAAAATGTGCCACTAAACTCAGAGATAAAATTTTAATTCACTTTCCCGTTTTAAGCAAACTATTTTTAACCTTTTCGTTTGGTGGAACTAGGGAGTTTGTGAGTATAACTCCTAGGAAAATGCTTCGTTTTTCATTAATATCTTAACAACCCCTAGTCTTAGAAACTCAAAACTTAGACTAAATGTATGGGGCTATTTCAAGGCTACCCACAAAATTTCCTCAAATTCCGTTCAGCTGATCTCCCATGATGATGGGACAAACAAACAAACAGACAGGCAGACAGACAGATTTTCAATTTTATTTATATAGATTATACGATCCTCTGAAGAAACTTAAACCTTATTTAAATATATAACTTATTTAAATTAAATTAAATTCAGATAAAATCTTACATAATTTGTAGTTTAAAAATGTTACAGTTTTTATCTCAAAATTTTGCTCATAAATTGTTCCTAATTAAATAATTAAATATTTTGAAGTTATTATATATTTTTCATTGTTCAGCAAAAGTCTCAAGAAAATAATTGATAAATATTTGAGTTATAACATTGAATGAGGTTACATATTATGTCAGATTGGTTATAAAGAATAGATAAGACAGCAAAACGCTCTCATTATATGTTGATAGTAAGGTGAATTAGCACAAAGGTCACAATGACACATTTTAAGTATAAGCGAAAACCATATTTATAAATACTTTCAGAATCCTCTAAAAGTGGTTGTTGCCAATGTTAAATCCACCCTACAATTGAGGATAACAGCATTCGTGTAACCGGTTTTGGTTTATTATGCGTTCAGCAACACGAAATGGCTATTAGCTCTAATGGAACAACAATTTCGAAGTGCCACAATTTTACGAACATCTATGGATAGCAACTATTTCAGCTTTACAATGTAATTTAGGTTAGAAGAGGTCATCCCCAGGTAAGAGTGAAGTTAACACCAGATTAAGGGGAACTTTAGAATCAAAATTTCCACTCTAGCGAGACCTCAGTAAGGGAGGTGGTCAATGGAATCACTCACCGGGCAAGATCCGGAGATTATCTACAAAGTCATGATCTCAATTAACAATGATTTTGAGCACATAGTGTTAAATTCGGTGCATTTTGACAACTAGAAGAGCTGAGTCTTCTATCCAAGGGGTGACCCTCACGAAAAACCTGCAACTCCTGGAATCGAGAAATGGTCACATACACCGAATATAAGCACTTCTTAGAGAAGGTGGGTCAGAGCTACAAACCCAGAATCAAACCGACCTGAAGAAATGCCTCCCCTTGAGAGGGTATCAATGGCAATAATAATAATTGCTGTTAATCTGCAATTAGAACGTGATCCTAACTTTGGAAACGCTCCCTATAGGCAAGTTCTGTGAATATGAATATAGTCGTTGCAGTACTGTGAGGTGAAAGCTCAGTAATTCAGCATTTTGAAACCGTTTGTGTTGTAGGACTTTATTTGTCATTATACTGACCAAATAACCGCATATAGAAGTTTAATGCTGTCATTACTCGTATAGGATATTTCATGCTGACGAGCGCATGATGAATGTGAAACAGGTTACATGAAAGCTGTTATCCCAGAGTGCAATACAATTTAACGTATTGAATCATTGATAAATTATCTGTACAATACGGCGTTTTGTTCAAAGCAACACATGGGAATATCGACTTTTCATGTAAAAATTATAAAAGTTTTCTAAATAATGACGACTTTTTCTTATGTTTTAAACACTTACTTTAAACATGTATTTGCCATTTACACTTAAATACGTTTTGTGTTGTTTAAAGTATTTTATTAAAATTTACATTCCATTTGCCTTTTTTATATCCGCCTTTCAGTTTTTTGCTCATTTTTAACAAAATGTTTTAAAACAAACTTGCAATTACATTAATTGGTTGATTTCTTTATGCATTGCATGTTTCGTCTGTTAATTTACTGAGGAAAAAAAACAATTTTTCTATTCTTCTCGCTTTTGCATTCATTATTAGCTAAGGTAAGGTAATTATCTTCCGTTAATAACTTAAGCCAATAACAATTCTTTTAATGAGTGCAAGTCATCATTAACGCTTTTCTTGTGATATTTATTAAAGTAATCAATGTAATTAAAGGCTTTGTTACTGTTAGTTACAGCACCTTAAATGACTTTGTTCTCCTAAAAACCGTAATGGAGCTACATTTATGTCTTTTAAAAGTTCTTGGGGAGTATAAAACTGCCATATATTAATAGTTAATCGAATGTTTTCATATATGTGCATTTATTGCATAATTTATATTTCCGTACAAGACTATTTGCGGCTCAAAATACTTAATAATTCAAAATGACGCTGAAAAGATTTGAAATGACAATTTCTGCTTTAGGGAGTTGAATATTTTATTAGAAAAGTAGTTTTGGAAAATAACTTCAATATTCTATATTTATTTTCAAGGTATGGAAACAAAACGTCTTGACACTTTTATGTCTGTAAATTTCAATGGAGGAATATTCCAATATCATATTTTAGTTAAATAGTATTACTAAGCATGTAAGCAAACTGTAAACACAAATAATATGCAAATGCAATCATAACAATGAGCAGCTAATATAAATGGACTTTGAAAACATGAATTATGTGCTATTGAAAATAGATTAGGGTATACATTGAAAAAATGAACGAAGTATAAACAAAAGTAGTGATAAAATTAACTGTTGGTCAAAGGTCCACTTAAGTGTAGTGTATTATCTGATATTGCGTAGTAAAGAACCGTAAAACCCTTCGGTGAGATACTACTTACTATTACTGAAATACAAAATGTTATTACACTTGTCATTAAATAAATTTTAGTATTTGTTAAAAGTTTTGCTTTATTTACGTGTATTGAAATTTATGTTATTAATTACAACATTATCATTATTAATTACAACAACATTTAATTCATTAGCTCGTACCAACGTGATATGTAAACCCAATGTGAAACCAAATTAGTAGGTAGCATTGTTACACCAGATTGGTGATCAGCCTTGTTTTGCTAAATATAAAATATTTTGAAACTAGACTTTTTATATTATAAATGTTGGAACAGACACATTTCGATCCTTTATTTCGAACTTTTATCACCGTTTTACTATTCATGATCGGCACGACTATAACTGAGAGGGGCTTGTTGGACAGTTTATAATTACCACACCGGTATGGCATTGAGTTGGTCTTTAATGTCACAGACGGATTCTAATTCTGTTCATATTTTTTCTGCCATTTCAGCTTTCTAACACCGTATCACTTTTCATGATAATCTAGATTGTTCTCTCGAACGTTCAGCATCACGTGTCAGGCTTGTTTTCAGTTAAGTAGCAATTTTTAGACGTGGCTTCGGGAAAACCCGCTGTCTTGAATTGATGTGTTTCTAACTGATAGTGGATTTGTTACCTCCCTCAGATATGCGATTATATCTCCTTATTTTGTATCTTATCCTTGAATATATTTCACTCTTAATTAGTATAGTTATTGGTTATAAACCAATGTCCGATTTACTGCAAATGTTGCCGCCGTTTCATCAGGCCTCTTATTCAGTTTAAATCTCTGATTCACTACAGATGTTTCAATGCCCTAATTTATTAATATATTTAGTCTTTTGTTTCACACCATTCATTACTATTACTTATATTACTCAATACCATGTGCTTGGACATCATTGCTCGTTAGCCAATGCTGGTTACTTAAACATCATATCCCAGTCTGCTCTTTATGCAGAGCTAGCTCTTCAGATGCCTTTCGTCTGTAAGTCTGTTTACTTTGGACCAGTCCAGAATGTTTGATATTTACTCACCTCCATAGATTTTATGCATACATAACTAAACGTCGTATTTAAACAACGTAGAGTCATTTAGGTTGTCATTTGACTACGTTTAATGAGGTAACTTGATTATAATATTTATCTACCTTTGTGGGAATAATGGGATTCAAGAAGGAACTCTGTACCAAAGGAACGGAAATCAAGTACTTACGCTTTCCCGCAACGTTTGTCATAAGTACTATTTCCTTTATATATTTAAAGAACTATGTAACTCCCAGCATGTCAATAGACAACTCGTTCATCTGACGTATCACCCCAAACCTGCTCATCTTAAATGATCCTTCTTGGTATATATACCTCACCTCCAGTGTAGCTCCCGGATGAAGATACCTCACGGTCACTTCAAGATCATACAATACCCAAACGATGTAATACTACACATAGAGTTGTATTTTCCAAATTGAACAACGTATGCAGAACTAACATCTTAAAACCTACGTCTGTCCTCTAAAAGTAATGTCCTCCTATGAGGAGATCATTAAATGGGGTTTAGAACCTATCCCCCTATTTCATGCTATAATTCATAACAGTGTTCTTAACAAATTCTTAACGGATTGTGTTCTTAACAGATTCGACTCAGAAAAGCTGCACTACGGCATTTATAATGCCAATATGTCAAACTTATGGACGTCTCTAACCTAATACATAAGTTTTACATGCATGACATGTAAAATAAAAATTTTAATATAGCTTATGCAATGGACTAACTACTGAAACATTAAATTCCAAAAAGGTTTATTTTACCCCTTTACCAGAAACACACGGTTGACTAAATGCGTACACCTACTGAAACAGCGACCTTATTTATCTAATCATTGTATTAGCAGCAGACGGCAATTATAACTAGTAAATATTTTAGATTTTAATACACACATTCTTAATATTTTGATTTTTATTACCAGCAGTATAGTATGCATGTAGTCTACGTCTACCCTTTCATGTTAGCCTTACAGTTAAACTACATCTAACCATTACCTACTAAATTATCCTAACATGAAATCAAAGCTTAGATTATTCCATCATTCACAAATTAGTATAAAACTTTTATTAAAACATGAATTCCTCATATGCAGCATTCATTTCAGTTTCAAATTTCTGGTGTGAACTTCAACTCGACTCATATAAGAATGAATTGAGTAGATTATGATTTTTTTTTTTTAATTTTTCCATTTATGTTTTCATGTTTAAATCTGTATTATTGTCCCAAATGATCACAATTATAGCGTGTAACCCTTAGTTTTAAAGGGCTTGAATTGCCTTTTGATTGATACCATATTTGCAATTTTGACAATGTACCCCCTCGGAGGCAACTCCCCCCCCCAAGGGAAGGGGCTAATGATGTCACAAATACAAGATGTGTGTCGCAGTTAATTTTGACTACACTAATTTAAACTATGCAGTTTCGTGATCATTGAGCTATAATAACCTCTTCCATGTATAATTATATCAAATTTGGTCCTATGCTGTCATGTTAAGAAAATATAAATTTCGAAATTTTCACATGAATTAAAAAAATATCTGTGCATCTAAATTATTCGTTAACTAAGCCGCTTAAAAATTTTAAGAAAATTCATTAACATTTGTGGCAGCTATCGTGTGTTTAAGGAATCGACTCCATGCAGACAATAAGCAGCAGACAACAGGCAGACAGACAGACGGCCATCACTCTAAAAATAATCAAAACATGTTCATGATGTCCTAGGACACGTATTGTATCAAAATCTCGAAAATTTTCATTAAAACACCATTTTCTCAATACAATATTCTATAAAAAAACACTTTATTTTATGCTACATTCTATGAGAAAGTAAAAATTAATGCTTCAGTTGATTTTAAACTTATTTATCCTTATTACTTTTTATTATTAAATATGCATTCTAAAGTAGCATACGTTTTGTGGTAGATTGTCAATACTTAATTGAAATTCAACTCCTAAAAAATATATATTCCATTCTCTAAAATCTTTAGATATTACTTTTAAGTTGCGATAAATTCTCAATAAGTCTCTGACAACAATTAAGATTCTATAAGTTTCACTTATTTAAAAGGTGGCATTTTCCATTAGTGATATTTTTTGTACATTATACCAATTCCCAAACTTTCACGTTTTCCGAAGCTGCTAACTAACAACATCCTTTCAGAAAGTGTCTTTCAGTAATGACACTTTAAACTTCTTTGTTGCGTGATGAAATTTCTCTATATTATTACTTCACCGGTGCCAGGTTAATGGCGCCATTTTCGACGAAGTTTGCCAGATTTATAACTGCGATATTTTAAGTCCCATAAAAACTGTCATTGGTGATGTTTGGGTACCTGTGATTCCGTTCAAGCTATAGCGTTTTGGGAAGTAAAGATCCATTAAATTTTTGCAGGTCTATTCCGAGACATATTTCCTCTAGAAAAAAAAGGAGATTATCTTCTGATTTTTTATACGCCAAGATGCATTTACAATGTTTTTCCATTAGACACTGTTCTGTGCTATGTGGTGTTTTAAAATGTCAAATGTTTCTATAAACAAATGCGTTTTCAATTCAGACAAGATTGCATTCATAAGAAACCCAACTGATAAACGAACAATACATTTAACAAAAAAGATCAATCACGCATAAAGCATTTATTATGAAACACTTTCCAACTGCAATGCAATTTTATTTAAACATCTATAAAATACAATACATCCCTCGATAAAATTTTTAAAATTACCATAATACTACAATAATTTATTATATTTGGAAACTTCATCAAAAACAAATGAACTTTTCCAAATGACGGCGTCGAAATATAAATCGGTTGGCTCTTTAAATAAAACCAGCATTTCATTCATAAGCAAATTTTCCATTCATTTCATTCATCACGATACAATAATAATTCATTTGATTTAAAACTTAAAACCATAGAGGCACAAGTAATTTAACTCTATGCTCAGAACTTCAGCAAAAAATCGTTTGCTTCTCTGCAAAATCAATGATTGTTTCATTCATATCAGCTATATTGCAGACTCTATGGGCTAAATAGTTTTGCGTTACAGAAATGCAGCAATTCTTATGCAACCCATTCTACATCTTTTGGTATTTACATCCTCTATAAGTGAAAAGTAGGTTTCGTTGTAGAAATAATTAAAGTTGGATGATCATTTAAACTTAACTATATTTTAATTGCGTTGCTTCAGGATGTAGATGCACAGAATTAAGCAAAAATAAAGGGGCTTTAGGGCGGATACAGCACTAAATATGAATTAAAAAGAACTTTAAAAATGACGATTTTGACACAAAATGGATGCCACATTTTATTTTGAAGTGGGTCACGTGATCTTTTCATATAATGATTACGTGATCTCTTCATATAAAAGATGTAATTATTATTTAAATTTTTATTTAAAAAACTACTGAATATATTTTGCTGAATTTTTTTTTATATATTTTATGGGATAATTAGGATATTTCCTTAAACTTTCGAAGCAATTTATAAATTTTAAATCCACCTAAAAATGTTTGAAAAATTAGGTTCCATGGGGTTCAATGTATTTCATTTTTCAACCCGGGTTCAATCCAAAACTAATTGCGTGATATCATTCATTTATATTCCCATAGGTCCCACAGATCGTCTGTACAACGTACTAAAATTTCATTTTGAAAGAGTCATTTTTACGGCAGTCATCGTGCTAACGGATAGGCAGACAGACAGATAGACAGACAAACAGAATGAACAAAGTCATAAACACTTTTCAACTATGTTGTAAAGTATTAAAATCATATGACTGATAGTAAATTAGAAGGAAAAATATATTATTTCAATTTTCTGAAAATATGTTCATAAAATTGAACCAAATATGCCTAAACCGTTTTTCAATTAAAATAATCATGCTATAGTTGTTAAATTGTCTGGTTTTGTACTACAGCCATCGGCCCCACGAACTCAGAGGCAAACATACACAGATATTCAGGTCAAATAAACATTCATAAACAGGTGTTCTCAGAAAGTGTAAATACACGAAAGTTAGATTTCTTGACAACACCACGATGTTTACCCTTTACATATATTACATACTAGCAGCATACCCGTTCTTCGTACGGAGTATATAATATAAAGAAACTTGAAATTCACAATCATGCGCAAATCCTTATAGTATACTAAATGACATTTTTAATCAAAATATTCTGTTAAAATATTTAATACAATGCTCCTAAAAAGAAGTTTAAGAATCTCTGTACTCGCTATATAAAATTATCTTTATGGACATATCTGAAGAATAAAACATCCTGGATCCTTATGTAAGCAAATATAAAAAAAAATATGGAATTGAATCAATATATGCAAAATAAAAGCGTTAAAATTGTATGGTACCCGTACTAATTATATACGCGTATATTAGAAAATATAACCTCTATTAGTACATTACATGTATAAATTGAAAATACCAATAAACCCGTAATCTTTTAATCTGAAGACAGTCATTTATTCCAATATATGTCAAAATGAAAGTGCTAAAATTATATGGGAATATATAAACGTACTACTTATGATGTCCGATTATTAGTAGAAGATTACCCGTATTGCAATATGAGTCTCAAATGCTCTTGGCAAAATACAACAGACGACGTAATAAATTGAAAATATCATTAATCCCCTTAATCTTCATACCAGAAGACTGTAATTGATTCCAATATATACGCCAATATATGTCAAAATATATGCCAATATACATGTACTACTTATATTCTCGTATGTTAGAAGATATACCCGTGCATTCCTAGAAGATTACTCGTACAACGTACAATATGCGAGTGTCAGCAATTTTTACCGCAATAAAACAATGGCGTAATAACTTAAAAATATCAATAATCACTGAATCAATAATTCCGGAATATATCAATAATAATAATGTTTAAACCTGAAGAGTGTAATTGATATTATTCAGTCCAAATTGAAATGGCAATGAAATTTATTTTAAATACATATCTTCATTATTCAAATCGGAAAGGATTTAATAAAAATAGTCTGCCGCATAAACACATTGGATTTAAATCCGTTGCTAAGCGACGTATCATTTGCTTCAAATAAATTGGTAGAAAAAATATCGTCTAAATAATTATATTTCTATGGAACTTTTGGCGACATTTTCGTCAAATTAGCGACATTTTAAAAAATCGCCAAATTTATCTCCAAGTGGGACTGTAGAACTGACAGTCCCACTTGGCGACAAATTTACGAAATATCATCACAATACTATCCCCTAACAAAACACAATTAATTTCATTTATTTAGCTCATTTTTATCAATTTCAAGATATTTTTATAGATTTGAAAATATTTTTATCAATTTAGTGACCTTTTAAAAATTCGCTAAATATATTACTAAGTAGGATGGTTGGTCTGACAGATAAATGCTAACCAAACATCATTTCAGTACTCTCTTCTAACAAAACAAAATAAATTTCATTGATATGCGTCGTTTTTATCAATTTGGCGACATTTTCGTCAAATTGGCAAAGTTAAAGAAAAGTTGTCAAATTAGCGATATCCTGCCAAAATCGTTGCTCTGAATTTGCAGATCTGAATGAAACATCCTTATCCCGTTTCAATATACTAAATGAAAACACTACAATTGTATTAGAAGATATACCCGCTCTACTCTTTTTCTGTTTCAACAATCGGCTAAATGAATTTATTGGCTAAACACAATATATGAGTTTAGTAGCTAAATACGATATAAGCTTGAAAACTCTTTGCCAAAATAAATGAAATTGATGTACGCAGTCAGCAATTAATATAATTAAAAGAAAAATCAAACCGTTCCTACATAAGATATACTTTTATATCCATTTATCCATTCATTTATTATTAAAATCGAAAAAAAATAATAAAAACATTAACAAACCCATTTAATTTAATGGCGATGCCGAACAACATGATTTGTCCTCATAAAATGTTATAATTTATTAACCACTAACAGCACACCAGTTCGTCGTACGGAGTATATAATATAAAGAAACTTATAGTTCGCAATCATGTCCAAATTCTGTTAAAATATTAAATTTATTGCTCCTAAAGATAAGTTTAAGAATATATGTTCTCACTATGCAAAATTATCTTCACGGGCAGATCAAAACATCCTGGCCCATTTTGTAAGCAAATTTTCAGAAGAAAAAAAAAGGAATTGAATCAATATATGCAACCCAGTACTAATCATATTGTCGCAGATTAGAAAATATGCCAATGTGTTAGTAGAAGATTACCCGTATTACAATATAAGTCTCAAAAATATTTGCCAAAATAAAAGCGATGACGTAATAAATTGAAAATATCAATAATATCCGTACTCTTTATACCAGAAGGTCGTAATTGATTCCAATATATGCCAATATATATCAAAACATATGTCAATATACATGTACTACTTATATTCTCTTAGATTAAAGGATATACACGTGTGTTTGTAGAAGATTATTCGTACAACATACAATATGTGAGTTTAAACAATTTTTGTCATAATAAAATAATTGCATAATAACTTGAAAATATCAATAATCCCTGAATCAATAATCCCCGAAAATATCAATAATAATAATTTCTAAACCTGAAAACCATAATTGATATTATCCAGTCAAAAATGCTATAAGAAAAATCAAATCTTTCTTTTCTAAAATATATTTTTATATCCATTTATTTATTAGTCAAATCCAAAAAATAATTATTGAAATTAACAGACAGATTTAATTTAATTGCGTTTCTGAGTAACATGCTATAAGATAGAATCTTATATCATGTTAAATATGTCATGTCTTATATCATACACTGCGAAATTAAATAACAATTTTGATTTCTTTATACTTCTCATTGTTCCGTAAAATCTTGTTTTAAATAAAACATGGAGATAGATTTCCCCTTTAAATCATGTTTCAAACAGTTCATGTTTTCAGAAAGTGACTAATTAGCGCAAAAAATCTCCCATCAAACTCAGAGATTAAATTTTAATTCACTTTCAAACGATTTTCAAGCTTTTAGGAGTTCCGTTTTTCATTAATATCTCGACAACCCCTGGTCTTAGAAACTCGAAACTTGGGCAAAATGTATGGGGGGCTATTTCAAGGCTATTCACCAAATTTCATTAAATTCGGTTCAGCCGTTTTCCCGTGATGATGAGACAAACGAAAATTTCGTTTTTTACTAATATCTCGAGAACCACTGGTCGTAAAAACTCAAAACACAGATATAATTTTAAGTGGGGCTATTTCTAGGCTACCCACAAAATTTCATCAAATTCGGTTTAGCCGTTCTCCCGTGATGATGGGACAAACAGACAGACAGACAGACAGACAGACAGTCAGACAGACAGACAGATTTTCATTTTTATTTATATAGACTAGCAGCATACCCGTCCTTCGTACGGAGTATATAATATAAAAAAACTTATAATTCGCAATCATGTGCAAATTCTGATAAAATATCAAATTTATTGCTCATAAAGAGAAGTTTAAGAATATCTGTTCTCACTATGCAAAATTATCTTCACGGGCAAATCTGAAGAATAAAATATCCTGGCCCCTTTTGTAAACAAATTCACACACAAAAAAAAGAATTGAATCAATATATGCAACCACGTACTACTTATATTGTCGCAAATTAGAAAATATGCCAGTGTGTTAGTAGAAGCTTAAACATATTGTAATATGAGTCTTAAAAATATTTACCAAAATAAAAAAGATGACGTAATAAATTGAAAGTATCAAAAATCCCCGTAATCTTAATACCAGAAGGTCGTAATTGATTCCAATATATGCCAATATATATAAAAATTTTGCCAATATACCTGTACTACTTATATTGTCGTAGATTAGAAGATATACCCGTGCATTTGTAGAAGATTACTTGTACAACGTACTATATATCAGTTTCAACAATTTTCGTTATAATGAAACAATGGCATAATAATTTGAAAATATCAATAATTCCTGAATCAACTGTCCCCGAAATATCAATAATAATGATGTTTAAACCTGAAGACCGTAATTGATATTATCCAGTCAAAAATGCAATGTCAATGAAATTTATTTTATATACATATTTTTATTAGATTTAATAAAAATCGTATGACACATAACACATTGGATCCGTTGCTAAGCGACATGATACCATCTGCTTCAAATAAATTGATGGCAATCATGTCGTCTGAATAATGTGATCTCCATGGAAGGTTTGGCGACATTTTCGTCTCCATGATATTTTTATGGATTTACAAATATTTTTATCAATTTAGTGATATTAAAAAAATTAGTTAAATGCGTTACTAAGTAGGATGGATGGACTGACCGACAAATGCTACAGAAACATCATTTCAGTACTCTATTCTAAAACAACAAATTTAATTTCATTGATTTGGGTCATTTTTATTAATTTGGAGATATTTCCTCTAATTTAGTAAAGTTTAAGAAAAGTTACCAAGTTATTTAGAGATATTCCGCTAAATTCGTAGCTCTAAATTTGCAGATCTGAAGAATAAAATATCCATATCCCGTCTGTATATATACTAAATGAAAACACTAAAATTGTATTAGAAGATACATACATCCGTTCTACTCTTTTTCTGCTTCAACAATCGGCTAAATGAATTTATTGGGTAAACACAATATATGAGTTTATTAGCTAAACACAATATATGAGCTTTGAAACCTCTTTGCTAAAATAAATAAAAGTGTGATGTACGCAGTTCGCAATATATATAATTAAAAAAACAATCAAACCGTTCATTTATTATGAGTTTATTAGCTAAACACAATATATGAGCTTGAAACCTCTTTGCTAAAATAAATAAAAGTAATTTACGCAGTCCGCAATATATATAATTAAAAGAACAATTAAACCGTTTATTTATAAAATATATTTTTACATCCATTTATTTATTATACAAATAGAAAAAATAATAATAATCATTAACAAACACATTTAATTCCATTCCTTTGCCGAGCAACATGATATAAGATAGAATCTTCCTCATAAAATGCGAAATTAAATAACCATTTTAATTTCTTTATACTTCTAATCGTTGAGTAAAAGCTTGTGAAATACATGGAGGTTAATACATGTAAAAACATGGAGGTAGATTTTTCCATTTAAATTCATGTTTCAAACAATTCATGCTTTCAGATAGTGACTATTTAATGCAAAAATCCTGCATCAAACTCAAAAATAAAGTTTTAATTCCCTTTGACGCTTTAAACAAACGATTTTTATCCTTTCCGTTTGGATAAACCACGGAGTTGGAGAGTAGAACTCCTATAAAAAAAGTTCCGTTTTTCATTAATATCTCGACAACCCCTGGTCTTAGAAACTTGAAACTTGGGCAAAATTTATGGGGGGCTATTTCAAGGCAACCCACAAAATTTCATTAAATTCGGTTTAGCCGTTCTCTCGTGATGATGAGACAAACGAAAGTTTCGTTTTTTACTAATATCTCGAGAACCACTGGTCGTAGAAATTAAAACCAAAGACTAAATTTTAAGTGGGGCTATTTCTAGGCTACCCACAAAATTTCATCAAATTCGGTTCAGCCGTTCTCCCGTGATGATGGGACAAACAGACAGACAGACAGACAGACAGACAGACAGACAGACAGACAGATTTTCAATTTTATTTATATAGACTAGCAGCATACCCGTTCTTCGTACGGAGTATATAATATAAAGAAACTTGAAATTCATAATCATGCCCAAATTCTTATAGTATACTAAATGACATGTTTAATCAAAATATTCTGTTAAAATATTTAATATAATGCTCCTAAAAAGAAGTTTAAGAATCTCTGTTCTCGCTATATAAAATTATCTTCATGGACATATCTGAAGAATAAAACATCTTGGACCCCTTATGTAAGCAAATATAAAAAAAAATATGGAATTGAATCAATATATGCAAAATAAAAGCGTTAAAATTGTATGGGACCCGTACTAATTATATACGCGAATATTAGAAAATATAACCTGTATTAGTAGATTACATGTATAAATTGAAAATACCAATAAACCCGTAATCTTTAAATCTGAAGACAGTCATTTATTCCAATATATGTCAAAATTAAAGTGCTAAAATTATATGGGAAGATATACACGTACTACTTATAATGTCCGATTATTAGAAGAAGATTACCCGTTTTGCAATATGAGTCACAAATGTTTTTTGGTAAAATACAACAGACGACGTAATAAATTGAATATATAATTAATCCCCTTAATCTTCATACCAGAAGACTGTACTTGATTCCAATATATATGCCAATATATGTCAAAATATATGCCAATATACCTGTACTACTTATATTCTCGTAGGTTAGAAGATATACCCGTGCATTCCTAGAAGATTACTCGTACAACGTACAATATGCGTGTGTCAGCAATTTTTGCCGCAATAAAACAATGGCGTAATAACTTAAAAATATCAATAATCCCTGAATCAATAATTCCGGAAAATATCAATAAATATAATGTTTAAACCTGAAGAGTATAATTGATATTATCCAGTCCAAAATGAAATGGCAATGAAATTTATTTTATATACATATCTTCATTATTCAAATCGGAAAGGATTTAATAAAAATCGTCCGCCGCATAAACACATTGGATTTAAATCCGTTGCTAAGCGACATGATATCATTTGATTCAAATAAATTGGTAGAAAAAATATCGTCTAAATAGTTATATTTCTATGGAACATTTGGCGACAGTTTCGTCAAATTAGCGACATTTTAAAAAATCGCCAAATTTATCGCCAAGTGGGACTGTAGAACTGACAGTTCCACTTTGCAACAAATTGACGAAATATCATCACAATACTATCCCCTAACAAAAAACAATTAATATCATTTATGTAGCGCAATTTTATCAATTTCAAGATATTTTTATAGATTTGAAAACATTTTTATCAATTTGGTGACATTTTAAAAATTCGCTAAATGTATTACTAAGTAGGATGGTTGGTCTGACAGATAAATGCTAACCAAACATCATTTCAGTACTCTCTTCTAACAAAACAAAAAAAAATTTCATTGATATGTAGAAGACCCAAGCCACACGACCAACCCGAAGGTTTATGGCAGCTGTTTGTGTGTCGTTTATATCAATTTGGCGACATTTCGGTCAATTTGGCAAAGTTTAAGAAAAGTTGTCAAATTAGCGATATCCCTCCAAATTCGTAGCTTTGAATTTGCAGATCTGAATGAAACATTCTTATCCCGTTTCAATATACTAAATGAAAACACTACAATTGTATTAGAAGATATACCCGCTCTACTCTTTTTCTGTTTCAACAATCGGCTATATGAATTTATTGGCTAAACACAATATATGAGTTTAGTAGCTAAATACGATATAAGCTTGAAAACTCTTTGCCAAAATAAATGAAATTGATGTACGCAGTCAGCAATTAATATAATTAAAAGAAAAATCAAACCGTCCATTCATAAGATATACTTTTATATCCATTTATCCATTTATTTATTATTTAAATCGAAAAAAAATAATAAAAACATTAACAAACACATTTAATTTAATTGCGATGCCGAGCAACATGATATAACCTCCTAAAATGTTAAAATTTATTAACCACTAACAGCACACCCGTTATTCGTACGGAGTGTATAATTTAAAGAAACTTAAAGTTCGCAATCATGTGCAAATTCTGTTAAAATATTAAATTTATTGCTCCTAAAGAGAAGTTTAAGAATATATGTTCTCACTATGCAAAATTATCTTCACGATCAGATCTGAAGAATAAAACATCCTGCCCCCTTTTGTAAGCAAATTTACAGAAGAAAAAGTAGGAATTGAATGAATATATGCAACCCCGTACTAATTATATTGTCGCAGATCAGAAAATATGCCAATGTGTTAGTAGAAGATTACCCGTATTACAATATGCGTCTCAAAAATATTTGCCAAAATAAAAGAGATGACGTAATAAATTGAAAACATCAATAATATCCGTACTCTTTATACCAGAAGGTCGTAATTGATTCCAATATATGCCAATATATATCAAAACATATGTCAATATACCTGTACTACTTATATTCTCGTATATTAAAAGATATACACGTGTATTTGTAGAAGATTCGTACAACACACAATATATGAGTTTAAACAATTTTTGTCATAATAAAATAATTGCATAATAACTTGAAAATATCAATAATCCTTGAATCAATAATCCCCGAAAATATAAATAATAATAATTTTTAAACCTGAAGACCGTAATTGATATTATCCAGTCAAAAATGCTATAAGAAAAATCAAATCGTTCTTTTCTAAAATATATTTTTATATCCATTTATTTATTATTCAAATCGAAAAAATAATTATTAAAATTAACAGACAGATTTAATGTAATTGCGTTTCTGAGTAACATGATATAAGATAGAATCTTATAACATGTTAAATATGTCATGTCTTATAACATAAACTGCGAAATTAAATAACGATTTTGATTTCTCTATACTTCTCATTGTTCCGTAAAAGCTGGTTTTAAATAAACCATGAACCATGGAGATAGATTTCCCCTTTAAATCATGTTTCAAACAATTCATGTTTTCAGAAAGTGACTAATTAACGCAAAAAATCTCCCATCAAACTCAGAGATTAAATTTTAATTCACTTTCAAACGATTTTCAAGCTTTTCGTTTGGATAAACCACGGAGTTAGGGAGTAGAACTCCTAGGAAAAAGTTCCGTTTTTCATTAATATCTCGACAACCCCAGGTCTTAGAAACTCGAAACTTGGACAAAATTTATGGGGGAATATTTCAAGGCTATTCACCAAATTTCATTAAATTCGGTTCAGCCGTTTTTCCGTGATGATGAGACAAACGAAAATTTCGTTTTTTACTAATATCTCGAGAACCACTGGTCGTAGAAACTCAAAATACGGATATAATTTTAAGTGGGGCTATTTCTGGGCTACCCACAAAATTTCATCAAATTCGGTTCAGCCGTTCTCCCGTGATGGTGTGACAAACAGACAGACAGACAGACAGACAGATTTTCATTTTTATTTATATAGATTGTAGGAAAAAACAAAATAACATATTCTACATCCAAATATTTTTTGAAAATTTAATGAAATATATTTCAACGAACAAATCTTCAGTATAATTATACATATCTATAACCTTCCAACAATCTCACATAAATAGGATTATTTTTGAAAAATAATTTGAATAAGTATTTTAGAAAATTTAACTGAATAATAAGTATCTGAGTTAATTTTATGAAATACACTTATTTTATTCTTTAGAATATTACAAAAAATCTCTTTTTTTTTTTGTAATCTTTAACGACCATTAAAAATTCATAAAGAAAGTTCAATTCGCTTCAGAAGATTCAAATTTGCAGATTTTGGTTCATTTAATCTTCCGCCGCAAACTATACATTTTTTCCGGTTTTTACTTTCAGAGGACAAAAAGTATTACCGAAAGAAATATTTTTCGCATCTTTAGCAGTTGTTTTTCCTTTCATTTTTAACGTCAAATTTTCTACTAAGATAAATATCTTTCGATATTTCAGATTTCAGCATGAAATATATATATTTTTTTTCACATTTTTTGTTTTACTTCTATTCCGACAGTTTTACTTGCCTCCTTATGTGTAATTTATAAATGTTGCTATGTACAAAATAAACATTACTATGCAAATTGTATAGATAATATAAAACATTTTGTATATTACGCTGCACATATTATCAGTAAAAATTGTGATGGGCATATTTAAAAGCGTACATTGTTTATAAGCTTTAAAATGGAAATTGTAGAACATTTATTTTCTAAATTCCTTGAACATTAGTTATTACCTGAATTAAATTCTTATGTGTGCTATGACTGTCATCAACTGATATTTAATATTTTTGAATTTTATAGAATAATTTGAGATTAGGATTTTCTTTCACGTCGATGAAATCACATAAAAATTCGATATTATGTGAAATTTTCATAATTTCCAAAATTTGTCTAAATCTGACCTAATTAAAATATATTTAATGTAAACCACTATAAACAGTGGTTTTTATACAATCAGGGGTGAGCTAGTCACGTGGGTCGAAAGTGTTAACAGCTGTGTTTCATCTTAATTACATTGGATAACATATTTTTACCTTATACCTCTGAGATTAAACAAAATCATGTTTATACCTTTTGATCTGGTGAATTTGAAAATGGATGCTAAAATACCAGATTAGCTCTAGTTTTTTAGATATTCATAAAACAAGTTTTGCCACATTTTCATATTCATACCCTATTAAAATCATCATACTAAACTATTTATACCTATCGCTTGTAATAATATTTAGAGCATATCTCACAATGTTATGCTAGCTGTATTCCCGTTTTCCTGGCATTGTTCTCTTTAAGAGATCTTAATCACCTCTCCGCGTGATCGTCACTGACAGCAATACAGTTAGGTGGGGAAAAATCCAGATAAGAGTGTACTAATTGCATTTTAGATAAAATCCTAAAATCTCGCAATGTTGCAAGAGGGTTTCTAGAAGTTCCTGGTAATTGCCAAACGTGGTCCCCGAATCTTGACAGCTAGAGCTAATCCAATATATTTAAGTTCATATTCGTGATCAGCATATTCAATGTAGTGAAAAAAAGATACTTTGACATTGGAAGCATTTTGGACTTTATAGTCATCTAGCTAATTGGTATTTGTAATCTTGTGCCATCAGGTGAGGTAGTAGGATATCAACCACTATTAATTATTAATTGCTAATTGATTATTAATTTCTTGCTCAAAAATAATTTGTATTAATAAACGCAGAGGCTAAGTATGCACTAAATAAGATTTTGTTCCAGAAAACAGTAACGACAATTTGTTCCAGATAACAGAAACAACAAATAATTCTAGATAACAGTTTTAATAGATTTTTATTTTTATATTTGTACAAAGTAACAGAATATTGTAGCCATTTTCACACACCAATGTTATCAATAAAGAAATAAAGAAATTAACGAATCAGTGAATGAGCTAAAGAATAATAATAATCAATTATGACAAGACTCTGTTTTCCCAGAAATAGCAGAATTATGTCATTTTCCCCTTGGCGAATTATTTTTATGATTTCCTGCATAAAAGGCGTGGTCAAACGCCTCATCTGCAAGTCACACCTCACTTCCTTCCTTACAAACTTTCTTCTCATAGAATAAATTGTTTCTGCTGGTAAAAATATGTAATCTGCGTGTATACACCATCGATACATGATACGCAAATAACTTTTATGAATTCACATTTAAAACGTAACAAAACAAATTACTTGAAACATAATTTGGAAATATAAATAGATCGATACGACGTTTACTGCTCCGAAAAACTAAATGGAAAAACACGGGCAGCATTTGCTTTGGAATTTGAGAAAAAAACAAGGTAAATACTTAGGCAAGTTACAATACAGTGGTGTACTTAATGCTTAACACTTAATGCTCATTATAAAAGTCAGATTATTCATAAAAAATTTTGAGAAAATAAAAATTTAGGAATAGTTTAGAGCAAAATATGATGTGTCGCATTATGTATTATTGCATAGAATAAAAAATATAATATTATTAGCAAGGGTTACTACAAACGAATTAAAACACGTGTGCCACTGACAGATAGATAATACACAAGATGACCACGATTAAAATTTCCCTGTACACGTTCTTCTCTACTTATACACTGTACAAGAGAGTGGTGAGAATAGTGAACATGAGTGAAATCTGAGTGCGTTAATTACTGATGGGAAATTTATGAATTTATTGATTTACTGGGAAAGTTACAGTGCTTTAATGAAAAGCACTCTTATATTGATGAAAGTGATTTGCAGGAGGTGATTTTCTGGTTCATTTCCAATAAAAATGCTTTACCAAATCAGCGCTTGTTTCTTCGGCGATTATTTAAAAATATTATATTTATAAAATCATTTCTGAATCTATATGGTCCAAATCAATGGGAATATGCTGAAATCTTGTCGTGAGAGGGCGGGGGTAGCTGAACGGCTAGATCATCGGCTGGCCAATTCGAAGATCCGGGTGTCGATTGCAGCTGTAACAGTGAGAACTTTGTAATGACGCCCGAATAATATAACTTTGTAGGTTACATGTAATGAGAATGGAGGTCGGAAAATACTTCATTGCTCATTTTGGGGTTGTAATATATGGCGTCAGTTTCAAAATCACGACAACACAGGATCCTGCCTTGGATAAAGTAATATCAAGGCCGAAAAATTTCATATGTAAAAAAAACATTTTAATGAAACTTTAAATTATCTACTATTTGGCACTAAAAATCGATGAAGGGTCGAAGTAAAAATCATTTTTTCATTGTACTTTTTTATCAAGAATGCAATACATGTAAATAATATAAGATAAAAAAGTTTATGAGAGACCTATATCTTCTGAACATTCAACATATATTTACCCTAAATACTGGGCCAAAACAGACTCTAAAGGCCCTATCACATTCAACAACTTTTCCGGCAATTTTTTGGACAACCAACTTTTCGAACAATTTTTACTCCGAGTTGGGGCAAAACTCCTGTGAAATAAGGTCAAAAAATTGGGACAACTTTATCTGACCGGTATAGAAAAAGTCGTTCATTTGGGACAATTTTTTACCAACCAGCCAATCACAGATGAGTAGCGAAGGAATCACGTGTGTAGAAAGGTTGGCGCAGATTCTACTACATTCTGGTTTGGCGTGAAATCCTCGCGCAAGTTTGAATCTGTGGAGCGCGAACAGATAGAATATAATAACAGATAGATTATATTGATATAATAACCAGGCAGCGCGAAGTATTATTTTAGTTTAGATTTAGAATTTTGTTAAGTATTTATAATATTTCTATGTCATAAAGGTGGATGTCAATGGAAGTCGTCTCGAAGTCGAAAAAATGTAGTCTTGCGAGATGGAAATGGAGTTAATTGAATCAGTACGTGAAAAATCATTTTTTGGAATCTAAAAGATCCACTGTATTTAAAAAATAATTCGAAGAAACATGCGTACGAGAAAATATCATCTTTACGAACCATCTCTTCCAAAGCGATTTTATATGCATGAAATATTATATAATAAAAATTTAGATATCATCTATATAAATAAAAATGAAAATCTGTCTGTCTGTCTGTCTGTCTGTCTGTCTGTCTGTCTGTTTGTCACACCATCACGGGAGAACGGCTGAACCGAATTTGATGAAATTTTGTGGGTAGCCCAGAAATAGCCCCACTTAAAATTATATCCGTATTTTGAGTTTCTACGACCAGTGGTTCTCGAGATATTAGTAAAAAACGAAATTTTCGTTTGTCTCATCATCACGGAAAAACGGCTGAACCGAATTTAATGAAATTTGGTGAATAGCCTTGAAATATTCCCCCATAAATTTTGTCCAAGTTTCGAGTTTCTAAGACCTGGGGTTGTCGAGATATTAATGAAAAACGGAACTTTTTCCTAGGAGTTCTACTCCCTAACTCCGTGGTTTATCCAAACGAAAAGCTTGAAAATCGTTTGAAAGTGAATTAAAATTTAATCTCTGAGTTTGATGGGAGATTTTTTGCGTTAATTAGTCACTTTCTGAAAACATGAATTGTTTGAAACATGATTTAAAGGGGAAATCTATCTCCATGATTCATGGTTTATTTAAAACCAGCTTTTACGGAACAATGAGAAGTATAGAGAAATCAAAATCGTTATTTAATTTCGCAGTTTATGTTATAAGACATGACATATTTAACATGTTATAAGATTCTATCTTATATCATGTTACTCAGAAACGCAATTACATTAAATCTGTCTGTTAATTTTAATAATTATTTTTTCGATTTGAATAATAAATAAATGGATATAAAAATATATTTTAGAAAAGAACGATTTGATTTTTCTTATAGCATTTTTGACTGGATAATATCAATTACGGTCTTCAGGTTTAAAAATTATTATTATTTATATTTTCGGGGATTATTGATTCAAGGATTATTGATATTTTCAAGTTATTATGCAATTATTTTATTATGACAAAAATTGTTTAAACTCATATATTGTGTGTTGTACGAATCTTCTACAAATACACGTGTATATCTTTTAATATACGAGAATATAAGTAGTACAGGTATATTGACATATGTTTTGATATATATTGGCATATATTGGAATCAATTACGACCTTCTGGTATAAAGAGTACGGATATTATTGATGTTTTCAATTTATTACGTCATCTCTTTTATTTTGGCAAATATTTTTGAGACGCATATTGTAATACGGGTAATCTTCTACTAACACATTGGCATATTTTCTGATCTGCGACAATATAATTAGTACGGGGTTGCATATATTCATTCAATTCCTACTTTTTCTTCTGTAAATTTGCTTACAAAAGGGGGCAGGATGTTTTATTCTTCAGATCTGATCGTGAAGATAATTTTGCATAGTGAGAACATATATTCTTAAACTTCTCTTTAGGAGCAATAAATTTAATATTTTAACAGAATTTGCACATGATTGCGAACTTTAAGTTTCTTTAAATTATACACTCCGTACGAATAACGGGTGTGCTGTTAGTGGTTAATAAATTTTAACATTTTAGGAGGTTATATCATGTTGCTCGGCATCGCAATTAAATTAAATGTGTTTGTTAATGTTTTTATTATTTTTTTTCGATTTAAATAATAAATAAATGGATAAATGGATATAAAAGTATATCTTATGAATGGACGGTTTGATTTTTCTTTTAATTATATTAATTGCTGACTGCGTACATCAATTTCATTTATTTTGGCAAAGAGTTTTCAAGCTTATATCGTATTTAGCTACTAAACTCATATATTGTGTTTAGCCAATAAATTCATATAGCCGATTGTTGAAACAGAAAAAAAGAGTAGAGCGGGTATATCTTCTAATACAATTGTAGTGTTTTCATTTAGTATATTGAAACGGGATAAGAATGTTTCATTCAGATCTGCAAATTCAAAGCTACGAATTTGGAGGGATATCGCTAATTTGACAACTTTTCTTAAACTTTGCCAAATTGACCGAAATGTCGCCAAATTGATATAAACGACACACAAACAGCTACCATAAACCTTCGGGTTGGTCGTGTGGCTTGGGTCTTCTACATATCAATGAAATTTTTTTTTGTTTTGTTAGAAGAGAGTACTGAAATGATGTTTGGTTAGCATTTATCTGTCAGACCAACCATCCTACTTAGTAATACATTTAGCGAATTTTTAAAATGTCACCAAATTGATAAAAATGTTTTCAAATCTATAAAAATATCTTGAAATTGATAAAATTGCGCTACATAAATGATATTAATTGTTTTTTGTTAGGGGATAGTATTGTGATGATATTTCGTCAATTTGTTGCAAAGTGGAACTGTCAGTTCTACAGTCCCACTTGGCGATAAATTTGGCGATTTTTTAAAATGTCGCTAATTTGACGAAACTGTCGCCAAATGTTCCATAGAAATATAACTATTTAGACGATATTTTTTCTACCAATTTATTTGAATCAAATGATATCATGTCGCTTAGCAACGGATTTAAATCCAATGTGTTTATGCGGCGGACGATTTTTATTAAATCCTTTCCGATTTGAATAATGAAGATATGTATATAAAATAAATTTCATTGCCATTTCATTTTGGACTGGATAATATCAATTATACTCTTCAGGTTTAAACATTATATTTATTGATATTTTCCGGAATTATTGATTCAGGGATTATTGATATTTTTAAGTTATTACGCCATTGTTTTATTGCGGCAAAAATTGCTGACACACGCATATTGTACGTTGTACGAGTAATCTTCTAGGAATGCACGGGTATATCTTCTAACCTACGAGAATATAAGTAGTACAGGTATATTGGCATATATTTTGACATATATTGGCATATATATTGGAATCAAGTACAGTCTTCTGGTATGAAGATTAAGGGGATTAATTATATATTCAATTTATTACGTCGTCTGTTGTATTTTACCAAAAAACATTTGTGACTCATATTGCAAAACGGGTAATCTTCTTCTAATAATCGGACATTATAAGTAGTACGTGTATATCTTCCCATATAATTTTAGCACTTTAATTTTGACATATATTGGAATAAATGACTGTCTTCAGATTTAAAGATTACGGGTTTATTGGTATTTTCAATTTATACATGTAATCTACTAATACAGGTTATATTTTCTAATATTCGCGTATATAATTAGTACGGGTCCCATACAATTTTAACGCTTTTATTTTGCATATATTGATTCAATTCCATATTTTTTTTTATATTTGCTTACATAAGGGGTCCAAGATGTTTTATTCTTCAGATATGTCCATGAAGATAATTTTATATAGCGAGAACAGAGATTCTTAAACTTCTTTTTAGGAGCATTATATTAAATATTTTAACAGAATATTTTGATTAAACATGTCATTTAGTATACTATAAGAATTTGGGCATGATTATGAATTTCAAGTTTCTTTATATTATATACTCCGTACGAAGAACGGGTATGCTGCTAGTTACTAATATAATCTCTTTGGTCTCTTCTGATTCAAATTTATATTTACCAGCTGATTGCCAGTTTACAGTATAGATGCGTTTCAGAAAATCCGCCTTTCTGTGAATTTAAACAAGAGCGTACGCGAATTTGCTTTGGCGATATATACATATTTCATCAGTTTTCTAAAATAAGCTAACTAAAGTGATTCCATCACAAAACGCAAAGAATCATAATTTAAATTGTTTTAGAATATTTACTACACTATGGCAATTTCCTTGTTTTAACGAATACAATTATGTTCTCTTTCTCGAATCGTTAAAAAAAAACATCAGACAGAATTTAGAAAATTAATTTTAATGTATGTCCTCCATAGACTTTGTTTTATCCTTCTATTGCAATACTAAAACAACTTAAAAACTTATTCTGTTTACCCTTCAAAATAGTACTCTAAAATAACACTAAATGCATTGCATGATATAATTTGTTAGTACATTTCAAATGTGAAATTTTCGCTTGGGTGGTATAGAATCAGTTCAGCAAGCGACTGGTCTCTGGTTCGAATCCAAGCGAATTTTAAGTTTTACAAGTGCTGCCATCTGTTGCTAAAATATTCAAATACAGTTTTTCTTTAATAATCTGCAGAATTTTTTTGTCTTAAATTATTTTACGCTCTATATACAAAATAACCTTACATCAATAAATTATTTTTAAATTTGAATGCTTATAAAAATTTATTTCAAAGTTACTTTGAAAAAATATCTTGAAGTATACTTTATACCAGGTATAGATGGAATATATTCTTAAGTAAAAAAGTGCTTGTAAAATTAGCAAATATAAAATGTACATGTAAAATTAGACAGAAATCATCGAACATCCTTATACGAGTAGTAGTTATCTTTCGACATGTTATTTTGAACATTTTAGATTAGAATAAAAACAAAAATCAAACTACTTCGAAATTTTAATAATTTAATGTTAACATTTGAAGATTTTTTTATTATTTTAAACGCACATAGACAAATAGAAATTTACAATACATTTGAAAATCATTTACTTTTAATAAAAAAAATAAGTTTGTATGTAAATAAGAAAAGTTTACTCTTTTAAATTTGAATGCTTATAAAAATTTATTTCGAAGTAACTTTGAAAAACATCTTGAAGGATACTTTATACCAGCTATAGATGGAATGTACATTTAAATCTATTTTAAAACATAATTACTCAATAAATATAACTGTAGATAAAATAATTTTTAAAAGTTTACTTTAATGAGAAATATTTTAAACGTTACAAATGAGCAAAGAACATCTTCGGATATTTAATATAGATACGTATTTGAAAACCTTTAAAATCAAGTATAAAATGGTAATGAGCTTAAATTTGTTTAAGACATAATATTTCAATAACGGCATTCTTGAATTTAAATACTTGTTACGTTTTCTTTTTCTTTGTTTCATTTCAGTCAATATCGGCAATATCGCTTTTCAAACTAATTTTGTATCTTAAAATAGAGTGAATATTTTTCAACAAATATTTATTTGCTTTTTTATACGGATGTGTGACAAATCCAAATATTTTTTAATGTTCATTCATCTGTTTAAGCTTCCGATATCTGAAGTAATCCATATAAAAAAGATCAAATCAAAAATTTACAATAGATTTTATCCACATCCTTCTCGGCTTACTTTGTTTCTTCTTCTTAAGCAGGAATAATCCTAGCGTGATTATGCCAAGGCATATTTGATTTTTCCCTGCAGCTGATAGCAATTTAGTCATAATTACAAAGTAATAAAGGTTACAAAAGGAAGTACTAAGTAAAAGTCTTGTTTTACTGCCGAAGTCGAAGCGAGAACGCCCTGCCTGCCGAAAAGTACATGTACAAATGTATAGTTGTCGCCAAAAAGCGATAAACATACCGCCGTAGTTTAGTCATTTAGCACAACTTCTTCAAACTGTCAATAACCCTATCGCCAACTTTTTCGTCGAAAAACTGGGGGAAAAGTTGTCCGAAATAGTTGGTTGTTCCAAAAGTTCTTGAGTGTGATAGGGTTTTAAGCCGTCTGAAGACAAAGTTTTATTTGAGCCAGGTACACTTTTTATTACACAGTCGCAATTTATTTTCTCATTTTAACGATTGTAATTTACTTTCTTTTGCTTAATCATATGTATCAAGTTCCTGACCAATAGCGAAATAAAATAAATATTTAATCATATAATTATCAAACTTTGCCACAAGCTTATTTTAACTGTCTAACCCTGACCATTTTTTTATAATTCTGAAACTTGGTTATAAAATGTCAAAATTTATCAATCTTCTATTGTATCTTCTATAGACAGTAAATTAAAATAGTACTTATTTTTTCAATACTGGGAGGATCGGCCCCTGGATCGCTCCGCTCACGCAACCCCCTTCGGGAGGCTCGGCCTCGTACTCGCTGCGCTCGCTCCATGTCTGTCTTTCCTAAAAAATCTACTTTCAAAACTATATTTTCTATCTCTGCCTATTTTCCGCAGGAGGGGAAAACAGGCATTTTCCTTAGCCCAAAGAATCCCAAAAACGAATTCCTTGATCATGAGCTCGCTTCGAGGACTATTTCAGGCCGAACTAACGTATAAATTGATAAACTGTTTATTTCATCGTATTACCCTATTATCTATCTATAAAAATTTCATATTTTTGTATGCTGTAGTTTTTACGGTACGAGACAGAGAAATCGCTAGACGTGCCGATACGAAAAAAAAAAGTAAAAGTGCATAAAAAGTAAAATATCTCAAAAACTACATCGAAATTAAAAAAAGGACTCCGTCCTTCAAAAACTCACAGATGTAAATACCTGTTTGCAAAAATTCGTGGTATTGCTATTGTTAGTCTATCCAGGACGCGAACTCGCAGCTAGAATATTTTGTCTTTGATTTCGGTATTAAATATGTCTTAAACTATAATATATATCAGGAGCTTTTTATTTCAGCGTATTCCCCAAAGCTTTTGCTACAAGTTAAATTTTATATTGTTATATGCAATAGTTTTTGTGGTACGAAGCAAAGAATATCGAGAAACGAGAAATTTGTCAAACAACGGCTGCAGCGTCAGCTACTTTTTTTAATATAGAGAGATTTATTTCAAACTATTTCCATCTAGAAAGGTTAATTTATCCTATGCTTTGATCACTTAAAGAATTCCTAAAATTGTTTCTAATAACTACAAAATATAAAATACTGCATTTTTTCTTATCACTCTCCCAAACAAATTATTAAAAAAAAATGAGCGGAAGCTGTTTTCATCACTCAGTACCTCGCCAACATTGTAAAAATGTTCTTATATTCGAATTAACCTCTTATTTTATTTACTACATCAGGGGATTAACTGTGAAGTTTATCAGTTAGATAGGTAAAATTGAATATTTAATAAAGAAAACCGTTCCAGAAATTTCATTTTAGCTCTGACGATATCGAAGCACATCAACTTGGAGCTTTCTCATCAAAATGCATTGGTTTCGCATTATATTTAATTAAGGTAAAAAAGCATTCCGGTATTAATTGGCAATTAATCTAATCGCAATAACTTTTATTGACTTTTATGTTTTTTCTTCTTTGTAACAACTGCTAATATTATTATTGTCTCCGCATATATGTTGCTAAATCGAGAGACTTGCGTAAGGGCGAAAATAGTTGTATTGGTTACGGTGAATACGTAGAATGTTGTTAAATGACCATTTTGGTTATTTTTGTGGAGACGAATTGACTGGAAAACGATTTTAAACATATTTTCTGCTGAATTAAAATTATGCATCCAGCCGCTTATAAGGAGAAATATTTCCAATTTCTTGTAAGATTTTTCATTGAAATAATACTGATCAGGAGAATTTGAAAAGTATTAATGGACTAATACTACACAAAGGAGGTACAGCAAGGAAAGGAAATATATGTTGTGAGACCAGAAATTGTTCACACATGAGACACTTTTATTTGTGAAATTTATGGTAGCCAGAACGGCTAACAAAACTGTAGTCTGGCTGGCACCAAGGTTTATGAGGACTTGAACTTAAAGGTCAAAGTACTATAAATTTAGGGGTGCAATACCAGAGGGGGCTGAGCTGGGTCGTGCTAAATGTGCAATGATGCAATTGGATAAGGGGTAACCAGTAAGCGCCAATAAGAAGTAAATGCGGAGTTACCCCCCCCCCCCCCCACACACACACACACACACGCGCACACCGAAGGAACCACAGACGAAATGAGAACGACATGAGATATAGACGAAAAGATATGGAGATCAGACTTTGACGAAGAAATTGATGGAATATCAGACATTGGAGAAAACAGTTGGATTTTGACTTAGGAGACGATTATGAGTTTTGACTGAAATAAGATGTGTGCAACGACTGCGACGTTATGACTTGGGCGGAGGCGTACCTTCAATTATGATAGAACGACAATACTAAAGAAGCATAATATTGTGTGGAAGTTCCCAAATAAGGGAGATCTAGGATATGTTCAGTGCAACCAAGTATTTGGAAGCATTATGGTCTATTGCAAAGGCCCAAATTGAAGGTATATGTTCCTTAAATATCCACAGGTTATTAAAGACGTTAGGTATATGGTTAAGGGTCTCACATGCTATCTCCTCTCACATGCTGTCTTCCTAAATGAATAATAAGCATGTAGTTATCGTAATTAAATTTAATAGGTATTTTGCGTCTTTAATAAATGTTATTGTTAAGTTTAAATTGGTCTAATCTTTTTAAATTAATTAATAATTCTTTTCAGGACTCACACAAAAAAATAATTGGAGGGTTTATTGCGGCACAACATAGCAATGTACATTAAATATTAATTCCACTTTATGAGAATAACGGCCATGTCAAATTGATGAATTTAACATTAAATAACAATTACTTAATGAATTGATATTTAAAAGTATATTTTTTAGATTATCTACGTCCCACATATATAACAAAGGATATATAAATATATATATATATATATATATATAAATATATATATATATATATATATATATATATATATATATATATATATATATATATATATATATATATATTGTCAAAAAGAAAAGAGGTATGGATGGAAACAATGTACCAAAAGATGGCCGGGGGGAGTTGTGACCCCCTCACCCCGGTTAAGCATGCTTTACGTCGCGACAACACTCCCGGAGAGCCGGTACATTGCAAAAAGGAATACGAATGTATCAAATTGTAAGATGTAAATATACATCACACAGAAACAAATATAAGATATAATTGTCGAGATCCAGCCCTATCGAAATTCATCTACAGTAAATGTTTGAAATATGTTAAAAAGTGTGTGAATAATTCCACGATTTCTTTTTGAAATCCATATTTATGTTTCTATTCGAATATATTTTAATAGCCTAGCAGCCTGCAAGATAAAGAGAGTTTTGTAGTTAAATTAAAAAAAATACTATAGGAAAACTTTCTGAAAATTTACAGATTATTATCATTATTTCCATACTGGATTATACTGTTCTTTCATGCATACAATAAGCTATTTTGAACAAAAACTGCGGTTGGCATAGGAATTTGAACAACTATTATTGTGTAAGATTTTCGTCACCCATTTCCAGAATGATTCAAAATTAAATTATGCAGATCTGAAGACTATAGAATGAACAATTTGGCCGGAGTGGGAATTGAAGGTCGTAAAATACCCTGAACTGTTAGAATAATTGCATTTGCAACTGCAATATATATTTTAGCAAACACATTCTGGCCTCGGGAATCATCATACCATTTTAAAGAATCACTACACTTTATTCAGGACGAGATCTTGCAGCTCAAATATTTTGTTATTGAATTTGACTCTAAATATTTCTTACACTACACTGTATATCTTAAAATGGTTTATTTCAGCATATTCTCCAAACCTTTCTCTACTAGTGTACCAAATTATATATTTTGTATGCTATTATTTTTGTGGCAGGAAGCGGAGAAATTTGTCAAACAGCAGAGGCGTCAGTTATTTTTTTTAATATCAAGAGAAACGATTAACTTTACTTAACTTGTAATGTGCAGCACATAAATATCAAAGAATGCTTTAACAATGTTATTTGGAAAAGATGATCGAAAAGTTTATATTTTTACATCGTTATATACCTGAGCCAACGGCAGTACCGTGCTGAAAACACCGGTTCTCGTTAGATCACCGAAGCCAGGCAGCATCGGGCGCGGTTAGTACTTGGGTGGGTGGCCACCTGGGAACACCGCGTGCTGTTGGCATATTTCGGGCGCGGTAGCCCGGTGGTTTGCGAGCTGGATTTGCACGCTGCCACAACTACCGACGTGATCATGCGGAGTACGATCACGTTAAACATGTGGGTCCGTAAGTCCTTCCGAGAGGTTGGAGGTAGAGGACGAAGGGTAGGGTCCCTGTGGATGCCTCCCCCTCTGGGTTCCGGTCTAAATTGGGTGGCATTTACCGGCCGTCCAAACGGCTAACGTACACCTTTCAGGTAGGTCAGACGGTCTGGGTCTCAACAACAACAACAAGCATGTGCGTAAATAGAATCAGTGAAATCAATTTTGAGCGTTCAACACACCTTCCTGGTAGGTTGGGCGCGGTAGCCCATTGGTTAGCGCGCTGGAGTTGCACTCGGTAGGCCCGGGTTCGATTCCAGCCACTGCCAAAACTACCGCCGTGTTCATGCGGAGTACGATCACGTTAAACATGTGGGTCCGTAAGTCCTTCCGAGAGGTTGGTGGTAGAGGAGGGAGGGTACGGTCCCTGTGGATGCCTCCCCCACTGGGTTGCGGTCTAAATTGGGTGGCTCTTCCCGGCCGTCTAAACAGTTACCTTACACCTTTCTGGTAGGTGGGACGGTCTGGGTCTCAACAACAACAACATCGTTATATACCATTCACGAAGTGTAAACTAATGCGAGTAATTTTATCCACCATACCAACACACACTGTAAGATTAAAAATAATAATAAAACATGTTTCAACTATATATTAGTTTCCTTTAATATATTAGAAAATCACTACTTATCCTGTCAATTAGATAAACCCAAAACTCACGTCTAGTATTTCAAAAAAATAATTGAACCTTCATTTTTGTTCCGACAAAATCGTCACGGAACAACTGGCACCTTTCTCATCAAAATGCATTGCTTTTTACGGGGCATTTAATTATGAACAAAATAATTGAAGTATTAATTTGCAATTAATCTAATCTCAATCACTTTTATTGACTTTATCGTTTTTAGGTGACCATTAATTTCATTATTATTACCGCAGAAGCGTTATGTGAAAAGACAGGTTGAAGACCAGAAGAAGTTCTTTCTCTGATGGCGTAATGATTACATAGAATATTTAGAACGTGGTTGGATGGAGTTGTTAGTTATTATATTAAAAATCTGATGTGGGTAACACATGACTTTCCTTATATATTGCAATTAATTTACTACTTTTATAGTAAAAAAGAAGGTTTTTCTTAGATTTCATTCTTTCCAAGATATTGAATTTTCGACAATTAGTCGCCATTTTTATCCATTTGGCGAGATTTTCATTAATTTGGCAACATTTCAAAAAATCGCCAAGTTGGCGACAATCCGCCAAATTCGTCGCCAAAATCTCGTCAAGCTTTATGGACGCAGAAATAAGTTATTCTTATAGCAGATAAATGAATATTGGCGTTCAAATACAAAAGTATTACTCAAATTTTCTATTTCTCATGAATGGAACGAGCTAGATTCACGAGAATGATGTCACAAAATTTATCGCATGGTATTAAATAAGAAAAGTGAACATGTTTCTAAACAGTTAATATTTGTTTTGAATTTATGAGATTTTTTGATAAATTTATTTGAAAAATGTGCAATATCTCGAGAACGGTTCATGTTAGCGTCTTAAAATTTATGTCAATTGTTTTCTAATGAAAAATTACTTAAGAAATGTCTATTTGCGTAACTTTATTAGAGATTTTGATTTTTTGACGATTTTTTCAAAATTTCACTGGAAAATTTAGGGAGGTTCTGCACATTCGGTTGCGTATAAAAGCAATAGGCTTCCCGTGTTTACGGGTTGTGATTTTTGTAGTAAATTTCGTTCGAATCGGTTCATTCTTTCGCCAGTTATCGTCTCCACAGTCTCACACACACACACACACACACATACTTTCACACACACACAGACTTTCACACACACAGACACACACACATAGACATCACTTCAGAAATGTTTGATTAGTGATCAGGGATGTTTGAAACGTGATCTCCCGTCGAAAACTCAAATTCGAATTTTCGAGTCCGTCACTATACTTTCCTTATACATTATTGTATATAAGGAAAGTAATAAAGTTGCTTACTGAAACACGATTTTTTACAAAATTTTTATTATGAAGCATGATAAAGAAAACATGTTTCAGTCCACTAAGTCTACTTATCAGTTCGAGTCTATTATTACATTTAAAACTACACCTGTGTGAATATAATTTAAGCAAATTCAAATAATATATTAAGGAAGACACAAATTATCTTCTTCAGTTACCTTCTCCAGGACGTAAATATCTCTCTACAGTTTTTAACACTTTACAACAAAGTTGAAAAGTGTTTATGACTTTGTTCATTCTGTCTGTCTGTCCGTTAGCACGATAACTGCCGTAAAAATGACTTAATCAAAATGAAATTTTAGTATGTTGTTCAGACTGTCTGTAGGACCTATGGGAATATAAATGAATAATATCACCCAATTAGTTTTGGATTGAACCCGGGTTGAAAAAATGAAATACATTGAGCCCTATGGGACCTAATTTTTCAAGCATTTTTTAAGCGGATTTAAAATTCATAAATTGCTTCGAAATTTTTAGGCAATATTCAAAATGTTCCATAAAATATATAAAAAAAAATTCAACGAAATATATTCAGTAGTTTTTTAAATAAAAATTAAAATAATAATAACACCTCTTATATGAAGCGATCACGTGACCACGATATGAAACGATCACGTGACATACTTCAAAATGATATATGGCATCCATCTTGTCTCAAAATCGTGATTTTTTAAAGTTCTTTTTAAATCATATTGAGTGTTGTATCCGTCCTAAAACTACTTTATTTTTGCCCAAATTCTGTGCATCTACATACTGAAACAACGCAATGACAATATATTTGTGTTTAAATGCTCATCCCAAATTTGATTATTTCTACAACTAAGCCTATTTTTCACCTATGTAAAATGTAAACAGCAAAATATGTAGAATGAGTTGTATTAGAATTGCTGTAATTCTTTAACACAAAATCATTTAGTCCATGGAGTCTGCTTAGCTGATATGAATGAAATATTCATTGATTATAGAAAGAGAAGGACGATATTTTTCGATGAAGTTTTACGCATATAGTTTAATTACTTGTAGCTCCATGGTCTTAATTTTTAAATAAAATAAATTATTATAGTATTGTGATGAATGACATGAATGGGGGAATTATTTATGAATGAAATGTTGCTTTTATAGAGAGAGCCAGGCGTGTTATTTTTTCTATGACGTCATTTGAATGGATTTCAGTTGTTTTCGATGAAGTTTTCAAATATAATAAATTATCGTATTATTATGACAATTCTAAAATTATTACCGAGGAATGTATCACATTTTAGAGATGTTTAAACCAGGCAATTTATACTTTAACGCCGTCACTTGAATGAAATTATTTTTTTTTATGAAGGTTTAAGGTTTCAAATATAATTAATTAATGCAGTATTGTGATAAGTTTTAAAATATTACCGAGGAATGTATTGCATTTTTGACATGTTTAAATAAAATTGCATTGAAGTTGGAAAGTGTTTCATAATCAATGCTTTAAGCATGATTGATCTTTCTTGTTGATAAGTTATTTTGTACTAGGTATAATGGCTTTTTAACACTTTATAACAAAGTTGAAAAGTGTTTATGACTTTGTTCATTCTGTCTGTCTGTCTGTCTGTCTGTCTGTCTGTCTGTCTGTCTGTCCGTTAGCACGATAACTGCCGTAAAAATGAGTTTATCAAAATGAAATTTTAGTATGTTGTTCAGACGGTCTGTAGGACCTATGGGAATATAAATAAATAATATCACCCAATTAGTTTTTTATTGAACCCGGGTTGAAAAAATGAAATACATTGAACCCTATGGGACCTAATTTTTCAAACATTTTTTAAGTAAATTTAAAATTCACGAATTGCTTCGAAATTTTTAGGAAATATTCACATTATCCCATAGAATATATAAAAAAAAATTCAGTAAAATATGTTAAGTAGTTTTTTAATTAAAAAAATTATTTAATATAGGGAAAAAAACAAATTCAATTAAATTCTGACTTTGGGATATCTTCCAGAAAGGAAAGAGAGAGATATTATATAATAAATATCTCTCCATTTGTTTACACGTTTTGCATATGGGAGTGGCTTCATATTTTAAAATAAATTTGGTAGATAACAATTTTTCATTTTTTTTAAATTTTATATAACTCTTCATGATAAATTTAATTGATGGCATTTTAAATGCACTTTACTACGTCCTAGAGAGTTAAAATTTGGTACACAGCTTAAATTTGTTGAACATTTTATTCGACAAAAATTTGATGGATCTTTAAATATAGATCATACATTTTTTTCGAAATGGCCTGAAAATAATCCCCGTTCACTTCTATAAATCATTGGTGTAATATTGTTAAAAATTCTGATGTGGACAGCACATGTCTTTCCCTGCAGACTCATATTCGTTCTCTTTATTTATTCAATGATAATTTGAGTTTATCTGCACAACATAAGTATTTCAAATGACATTGAATTTACACGTTAAACTTAAATTTGGTTCTCATTTGATAGCTGGACTTATTGTCAAAGGTGGCGTAGCGAAAACGCGAAAAAACTAGAATATCTCAAGAACGGCTAGTCCTAGAGTAATGGGGTTAGTCTTATTCTTTTTGTTGTCAAAAATCACATATAAAATAGGAATTTAATTGATATAATTGAGCACACGTAGTCTTTTATTTTTATATATAACGATTTTTGCTGGCCATTTCGCAAAAATAGCCCGTTCCTTTTTCCCGAATCGTAGTAGAATAACCTACAAATGATTTATATACAAAATTTTGTTAAATTTGGTATATAAATCACTTGTAGGTTATTGAAATATTATACTCCAAATTTTGTTAAATTTGGTTCATTAGTTTTTAGCTAGAGTGGATAAAGGCAATTTCTGCGGCCATTTCGCAAAGAAGGCAGATTCTTTTATTACGAATCGTACTATAATCTAATGAACATCAGGATTTCCCACAAAAAACATACCTACCAAATTGTATGAAATTCGGTCCATTAGTTTTTCAATTAGAGTGGATGTAATATCCACACAGACACACAGAAACATACACAGATACACCCTTACACACACAGACGTCTTCCTAAAAGTAGTTTTTTCGTGTTCTAGAAGTCCCAAAACGTGTAGATCCTTTGAAAATTCGAGTTCCGATCTTCGGCACGATTCCAATACTTTGAGTACATACACATACACATATATATTATCTGTGTATTATCTGTGTATCTAAATTCCGTGCCTATGCAATTACAATAGTTGTGATTTTAAATGATCGCTAAACTTTTATTATTTCTTCAAGGAAGCCTAATTTTAACATATGCAGAATGCAAATATCTCAAGCGATTGTAAGATGAATTACATAAGAATTGCTGAATTTTTTTCACACAAAATTATTTAGCTCTGGAGTCTGGAATACAAGTTATATGAATGAAATATTCATTGATTTTGCATAAAGAATCAGATGATTTATATTTCGATACAGTTTTAAATATTTAAGTATAATAAATTACTGTAGTACTGTGATAATGTAAAAGATATTACCACTGAATGAATCACATTTTAGAAATTTTTAAATGAAATTACATTTCAGTTGGAAAGTGTTTCATAATCAATGCTTATGCATGATTGATCTTTCTTGTTTATTTAATTATATTGTGTTTCACACAAAAATGAGTTCAGTGTAACATTAGGCCATACCCTATGTTCCAGTACGATTGCCTTCAGTACTTATTACTAAATGCTTCGCAGTAATACTTAATCATCTTAGGATAATGGCCTATGTATCACAAGTCTTCTCAAAAGCGATAAGTGATCAAGAATTGAATCTTTGCACAGTAGTCACAAATAAAGCGGTCCAGGTTTTAAGCTACGGGAATCGTAAATAGTATGAAAAACTTTGAATATAGCATGGAAAGTATGGAAAACCTAGAATTTTTTTATCTCTGGGAAATATCCGGTGATTATGAAATTTTCTGTGAAGTAGGTTCATATAATTAAGAATCAGATCCTATTATCAGTTTTTCTAGATGAAAATCTAGTATCCTCTTCTCTAAACTGGTATTGGAGAAAAATCAATAAATTGGTTCCTCTTAAATTCCCCTCTAATTGGTGCTTCTATTTCCCATTTTGGTTAAAAATTTAAATTATTTCGGTACAATATGCATTTCATAATCTCGCATATGAAATCAGTCCCCACCGAAATCAAGCCATAACTTTTGACTAGTGTTCTGTAGCCATTTGCTAAACCGAATTTTCCATCTGCCCAACTTATGGTGAGTTGTCTCCAGTTCACGCATTTAAGGAATTATTGATTGTGATATTTCCAGAGTCACGAATCCTTTCCAACACCAAACGTTTCCAATTAAGGGATCCAAAATTGCTCGATCGCAACATTAGAAGTTAAGCAATATAACTTCGCATAGCACTTTTACATTTGGAAGATTAGAATATGCTATATATGCATATTTCAATACTCAGTAATCATTAGCTTTCAGTTTCAGTCTATTTTCCCTGTAGTATATTTTTACTTTTCTTATATACATATAATGTATAAGTAAAGTATCGTGACGGGATCTAAAATTCGATTTCGAGTTTTCGACGGGAGAACACGTTCCAAGCATCCTTGAATACGAATCAGACGCTTTTGAGTTGATGTCTGTGTGTGTGTGTGTGTGTGTGTGTGTGTGTGTATGCGTGCGCGCGTGTGTGTGTGTGCGTGTGTGTGTGTGTGTTTGTGTGTGTATGTGTGTGTGTGTGTGTGTGTGCGCGCGTGTGTGTGTGTGTGTATGTGTAGGTGTGTATCAGTGAGTCTATGGAGACGATAACTGACGACAGATGAGACCAATTCGAACGAAATTTGGTACCAAAATTACAATCCGTGAATACTGGAAGCCTATTGTTTTCAAACGCAATCGAATGTTCAGAACCCCCCTAAATTTTCGAGTGATTTTTAAAAAAATATATCAAAAAATTAAAACCTTTAATAAGTTACGCAAATAGACATTTCTTATGCAATTTTTCCTCAGAAACCGATTAACATAAACTTTAGAACGTTGACACAAACCGTTCTCGATATATTGCACATTTTTTCAAACAAATTTATCAAAATATCCCATAAATTAAAATGTATGTATTAACTGTTACATTTACTGTTGAAAAACATGTTCACTTTTCATGCGTAATATCATTCGATAAATTTGATGACATCATTCTCGTGGATCTAGCTCGTTCCATTCATGAGAAAAGATACTTTGAGTAATACTTTTGTATTTAAAAGCCAATAATAATTTGTCTGCTATTAGAATAACTTATTTCTCATTCCACAGCGCTTGGTGATTTTGTTGACGAATTTGGCGGAATGTCGCCAACTTAGCTACTTTTTTAAATGTTATCAAATTAACGAAAATCTCGCCAAATGGATAAAAATGACGCTAAATCAATGAAAGTGACGACTATCTGACGAAAATTCAATATCTTGGAAATAATATAAGTATCTACTATAAGAATAACCTAATTTTTGCTGTAGAAGTAGCAAATTCATTGCATTATATAAGGAAAATCATGTGCTGCCCACATCAGATTTTTCGTTTATTAAATTTAAAAAAACACTTTTCCTTACTATGTTTAACTTTTGCTTCAACGTTACTTCTTGTTACAAAAACCTGAAAAAAAACAGGCCTATTTCAATAAAGTTTAATCTTTTTCATGACTTATTCATCTCAATTGGCTTTCACGTCTCTGATACACACCTAGTTACATAATAATTTATAAAATAGTTACATAAATAGGAGGATGATTGCGTAGTGACCACAATCAGGTGGCCATTATGTAAAAAAAAACGGTGATTATGTGAGAGAATACATTTATAATACTCAGTACTGCTGAGAGCCTAGTAAGTAGCATTTTTTTTTTTATTTGAAAGATTAACATTTACTACAATAACTGCAAAAAATAGAACCTCGCTAAAAGCGACTCAGAAAATATTTTAATCATTTTAACTGAAAATATTAATTATTTTAACTCTAAAAATATTAATAAAAAGTTAATTCCTTCGCTGTCTCATAAACACAAATTTTTGTCGAACTGTATTTAATTATAGTTGGAGAATTTATGTCTGGAAAGCAATTAATGATGTCACTTTCACTTATAATGATTTTGTTTGCATTTTTTGGATGACTGCTAAGTGTATTAGTGTTTTCTTTTATTTGTTCTTGTCATACATAAACAGGTAGGAACACAAAAATGTATATTCTTTGTGATGTGATGAATTAATTTAATTTAGTGATCATTAGAAGAAGTGGTGGCAGAAAGCTTCTAGTATATCTCAGAGTTGTTTTATTTTGAAAAATTCCTTTAAATTATACTTTTGAATGCGATCCCAGATCAAGAATAAACCAATGAAAATTTTATTCAGGTTTTTAGTTCCAGATTATTTGGAGATAATTTATTTTTCAGAAAAATAATACATGCTTTTTGGTGTATTCACAGGGTGGCGTTCAATAAAGTATAGATGTTTAGAGCCCAATAGTGAGAAAACTTTTGGGCCAAACTCAACCAAATGTGCAGTAAATACTATTTAGACCATGGGGTTTTGATTTGTAAAAGAGAAAAAAATAGTTCGGAATTTTGCCACAGCGGGCAAATGGTCTAATTTTGGAGTAAAATAGGCATAGGAAGTACCGAAAGTTAACATTATACATGCATTTTGAAAAAGACATCACATTTACATTTTATACGTATTTAGTACATTTTATATTTACATTTGCATCTTACATTTACATACGTATGACAAAAATTTTGATATTGGCATCATTTACATGTGTGATTCAATATGTTTCCCTTGCATATGTTCCAAAAAGAGCATTTTCTGAACAGCATTATCTATTGCAGAATGCAGTAGATCCCATTGATTTGCTTGGCGTGCTATTCGGTCCTTCAAGGTGGCTAAATTAACCACATTCCTTTGGTATACCAAACGCTTTAGATGACCCCACAACCGAAAGTCACAAGGGGTCAGATCAGGCTAAAGGTCTGGCCACTTCATAGGAAACGCTCGACTAATTATTCAGTTGTTGATAAAATGCTGTCGTAGGACTTCCTGTACGCGCATTCTAAGATGAGGGGGAGCTCCATCCTGCATAAATATCATAGATTCAAGATATCCACACTGTTGAAGTTGCGTAATAACAAAATTCAGCAGTATTGTTCAATACCTTTCAGCATTGACGGAACTTTCTGTACTCTCTATGACTATTTTACTCCAAAACCTGACCTTATAGCGTCACATTGTCCGCTGTAGCGAAAATCCGAACATTTTTTTTTCTTTTAAAAATCAAAACCGCATGGTCTAAATAGTATTTACTGCAAATTTGGTTGAATTTGGCCCAGCAGTTTTCTCTCTATCGGTCTCTAAACACCTCTACTTTAATTATGGCCGCCCTCTACATCTGATCATTTGGTATTAATAAGAATAACTTTGGGCCATCACTAAACAAATTGAACTGTTTGGGAATGAATTTCTCAGAATCGAATTTTCAACGTTCTACTGACTAATGTATCTTTATTATCCTGCAAAATGATACTCTTATTGAGTACGTTGATACTGTTGATTTTTATAAATATTTAGTTCTTTCATTTTTGTTTTTAATGAAACGTTATAATTTCCAGTACAGAATAATATTTCATACTTGTATACCTATATACTTTTCACTGTAAATTACATTTTATTTCACTGGTTATTTTCAATTTACCAATTTATACTTTATTTACTATTTAATTGTTGACACCTATAGCAATGGCAAAGTTTCTAGAACACGCGTAGTAAAATACATGATTTTTCGTTTCACATTTTAGTTGCAATTTGTATCTCCCAAAAGTACATTTTACTCAATAACTAAAAAATGACATCAACATTTGCTCCAAATATCTTTCCAAACCATTAAATAAAACATTACACGTTTTTTCATAAGCTAATCTTTCCAAATAAAAAATCTAATATTTTTTTTCTAAATTTTTTTATCTTAAATGCCATTTTTTGCCACAACATAATCTAAAAATACTTGCAGAAATTTTCCTATCTCCAGAATAATAGGCACTTTTTGTTAATAAATTACAGAATGCTTATGCTCCTTGTCAATTATATGAGAACAAACTCGTTTAAATTAATTAAGAACGCACCCATGTCCCGAATTCAGCCACGAAGAAATCGGCAGCTGTCAATTCCTTGTTGTCTCATAAAAATACATTGCTGCTGCACGATGTTCTTTATTGCCTAACATTTCTAGTATAAACTGGCGATTAATGTAATCATACTGCCATTTTTTAGGAGTTATTAAGGTCCTATTTTTTATATTAAGTACGCTATTATGTCAAATTACTTGTATAAAAAAGTTTAAAAACTGTTCGAAAAATTATGTAGCATATAACTCAAAGATACGAGAGTAAACTGGTTTCAAAGAAAAAAAAAACCTTTTGCAAGATAAAAAAATACTTCAGAGTAACATTGTATTTGTCCTAATTTCTAGGTCTGTTTTATACTTGAAACGACGCTTTCAAAACTATAGCTTTCAAAACTGGCTGGTTTACGTATCTCTCTCTGCAGCACACATAAATATAAATGAACATATGTACGATTTATTATCAGGATTTCAAATCTGATTTACATCATCTGGGTTTTCTTCCTCAGTTAATCAGTAAAACAAATCTAGACCTCAACGCCCAACTAGCCGTAAAAGCTTATTTGGGATATCAGGTCCAGACAAATTGTGCTGAAGAAATACCTGCAGACGATTTATAAACGCACCCATGTATCTTTATCGATGTTGCATATTACATTGTGAATCAGTTTATTATTGATTGTACGAAAAGTCACGTAACTTTCATACTCGTTACTTGTTTAATTTATTGCCGGTCACTTAATTTTGTAATTTTACTCACTGAAAAGATAATTTTAATTAATCTGCTCTTCGTGCTCTTGCTTTTTCGTTTTTGCATTTTATCCTTAGAATTGTTCTATTATTTGTTCACTCCATCCTTGGTATTTATCTTAAATTTCTGAAAAAGAGAGCTGTTTCTTCTCTTTAAAAGCAGCTGACATTATTTTTATTGCAATAAATATTGCTTCTTTAACCTCTTGCATACGGGTGGAACAGCGTCAATCCCCAACGAAGAACCTCTAAAAAAGACAGGTATTTGACATACACTATCCAAAACAGTTCGATCCCTCTTTGCAAGCATTGGCGTACATTGACGTGTTACTTTAAATGTGTTTTATATAAAATTTTAAAATACTCTAATTGGTTTGGAAAACAGAAAAGCGAGGATTTTCACAGAAGGAAAAGGTACATTTTCTAAAGAAAAGAGTGATATAATTTGTAGTTGCAGTTTTTTGCTATATTTGCAGGTATTCGTACAAGACATATGATTCTAAGTAGTATATATATGTACGTATGAGCACACCTATATTTTTAATACTAAAAACTATATTTTATACCTTATTTTTTATATTTTATATAAAAAAAAAGGTCTCGATCCATTTTAATATTAAAAACATGATTTTATATCAAAATAAGGCCTTTTTTACATTTAGACCAAATTTTAGATAAATGCGTGAAAAAAGGGATCAAAGATAGGCTGCCCCATTTTGGGGCTACCTTATTTTGAGGGGACCGTTAGTCCCTCAGGTAAATTACGGTGAAAAGGATGAAATTAAATAAATGCGTGAAAAAAAAGAGGACTTCCAAAATGAATGGAAGTCCTCTAAGCTTTAAAATAAATGGGGGGACCGTTAGTCCCCCCATAAAAGAAGAGAACATGGTGAAAACATTATTTTATTTTTCAAAGTTTTTTAGAAAATAAAAGGATTTATATGAAAGTCGTGAAAAAAGTATTTGTATTAAAAATATAGGTGTGCTCATACGTACATATATATACTACTATCCTATTTGAATGTTTGTCCTATTTATTTATTTAGTTAACATTAAAATGTCAAGCAAAAATCTGAACAGAATTTTTATCTCTTTGTATCATATTTACTAAAAATATTTAATGAAATTTATAATATAAAATAAAATAAGTAGATAGTAATATGACTCAGTCATTATATAATTACTTAAGGAAATTTCCTTTGGGTGCTGCTTTTAAATCAGTTCCTTAAATCTTAATCATTCGTGAATTAAGAAAAAAAATTGATAAACATATTTGCATTTCAGAAGTCAACGTTAAAATAATTAGTACAATATGCATGCAGTAAAATTTCACAATAATATATGTTTTTTCATTTCTTATAAGAAGAGTTGCATACCTCCTGAAGGTGATTATTGTCTTAATGATGAAAAAACAAAACATTCGGAGCTGCTTCAATAGCTACCTAAATGAGAACTTGGCATTTATACATCAGCTTAGTGTGCTTACTAAATATAATTATCCAGCAAAAATCTGTTTTTCAACTCAAAGTAATCAATAAATTAGCGAGAAAATTTAACGTTTTCCAATTAATCGTTAATTTTTATAGATAAGTTATGGTATCTGCTTAGACCGTTTGTCAATTATATCAGCCTAAACTCCGTATCTAATAATTAAGAGAACATTTGAATATCGCTCTCGCATGGATGATATTGACACACGGCAAATATATGTTGTCCCACCAAAATTCAGGATTTCAACTCAATATTTAATTATGTCAAAAATTCTCCACATTAATTGGCAATTAATGCAATTGCAATCGTTTTTAATGCGTTTGGAATTTTTAGGTGGCCATAAATTATTATTAACTTTGGCGATCATATGCTATTATGTTAAGATTAAAGGACGAAAGTTAGAATAAAAAATTATATTCTTGGAAAGATTAAGTACTTAATTAATGTTCTAAATAAAATACGTGGATTAATTAGTGGCATCGCATCTTCTCTGTGTAAAACATGTCCTAAAAATGCGATTTTAAACGATATCTGTGGTGTGCACATTTTCTTAGGTTTTTTACTAGCATTTCTATGAAATATCGTTAGAATGATTCAAATAAATCATTCTATTTGCATTTTACATTAAGAAAGAAATCTTGTTAGTTAAAAAATCTTGTTAGCTTAAAGTTCTTTGAGATAATACCGTAAAAATTATATTTAATATTCCAAATATTGAAAAACATGGATAAATTCGTGGCATCGCATCTCTTCTGTATAAAACATTTCCTAAAAATGCGATTTTGAACGACGTCTGTGGTCTGCATATTTTTTTAGATTTTGTACTAACATTTGTATGAAATAACGTTAAAATGATTCATTAAATAATTCTAGTTGCATTTTACATTCAGATAAAAAGGAAATCTTGTTAGCTTAAAAAAATCTCGTTAACTGAAAGTTCTTTGAGATAATACCGTAAAAATTAGAAAAACATACGTATGAAATACACCATTTTTATAGCACACTGTAAATTAATGCTGTATAATTACAACGTTTTACAGCCCGAAGATTTTTAAATTTTACATCATTTGTAAAATAATAGATGCTTAAAGCACATGTGCAGCGCTTGCATTACTTCAATGAAATAGTGCTAATTGCGGAATCTTTGGAAAATTTCCATGCTCACTTCATTGATTTTACAACATGTTCGAATTTTTTATTCTGGTAAAATTATAAAATCAAACAAACTGTTTATTTGCATTTTATCTGATTTTTTCATAAATAAGTAAACTATTTACGGAATTTGTAATATAACATTTAAAAAATAAATAATTCCTAACACAGTCATTATATAGAGTCATTTTGTTTTGAAGTTTCTTTCATATCTATTCCTTAAATATTTGTTTAATAAAACTAGCAATTTGATATAGATATTCAATTATTAACGCCAACGTTAAAATCATACAATACATGTGCACTAAACTTGAAAAGGAGGTTTTCATAGCTTTCATGAGAAACGTTTTATGAATGTTTCTTGTACTAATAATAAATAACAGAATACTCAATACTTCTTCGGTAACTATTTAATATAAAAACGCTGCAATTTTGCATCAGGTTATATTAGTGTCAAACGAAAATCCGTTTTTCAACAAGCAATTACCTATAATTTTGCTTCAAAATTTCCTGTTTCCCACGTTTTTGTTTATTTTTGTAGACATATTACGGTATATGCTACGGTATATATGCGACTGCCTGCCAATTATATCAGTCCAAAGTGCCTGATTTACTAATTAAGAAAACAGTTATATATGGGTTCTACACGCCATATATCAAACTAACTCAACGTTGTCGTATCAAAATTCATCGTCTGTCAGCGATATTAAATTATGCCAAACATATTTCGCATTAAATGGCAATTAATACTATTGAAATTGCTTTTAGTAACTTTGGAGTTTTTAGGTGGATCTCATTATACGTATCATTGTTTCCGCGCATTTCTTGTTATGTTCAGATTCAGCAATAAGTGTTGAAACGAAAAAATATTTCAGTGATAAATTACTTATTTAAAATGCCAAATAATCGAATACAATGATAAATTGGTGGCATTGCAGTTAATTTTAAAAATTTCCTAAAATTTTAATTTATATCATAATTTTCGGTCATGGCATTTTGCTTTGCATTTTTCATTTTGCTATTCCGCTTCCTTACAATGATTTATTAAAATGTCTGGTGTTCTTTATATTACTACTTTCATTATATACATAATTGTTACTTTCCTTATATACAAAATGTATAAGGAAAGTATTGTGACGAGGTCGAAAATTCGAATTCGAGTTTTCGACGGGAGAGCACGTTTCAAGCATCACTGATCACGAATCAAACATTTTTGAAGTGATGTGTGTGTGTGTGTGTGTGTGTGTGTGTGTGTGTGTGTGTGTGTGTGTGTGTGTGTGTCAGTGGGTCTGTGGAGACGATAACTGACGAACGAATGGACCGATTTGAACCAAATTTGGTACAAAAATCACAATCCGTAAACACTGGAAGCCTATTGTTTTTATACGCAATCCAATGTTCAGAACCCGCCCAAATTTTCAAATGAAATTTTGAAAAAATCGTCAAAAAATCAAAACCACTAATAAAGTTACGCAAATAAAGATTTCTTATGTAATTTTTCATTAGAAAACGATTGACATAAATTTTAGAGCGCTAACACGAACCGTTCTCGAGATATTGTACATTATTCAAAAAAAATATCAAAAAGTCATATAAAATAAAAAAAAAATATTTCCTATTGATAAATATGTTCACTTCTCATATGTAATACCATGCGATAAATTGGGTGACATCATTCTCGTGGAACTAGCTCATTCCATTCATGAAAAAAGATACTCTGAGTAATACTTTTGTATTTGAACGCCGATAGTCATTTATCTGCTGTAAGAATAACTTATTTCTTAGTGCATAACGCTTGGCGAGATTTTGGCGACGAATTTGGCGGAATGTCGCAACTTGGCGACTTTTTGAAATGTTGCCAAATTAACGAAAATCTCACCAAATGGATAAAAATGACGCTAAATCAATGAAAATGACGACTAATTGTCGAAAATTCAATGTTTAGGAAAGAATATTAGTATCTACTATAAGAAAACCCGATTTTTTTACTATAAAAGTAGTAAATTCATTACATTATATAAGGAAAGTCATGTGTTGCCCACATCAGATTTTTTTTCATTTACATCAAAATAAATATTCTTGTCAGCGTTTTGGATATTTTACATTTTTCATAAGCTCTTTCAGATGGTAAAACATTAAAATAGCAGAGAAATATATAGTAAACAATGTTTACCACACACTATAAAACATTTACGTATAATTACAGTATTTTTACACCACTAAGAGATGTAAATTTTGTATCCTCTATGTAACATATATTTAGGACACATGTAGACATATATTTAGGACGCATTATAAGACTGTTTCTGTAAAAACATGCTAATTGCGCATACGCGAGATAATCACTCACGTTTTATTGCTTCCACAAAATATTTATTTAAGGTAAAAATACCTAGAATTGATTGGCAATATTTGTGACTATACTCAATTGAATATATTGCTGTATTTAAGTCAGACGCTAATTGTATTATTCCTTCCGAAGTTTAGATGTATTAATATCAATGGCTTGGTATATGTCAAATTTCGTTTATTGAGAGATGTATTTAAATACTACATACTTTTAATTTAAACTACCTGATCTCGTTTAAAATATATGGAGTGATTAACCGAGACATCCAGAAATTAAGATAGAGAATATCATTCATCGGAAAATTGTATGTATGTTATTTATTGTCCGTATTTCTTCAATGAAATATTACAATTTTTAATGTATAGAATGGCCTAGAACATGACATAGCACGGGAAATAGCGCACGCTGTGATAAACATAGATGACACACTTTATGACGCACTCCATGACGAATACTTTATGATCGTTTTCTTCCGTTAGCAAAATTGAAAAAAATTAAATAAAAAATAATACATATCTTAATCTTTAATCTTGAGCTAATTATTATCGCCTTTTCTCATTTTTGTCGTGTTTTCTTTTTCATTATATATATATATATATATTTATATATATACCTTTTTAATTGTGATTTTTGTATACTAATATTCTTTTCATCCCCTTTCTATTATAGTGATAAGTTACCTTATATTTTTATCCTTAGTCTTGGTCTATAGTTATTTATTTCTAACAAATATGCAGGAGATGGGTTTTTTTTTGCATATATATATATATATATATATATATATATATATATATATATATATATATATATATATATATATATATATATATATATATATATATATATATATATATATATATATATATATATTATTTCTAAGAAATATGCAGGAGATGGGTTTTTTTTGCATATATATATATATATATATATAAATGCATTAGTTTAGTGAGAGTAGACATAGTACAGTTTTTAAAATACGTGTCTTCTGGGTACTCCACACTTACATGATCTGTAACATACTTTTTAAAATTCTTTTTTTTGGAATCCTTTTTAAAATCCTTTTGAAATTTTGATACTTCGGTATTCATCTTTGTGCAATATATCGGCTACCGGGAGTGTTGTCTAGACGCAAGCTGGCTTAACCGGGGAGTGGGGGTCACAACCCCCCCGGCCAATCTTTGATATATTGCTTTCTTTCATTTTTATACTTTTCTGGTATGATATTAAAATCCACATTGTAGTGCAGCATAGCGCCTTATTCGTGTGATTTTCTGGAATTTTGTATCTTTCACTCATTTATACATATTTATCTATATATATATATATATATATATATATATATATATTGGTCATTTTTTGCTCGTCATGGTTGTACATTTGAAGTGTATTTCAAGGTATTTATGTTTCCTTTACATTTTTTTCATCCTTTATGCTTGCCGACCTAATAACGCATGTTCATAGATAAAATATATCTTGTGTTTCAGAAACAAGCATTTTTGTGGTCATTTCGTTTAAATATTAGGATTTGAAAGATAATTTTTTCGAAATGAACTATGCTTAAGCCTGGAGCTCTTCCATGTGTAAGTTTTAATGCGTGATTATTTTTGAATTCATTTTTTCGTTTCCTCACCATTGTCATTTGTTGACTATCTTTAGCTTTCTGAACTGTAATATGTATTATAATTTCCTCTTTATGGTTGAAATTTATTTTATTTCATTGTATTTTGTAGGCAAATTTTAAGATAGTGTATTATGAGTTACTACTTTCATTCTACCATTGGAATTACACTTTTAATATTTTATATATATATATATACAGGGTGTTTCAAAAATCCGTATAAAATTTAAAAATTCATTAAAATTCGAAAAATCATCGCATTGAGATACGGTTTGTACCATAAGTATTATCAGGACGGGGGATTTTTTGACGTGGAAATATTTTGTAGTTTAAAAATGACCTCTAGGTTGCGTTGAATGCATTGGAAAGACAAAGAAAATAACTTACTATACGTTCAGTACCTTTATTATGTACTATTAGCATCAAGTGTAATTAGCATCATGTGTTCGACATGTCCTCCACCACAAGGTATTGCACAATTCAGGCGAGTGAAAACACACGTAACTGCTGAATGCAGCAAGTCTAGATGGATGAAACTCACTTCACGACGACTGGAATCTTTTAGTTCCGAACAATGTGGAAGGGTCTGATTGATAAACTCGTGACTTTTAATACCCCACAACCAAAAGTCAACTGGTGTCAAATCTGGAGACCGAGGAGGCCATGGGATCTTGCAATGCCTACTGATAATTCTGTCTTCCCCGAAGGTGTCAATTAAAAATTTCTTTACGGGAGTTGCGATGTGAGATGGTGCTCCATCTTGCATAAATGTTACAGTAGATATCACATTTCGTTTTCACAAAGACGGTACGACTTGCTCATGCAGAACAGTTGTGTGTGTTCACATTTCCATGCAGTGAAAAGTGAGCTTCGTCTGTCTACAACACATTAAATAACCACTGTGGTTCCAGTGCGATTTTTGACACAGCCAATTTGGCTAGCGTTTCTCGCTGTGCGGTATCTACCGGTAAAAGCTGATAGAGTGATTGTAATTTTTAAGGATACTTATTTAAGATACCGTGAAGGATACGCCATACCGAGGATACAGGAATATCCAATCGCCTTGCAGCTTCAGAAGCGCTGCTAGTCCCAGCCGCTGTTTCAGTTTCTAGGTTTTCAATTTCAGATGCCACAGCACTGGCACTGGAGTCCGTTAACAATAGACTTCCACTTCGTGGACGATGCTCCACACTTCCAGTTTCTTCAAATCGTGTGACAAGTTTCAGTAACCCAAAACAAATGATAGGACCTTTTCCTTTATTTAGATTTTTCCTAAATCGGAATTTTCGCAATGTATTTGATGCTAATTCTCCTCTCACGTAATACAGCTTCACTAATAAGGCTTTCTTGATCAAAGTTAGCATTCTCGCAAAACCTTCTTCTTTGCACCGTTTACTAATGAATCAAATGAAGAATCTACAGAGCACTACAGCTCTTTTATAGCAGCCCCATGTACATACTTCTGGAATATGTATTCGGGTAAGCTCCACCTATAGGTGATTTTTTAAACTACAAAATTTTTTCATGTAAAAATAAAAACCCATTCTGACCGTATCTCAATGCGAAGTTTTTTCGATTTTTATTGAATGTTTAAAGTTTATACGGACTTTTGAAAGACCGTATATATATATATATATATATATATATATATACGTATATATATATATATATATATATATTTATATATATATATATATATATATATATATATATATATATATATATATATTTATATATATATATATGTATATAATATATATATATATATATATATATATATATATATATATATATATATTAATGAAAATTGTCCAAGAAGAATAAAAACACGCTGGGGACATCTAAATCTTACAATGGTCATCTGGTGGAGCATTTCACTAATTAAAATTTCTAAAGTCCTATAAAATAATTAATTTCTTTAATATCGAATGTAATAATATTTTGAGAAAAATTTAGAAAATTTTCTTTACTGCTGAGTTTAAAATACTAATGTTTTATATATGTATTGAAGCTGAAAGAAACGTAACATGCACTTGTTTGTAAACTATAAAAGAATGTAGAAACATTTAACTATGTAGCATTAAAATACTTATCAAAATAATTGTTCAAAAATTTATAACGTTTATCTGTAACAGTCAGTAACTTTATGTTAAACTTTAATTGCAAATATACTTTTTTATCTGTTGACTATCAGAGAAAGTTTGTTAACATTTTCAAGTTACTTTGCATTATCTTGTGCTTATTTATAGCAAAATATGCATAGAAATTTACAATTAATTCGCTCGTAATTTTTTAATGCCGTCTAACATTTTATGAGTTTGTAGCTAATTTCACTATGCATTTCTGGAGATTTTAGCAATGCAATTTAAAAGGAATATTTGTAAGCACAGCAATGTTTATTTCCTGATCGATGGCAGACGATAAACATTGGTGTCATCGAAAAGACAATAAACAAGTCGAATTGATTCATTAAATAAAACGAATCGATTATAACGTGGTTACTTAAGTAGCTTTGTAAAATACCATATGATCCAAATTAAAGAGCAGGTTCTCAGACTTCTCTGAAAGAAAAACTTCTTTGCGAATCACAACCAAATTTCCTACAAAAACGTCCCTGAGTATAAGGTTTCAATTTTTAGAGAAAAATAGTAGTTCAAGTTTTGGCCGCTACGGTAAAATCAGACGTTGTTGTTCCAGTGATGTGCATATTGTGAAGCATATCTTACCGCGACCGCCTAAAAGAGGAATCGCAAGACTTTATTCATAGATACTCAGGAATCTCACATTACTGGTTAGCGCGTTACTTATTAAAAGATTCTATCTTTAGAAGAGTCTTTTAAAAGATTCTATCTTAAAAAAGAGTTTGTGTGCAATCAATTTATAGCAAATCGCGGGTGGAAACAAAATTATAACAAATATTGACAAAACAAGAGTTAACGTACAATAATTTATTGAAATCTAACGTTTCCATCTCTTCAAAAAGCAAAACCATTTTTCGAAGATTACAAATCGTGTGTGTACCTCTACGTAAACATTGTAGTTGCCAAAACACCTTAAGTGCAGCATTAGCACTGCTGTTTCGACGATAGAAGGTTTTAATAAGCGACTCTAAATCCAGTAAGGTGAACTTCATGACCTTTTCTATAGTCGTGGATTTATAAAAAAAGGCGTTGTGACTACTTTCATAGTTGGTTGTTGTAAGATATGCTTCTCAGTACAGAATCAAGCGGTCGAAATCTGAACTATATTTCCTCTTCAGAGAACGAAACCGTATACTAAATAAAGTACGTGTACGAAATTTGGTTGTAGTTGAATCAATGAGTCGATTTTCCTAAAGAGAGGTCTCTCTCTCTAAAAATCTCCACTAATAATGTAATGTGGCGTTAAATACCTTGGTAAAAAACAGCACACTGGTTCTTTTGCAAAAACTCCGAAAAATGGGAAAGTCCCAAAATGTTGTGAAAATGATATTTAATAAGAACATGTATGTATTATCCACAACAACCCACTAAATTTACTCAAGTTCGAGGTTCTAATGTGAGACGCAGCCTTTAGTCGAAACATTCTCAAGATTTACACTCGACCAGTTGTAAATAAATAGCTGGTACACAGCTTTTTTAAAGTTGTATTACAGCGATTCAACCATCCATTACAGCGATTTATACAATACATATATCACATTTTATATATATATTTTTACAGATATTAACTATGGCTTACAAGGCTTAATCTTGTAAGTGCTCCAAATGTCCACCATCAATCTTGCAACATTCTTGGAACCTGCCCAAAATATTGTGACACGCAGCAAGACACAAATCCTGGTTAGCCCGGTCGCAGGATTTCAGGACATTGACGACAATTTCCTGAAATGGTTGTCATATGAGCTCTTTTAATTCCTCCACTGTCTGGGGCTTCCTTTCAAAAACCGTATCCTTCAATATACTACCTTAAAAGAAATATATGGAAAAAATATATAAATTTTAAAACGCCATGATCCGATTAGTACTGTATACCTACTTTTGGGTCACCCAGCAAATTCAATTTCTTATTTGTAATAAATAAAACAATGTTCCAAATTATGTAAAAACCGCCAAAAACATATTAGCTTAAGAATTTCATTTTATATAAAACAATCCGAAACGCTTTGTTTCGATAAATTGCAAACCATTCCAACAAAAGTTCGAGAAATATATCCATCTACCAATTAATTATTACTTTTTCCTAATAAAAATAATAACCCACCACTATACAGCAAATCAATTAGATGAGCACTAACTCATCTCTAATAATTAAGATCCGCATCTTGCCTGAAGATAGGCACGTACCAAGTCAATGCTGTCTCATCAAATTGCATTGCTTTCACCCAATATTTAATTATGGCTCGAATTTGTGCCTTATTAATTGGCAATTATTGCAATCGCATGCATTTTTGATTAATGTCGAAATGATGTTTAGAAGAACCTAATTCCATTAATGCTTCCGCATATTTGTCATTTTTAGAGACAGGTATAAACAAAAAAAATGTTTATCCTGGGTGATGATGTATACATTAATAATTAAAGAGGCACTACAGCAGTATATGAGTTACTTTTGTTTCCATATATTAGCAGTATTTAAATAACATCAAAAATAATATGGGTGTAGATAAATAAAATTATGTATGTACAGCTTGATATCATCTCACATATACTTTATTTACGTTATTTACATATTTTTGTTAAATTTATGTATTGGCATTTTCTGCTTTATTTTATTAAGAATGTTAACGTCGGGAAATTATGAATTCGAGCACAATGTATAAAATATGATCAACTAGCCGATAAGCAAAAGAAGTTGTTGGCAAATTTTGAAATAAGAACCATTAATACAATAGTTACTGATAAATATAAGCTGTAGCATTTCGCATTCAAAAAAAATTGTTCGATGAAGAAAATCATAGGAATGCCCTACTATGTGATAACTAAAAATTACTGAAAAGTAACAAAACACTTTCTTCCTCCGTTGTCACGCTTCTGTCTACCAATGTCCACAGGCAATGTATCATAAGTCCCAGATCGACTATATTTTAACAAGGATAGATACTTCTTGCCAATTAAAACATTCGGCGGCGTTCTATGCAAACAACAGGTTTAAAAAATTTATATTTGAATACGTGATAAAAATTAGATAATTTTAATCTTTGGACATACAATTAGCCGAAAAGTATGTGCTTCTTGACAAATAGCGTTGACAGAAACATCTTAGTTAAATTGTAATCAAATATTATTTGAGCACAATTTAACCAAGGCAAATTAATATTGCAAATTAATATTGCACTATCAATAACAAACATTGCAATATCTAGAAAAAGTGATTCAAATGTTTCAAAACGTCCGGAACTTATAGAATTTGCAAAGTTATATATTTACCGGAAACAATTAATGGTTTGACCATACTATTAGAGAATGGTTTGAATATTAAAAGTTGAATGCTTTTTAAATGTACCAAAATTTTTTGAAAGATAAAAACATATTTGGTTTCTAATCTGTGTAACTTTCGGACTCAGTGTAAAACCTATTTACATTACAGTAGAATCTTATGTTATCTGGAACCAAAATTGACGGAATGTTCGTTGTACAAATGACTTTAGGAGGAATCAAAGCGCAACAATATAACGCTTCAGCAGACCGCAGGCTCCAAAGTGCTATCTGTAACACGAGACGTTCAATAAGTTTATAGATATAATACGGTTGTTTAAGCAATACCATCGAATCTGTTTAAATGATATAGAACGCTCTTTGTGTGACTTAAAACGATACTTAATATGCTTACAGTTGTAATAGAGCTAGGTAAGCAATATCACTCACGCATACTCACGACAGCGATAACTGTGGCATGAGATATTACGTGATAATATGCAGCTGTATTACTGATAGGTGATTAGTGTCACCAACTCTAACTCAACGCAGCGCTATGTGTAATGAAAGGAGTAACATAGTAAATTTACAGACATACATAATACTGATGTTTGGACCATGTCACCTACCGGTTCCGGACATAATCCCGACAGCCGAAATCCCGACAAGCCAGAATCCCGACAGCCGAAATCCCGACAAGCCAGAATCCCGACAGGGTCGAAATCCCGACAAGTCAAAATCCCGACAAGGTCGAAATCCCGACAAGCCAAAATCCCGACAAGGTCGAAATCCCGACAAGCCAAAATCCCGACAGTCGAAACCCACTCTTGCACAGACTAATACAACACTAAGGCGGTCATCGCAGTGACGTCACTAGGGTTAGAATTTACTAATTAGCACCCCCCCCCACGCACATGGCTCTCTACGCCTATATGTATAGCTTGATCAAAATTATCGGAGTTTTTACATCTCTACATTTTACAAATTAATAGTTTTAATCACTAAATCATAACAATTATGCCATTACTGAAATAAATTTTGGCAAATTGAAATGACAAAGATTAAAATGATATAACAGGTCGGTATAAGATTTAGGAAATTCATTTTATTAAAAAAGAAAAAAAACACTTACACATTCTGCATACGTTCAAATAGCATATTCAAATAGCATATGGCCATTGTCGTAGCAAGCGGATGGAGACAAGAGGGAGCGTGAGTCCAGCGCATGTGCGTGGGGGGGAAGGGGGGTGCTGATTAGTAAATTCTAACCCTTGTGACGTCACTGCGATGACCGCCTTAGTGTTGTATTAGTCTGTGCAAGAGTGGGTTTCGACTGTCGGGATTTTGGCTTGTCGGGATTTCGACCTTGTCGGGATTTTGGCTTGTCGGGATTTCGACCTTGTCGAGATTTTGACTTGTCGGGATTTCGACCCTGTCGGGATTTTGGCATGTCGGGATTTCGGCTGTCGGGATTCTGGCTTGTCGGGATTTCGGCTGTCGGGATTACGACCCAGACCCGTCACCTACGTAGACTCGCAACCTCAGCATCTGTGACATGAGAAGCTGCGGGAAAACTTTACAGCTGCAATTCAGCAGGTTGTACTATGGTATTTATTTAAAACTCTTACAAGCATTACTTACAAAATGAAATAACTCCTAAAATACCAATTATTCCCAATATAATTCTAACAATTGTGCATTTAACTTTGATAGAGTATAAAACACTTGCTTCACATTTTGTGGATGTCGCAATTCTTCTGTTGCATATGTGCTACATATTAACACGTTTTATTTCATATAAATCATTTTCAAGAGTAGATGTCTTGAATAATGCGAAGCTACTACAAGCAATCCTTTGTATGCATTGATTAAATAACAAATGTTTCTTCGCTTAAACGCAAAAGTAATATAATCTCCGAAATAGAGTACCGTCAAACATTTCAGTTTTTAAAACTGACATTAAAATACACACCCATAGGATAGCAAATATGCTATATAATGATAATGTAAATTCAAATTTGAAATGTTCTTGAAGTATGCTTACATTTATCTAGGCATTTTCCTAAAAATTAAAGTGCACTCGCCACTATTATTCTTGCTTATCTTTGCAAAATGTCAACTACCAGAAAGAGGAAGTTAAATTCGAGTTATATGATATATTTAATAAAACTGATAAGGATTTTCAAAAGTCCCTCGGAATTTTTTAATATTTGCGAGGTATGGCCATTTATTTGAAACTCTTGCTTTCTTGTTATTTTATTTCGCATTTTAGACGCAAGAGTTCTTTTGTGAGGTATCAGATTTTAGCACCGCCGGAAGGTATGTTACGATATATTCTAGTGTGATACTGAAAAGACAGCTCCCCAGCAGCCATTAAAAAATCAAGTTGAAAGAAAAATATTTTATCCGTCCCCATCTATTGTTTTGCAACTTTCTTGATAACGCTCTCTTTTTATCGGAACGCATTAAAACGGATATAAACTTTCTGGCAAATTTTCAAATGTTCTGCTGCCCGGAGTGATAATTTTTTACTGGGATGCACCGCATTTATAAAGTTCAGTATCTTCATTTATTTAGAAAATATGTTCAATGAAATACAGGACGAGGAAATACGGCATGCATACGGTTTACCAGGTGAATTCATGAACCAGGATTGTAATTTGAAAAGTATAGGGGTTATCGTATATTTTTATGCAAATGTATAGGAAAACCCTATGGAATGAAACAGCTTTAGGTGGTCTGACTCCCTTTTTGAGGGGTACAGAAGGCTCTTATTAAGGGACCCCTTTTAAGGGCTACTGGATCTCGCGTTCTGTTAGAAATGGGGAAAAATACAGTTACAAAGTTGTAGATCGTTACAATTATTTCCTCAAAAAGGTTGTAAAAATAGCTGAAAACCAATATGCAAACCATTATAGTCAATGCTGCAAAATTAAATTAACTTTATTATACACAAAGTACAAAATGTACACCGTCGTCACCAATGCATGCTTACACACACGTAATAAGATGTATTCGGGAGTATTTTGATGTGCTCGCGTTTTCACTGTTACATGCATATTAACAAAAAATATCTCTATTAAATTCCATGGTTATAGAGATTTTTAGATAGTTATTTTGCTGTTTTCACTGTGAGATAAAAATGCTTACTACGCATTTTGTAACGCTATACAAATTTAAAGTTGAATTTTTCTAGATGACTCTAACGGAAACCGAAATATCCCCTGTCCCCCCTAAAAAAGTTTGTTACACTCTAAGGTTATCTCACCGTGTACCATCATAGGGTTTTCCTATTCACCTGCATAAATGATATACGATAGCTCTATATGTTGTTGATGTTGAGACCCAGACCGTCCGACCTACCAGAAAGGTGATAGCTCTATATGTACACTTCTCGAATTGTTGGTCTGATGCATGACTGTCCTCGACACCTTGCGTATTGAATCGCGTACTTATCGTGTTTGTCGTTCAGATTATATGAATAATTCTACAAATATTCGTAAACAATTGTGTTCTTATCTCTATATTATATCAAATAATCCACTTGATTTGGGTAAACACGGGGTTGGACATCATGTCTCTTTCAACTGAAAAATGACATCAATTTACACATTGATTCACTCTAAGAAACTTCCTTTCGGAGGCCCTGGTTACTTGTACGCCTATCGATTATGTATTGGAAACATTTCGATCTAGTTAAGTTTATGATATTATTTATAAATTTGTAAATGTCTCACTGTCCCAGATAGGGACGAAACAGGGATCTTTGAATCAGACGATGCTTTATTCATTTAACCACTGGGTGAAAATTATAATTTTTTTTCATCAAAGAAGGCCCTATAATGCCTTACATATTAAGTCATATCGGCGTACAACTGGTAATCTAAACGATCAGTTTCGCATTCTCGTATTTTTTTTCCATCCTGTGCTGTGATGTTGAAACTAGTGCCATATATCACAGGGTCCACTGAAAATTCATAACTGGGTCTTTTCGACCCTATCGCTTTCATCATTATTTTATTTAACCTGCAAGGTTAATTTATTCAGGTTCACTATAAAGGCATCACTATCCAAGACGGGGATTGAACCTGAGATCTTTGAACAAATAAAACCGAAGGTCTGATTATTGAACAACTGGGAACAGATTACAACGGCTTTTCGCCACATCCATTTTTGACCATTAGCAAAGTGGGTAAATACTGTGGGGGAGCATCTTTTATGCTCAGTGCATATTTTCTTCTTATAAAATACTTATGGAGGACCGTAGAATTTACTATTGCCTAAGGATGCCCGTAGGCGTTGAAAAGGTACTGCGTCTCCTGGAAGTGCACAGAATGTAAATTTAAATAATCTAATACAATATAGTCCAAATGGGAATTCGTTTCATGTTTTATAAAAATAAACAAATTTACTAAAAATAATACTAATTTACTTAAAATAAATATATAAAATTTAAAACAAGTAATAAAATAAAAGAATAATGAAAAAATAATGAAATAAAGAAAAAGGGGTTGTAATGTATTGCCTAAGCCATAGTTTTGCTAATATAAATATGTACTAATACGTAGAAAAGCAGATGTGACATAGCCATATATGACATTTACATAACCATATATGACATATGTGAGATTCAATCAGTAGGGTGATAGTTTGATATTTAATCTGACGGATTGCAAATCTGTGAATGCTAAATTTCGGTTTTTCCAATTAATACGATGCAATTAGAGTGACAAATCTTCGAGTAAATATTATTTTACTTAGTATTGACATATATATCTTATTTCCCTCGCCAAATATCTCCAATTTTCCTAAATATGATGTCTTTTAAACCCACTACACGTACATATTTATTTTGAGACAGAAAGGTTTCCTCTAGAAAGTTTTATTTGATAAAATAGTCCTCATTAACTTCACCCAACGCACTATAAATACATTTTCTCTTATTTCTGTTAAAGAATGCAGTGAGAAAATCACGCATTCCGCATTTCTCGAGTACTTATTGTACCCTCCTTGCAGTAAAGTTTCACCAAGTCGAAAGGGAACATTAACCACATTATTTGAAACTTTATCCAGTCCAAACACATTACTCTGGTTGAAAGCTTGTTCTCTTAACGAAATTAGCCCATTATGGCTTTTCACGGTATCCATAAAGCTGTCTGAAGAGTAATATCTAAGAAAGGAATAATTTGTTTTTTTTTCCTCTTATATTCGGGAATTAGTTTAATCGAGTTAACTGTAAGTAGAAATTTGGCACTTATATAATCTCTGGATGTAGGACAAGTTAATATTGTTGTAACAGATTAACTTGTAATTTTGTTGCTATATTGTAAAACAATAATGAATACTTTTTTTGTAATATAAAACTATCCCTTTTTTTTACAAAATGCAAGAAATTTATTAAATATACTTTATATGGTGGCAGATCGTGTGTACACTTCATATTTTTACAGAATTTTTCTGCATTTTATTATTTTTTCCATACTTATTGTGTACAGTTAACTCCAGAACTAACTCATCTCCAGAATCGGAAGTGAAAATATTCAGTAAAATCCCTTACCTATACTCCCTCCCGTATAATTTAATACAAAATTCATATCAGTCATCATTTGAGATCTATCTATAGCAAATATTGAGAAATAAATAACTAAATAATTGATCCGAGAGTAGAAAAGGACCGACAATGAATCCTTCTTCTGAACCACTTCTTCTCCTATGAAATTCGATACTGCATCCATATCAGTCATCATCTATTATGCTATATTTATAGCAGATCCTGACAAATGGATGTTTCTATGAACATGTTGATTTTTTAATTGCAAGGATATCTACAGAACCGGAAGTAGATATTTTCAATGAGTCCCGTTACCCCGTCACGAACTTGATGCTAAATCCTTATCAGCTATGATCTAAGATATATCTATTGTCAATCTTCAGAAATAGATGTTTTAAGGAAAATATCTGATCCGAAAATAGACAAGAAACGAGACATGATAATTCTTAGTAAATCACCCTACTTCCTCCGGAATATGATACTGAATACATGTCAGTTATACATTAATATCGATCTATAGAACAAATATATTTATTTTTCTTAATGTAAGTATAATATCTGATAGCCACAGTCATAAACGCATAATTAGTTATCAATTTGCAGTAACAGCGCCTTTAGGAAGTTTTACTTCAGAAAATATTTCTCAGGAACTTCATCGAACACACTATAAATAAATACATTTACTCTTACTTTAGTTAAAGAATACGGTGGTGAAATTACGGATTCCGTATTTCCTGAGTACTTATTGTAGCCTCCGTGTGTGGAGTAAAGTTTCACCAAGTCTAAAGAGAACATTAACTACATTATTTGAAACCTAATCCAGTCCAAACACATTACTCTGGTTGAAAGCTGACGTTCTTAACGAAATTAGCCCATTATGGTTTTCCACAAGCATCCATAAAGCTGTCTGAAGAGTAATACCCAAGAAAGGGATAATTTGCAGTCCATTTTTCTTTTACAGTTGGGAACTAGTTTAATTGAGCCAACTATAAGTAAAAATTTGGCACTCATGTAATCTATAAATATAAGATAACTGAATTTTGTAAGGAATAATGTACCAGGGAAATGATTAAAAGTTCGTACACCGAAACTTTCTCCAAGGTTTTAAAATAAATTATTTAAAAATACATTTCGTATCTTACCAATTTTAGCGTCCATTATATACTTAGTTTATTCCTGTTTCCTTAGTGGTGCTGTTAAATAATTTATGAATTAGTTACTGTTATTGTCCATTATATCTGACCAATCTTTGAATTGTAGAAATACCTTTGAATATATTTAAATAATGTATGCTTAGGACGTTAACTTCAGATTGAATTTCAGAGTAATGGACATTCAAATCAGCAAAATATCGACAATATTTTACAAAAAAATTACATAATATTGTTATAACCATTCATTGACATTGATTGCAAAAACCTCACACAAAGCGAAAGTGTGCTTCTGATGTTATGAACATGTCATTATTGAAAACAACAAATGTAATAATGGAATGTAATAAACTCTAAATGCTCTTTTCTCAAAACATGATATATTGCAATTATTACAATTTAAATGTTCCAGGCGGCACATTTTTCACTTGATTGGATTCAAATGTTTTTCTAATATTTTCTTATTCAATTTAGAATATAACTATATTGGGATGGATTTTTGTTACTCTTCCTTGCTAATTTTTTTTTAAAATGTATATATTTTGGTGGTGATCACGGTTTCTTTCGAAATATAAGAGATATATATTTTCTTCCTAAATTATTTTCCGGTATTAACGGTGTATCCCATTTTTTGTTTAAAACTGTTAATACTGTCTTTAAGAAACAAGCGCCAATTTGACCGAAATAAATTTGTACAGGAGCATTTACAGAAAATAAAATTTACAACATAAATTACAAAATAATTTAAAAAATAAATATTATTTATTGATCAAATGCTAATCAATTAGATGCATTATAATTACATTTCATAAATCCTAAATTAATATATTAAAAATAAAAAATTAATAATAATTTAACGTATACTGATGCTTTGACTTTTTCTCTGCCTTAAATAAATCACAATATATTTTAATCCAAACAATCGATGCGGCTCAACATGGATTAAATCACAGAAATAATTTTATGAAAATCAAAACTAATCCCTTGCATGTAACAAATAGAATTTTCAAAATAGTGTCAATAAAAAACTAATTTTCGTGAAATTATTTTTTTAACGTCAAAGCAAACTTTTATATCTGCACCAAGAAAATTCTAAATCACGTTAACGAAAATAAAAGATCACGACATTTATTTAAAACAAAAATTTAAAAATGTACTTCAATCTTCTATATCCAGGATCATCTTCTTTTTTAATGTACCTTCCTTTTGAACTGAATTAGCTCTTCGTGTTTGAGCTCAAATTTTACATTAGTTCCGAATATTTGCTCCCGCATTTAGCCTCCCGATCGATCACAGTTTATTCACTGAAACCAGACCTCATGGTTTTAAAAAGTATGTAGGGGTAGGATAAATTCTTTGGCGTTGCCTTTTTTCAGAGTTGGTAAGTCCGGTTAAATTTAACCATAGGGAAGAAAATACACTCTCGTAGTGCTGAACTTAAAGTTTAAAGGAAATGTTTTTAAAATACTAAGTAATTTATGTGCCTTATATTAAAGGCAAATCTCTGAGTGTGGGTTTCAGGAGTAAAATAAAATTCTGTTAGATAATGTGCATTTGACAGTGAGTAAGTTTTGAAAGAAATTTAAATTATGGTTATGTAATATTAATTGTGTAATAGTATTTAATCATGGGGTATTAGTTATCACAATTTATATACATCATTAATTAACCTGAATGGAATCAAACCACATTTTGTGTTGCTTACTATCTCATATTTTGTTTCTGTATTTTATATTTTGTTATTATATTCGTATGTAAAGGAATTTATTTAATGGGTAGGCCCATGGATACTATTGAATTAATTTTATTGACTTTTTCACAAAACACCATGTCGTGTTAAAGAACACTCCGCCAATTACGAACAAGAAAGATCAATCATGCATAAAGCATTGATTATGAAACACTTTCCAAATGCAATGCAATTTTATTTAATTATCTGCAAAATGCGAAACATTCCTCCGTAATATTTTTTAAATTATCACAATACTACATTAATTTATCATATTTAAAAATTTAAGATGTCATCGAAAACAATGAACTTTATTCAAATGACGTCATTGAAGTATAAATTGCCTGTTTTACACATCTCTAAAATGCGATACATTCCTCGGTAATATATCTAAAATTATCATAATACTACAATAATTTATTATATTTGAAAACTTCATCGAAAACATATGAAATTTATTCAAATGACGTCCTTGAATTATAACACGCCTGGCTCTCTCTATAAAAGCAGCATTTCATTCATAAACTTTTTCCATTCATTTCATTCATCACAATACTATAATAATTTATTTTATTTAAAAATTTAAGACCACGGAGGTACAAGTAATTAAATTCTATGCATAAAATTACATCGAAAAAATCGTCTAATTATTTGTTGTTGTTGAATCAGACCGTCCGACCTACCAGAAAGGTGTAAGGTAACTGTTTGGACGATCGGGAAGTGCCACCCGATTTAGACCGGAACCCAGTTTGGGAGGCATCCACAGGGACCGTGCCCTCCTTCCCCTACCACCAACCTCTCGGAAAGCCTTAGGACCCACATGTTTAACGTGATCGTACTCCGCGTGAACACGGGTCTGCTTCTTTGTGTAAAATCAATGAATAACTCATTCATATCAGTTATATTGCAGACGTTATGAGCTAAATAATTTTGCGTTAAAGAAATGCAGCAATTCTTATACAACTCATTCTACATCTTTTGGTATTTAAATTCTCAATAAGTGAAAAGTTTGCTTCGTTGTAGAAATAATCCAAGTTGGATAATCATTTAACCTCATATATATTGTAATTGTGTTGTTTCAGTATGTAGATGCGCAGAATTTAAGCAAAAATATAGCGGTTTTAGGACGGATACAACACTAAATATGAATTAAAAAGAACTTTTAAAATCACGATTTTAACACAAGATGGATGTCATGTTTTATTTTGAAGTGGGTCACGTGATCTCTTCATGTAATCGTCACGTGGTCGTTTCATATAAAAGGTGTAATTATTATTTTAATTTTTACTAAAAAAACTTCTGAATATATTTTGTTGGAATTTTTTTTTATATTTTATGGAATAATTTAAATATTTCCTGAAACTTTCAAAGCAATTTGTGAATTTTGAATTTGCTTGAAAAATGATTGAAAAATTAAGTCCCATAGGGTTCAATGTATTTCATTTTTTCAACCCGGGTTCAATCCAAAACTAATTGGGAGAAATTATTCATTTATATTCCCGTAGGTCCCATAGACCGTCTGAATAACATACTAAAATTTCAGTTTAATAAAGTCAGTTTTTCGGCAATTGTTCTAACGGACAGACATACAGAATGAACAAAGTCATAAACATTTTTCAACTATGTTGTAAAGTGTTAAAAACGACTTCAAAAATCACGATTTTTACACCAGATGGATGCCATATTATATTTTGAAGTGGTTTACGTGATCTCTTCATATAATAGTCACGTGATCTCTTCATATAATGAGTGCAATTATTGTTTCCATTTTTATTAAAAAACTACTGAATATATTTTGCTGATTTTTTTTTATATATTTTATTGGATAATTTGAATATTTCATAAAACTTTCAAAGCAATGTGTTAATTTCAAACGTGGTTAAAAATGTTTGAAAAATTACGTCCCATAGGGTATTTCATTTTTTCAATTCCCCTAATGTATTTCATTTTTTCATCCCGGGTTCAATCCAAAACTAATTATGTGCTATTATTCATTTATATTCCCATAGCTCCTACAGACCGTCTGAACAAATTACAAAAATTTCATTTTGATAAAGTCATTTTTACGGCAGTTATCGTGCTTACGGGCAGACAGACAGACAGATTGAACAAAGTCATAAACAATTTTCAACTATGCTGTGAAGTGTTAAAAAAAATAGTCTTTCAAATAAGTTATGGAATCTGAAAGCGGTGCTCGACGAGTTTCTTCAGTACGCCACATGAGATGGGAAAATGTTTCTCATATTTTTATTAACAATAGTTAGTAAATAGAAATAGGATATAAATAACTTGTTAATATTTTATTCAAAGCGTGAGTTAAATATTATTCACCAGAAGGATAAGCCGGTCACAAAGCGAGATAAAATTGTAAAAGATTGTCTCTGATCCGCTTTCATAAAGTTGCAAAATATTTCCGCTTATCAATTCCTTTTACACATGTGAGCCATACTCCGTTCCTGTTCAATATTATTATGTATTATACATCTGTCTACTAAAATACTGTACCACGCCATACTATACCATCCGCTAGTATAATGCAATCAATCTCAATTAGACCCCATAATAACGGATCTATCAAGTTTAATTCCTCAAACTTTGTATTTCAAGTATCCAATTGATGGTCATAACATGGATGTAACAGGAGCTAACCCCTCTAACTGTATTAGTCAATACAATTAATCTAAAATTAATCAATCTATAAATCAATTTTGCTTCATTGTTTAAAACATGCAATTTCATAGTTTAAAACAATTTTAAGAAAAATGAGGAAGCAAGTCCCTCTAACTCCAGGTTTGAAATATCGAATTTATGAATTTTATATTGAAGATATATTTTATTATTAACTTTCCTATACAGCTGAATCATGGAGGTAAAGGAATTGTATCCGCTCTAAATCCGTGAGCGCAATACATTTTTCTTCACTTTAGTTCCTCCAGGCATTACAATTTCATGACCATGTATCAAGTTGTAGCAACCGGAGATATAAATCCTTTATTTCACCTCGATGAACTACACAGATAGGGATTAAACGTTGTCCTTTATTAAATTGGATGAACTATGATGTGTTACATGCCATTTTAAAATTTACTAATACGGAACCTAAAATGTGGCATATAGGTAGAAGTTCCTCAAAATGTTATGTAATATTTCAAGGAATCAAATTAAAAATATTACCAATGTATAATCTTGCCAATGTATAATACATGGGAAGAAAGTTATCGTGATTTTGTCGAAATTTCGAGACAATTTTCCGATTTTTTGGATTTATATGTTCTGGAAATCCAGAAATCTGAATCACTACAATTTTCTCTGTCTTTGTCTCATTTTCTGTTTGTGGGTACATTCCTTCGTGAGTTACAATTTTTCGAACATTTTCTTAAAAACAGGAATACATATTAAAATTGTATTATATGCTATAATAGACATATTCATTCAATGCGATTTATTTTATTTAAATGCAAATCGCACCATTTACACAATGTTAAAATGCGCTGATCTCTTTAATCTGAAATAAAACAAAATGCTTAATAAAATAATATTGCGCTCTTAAAATGAGCAAATGCTTTTGCACGGAATATCTGAAAGACAGTAACTGGCAAATATGGGAAGTTGCATGTACGAGTATAATAATGAATATTGAAAAAAACTACATCATCATGCACTCAAAAAGTAAGCCATTAACAGCAATCAAATGTTGAGAACGGGAAATAAAATTATCGAGATGTTTTTGTTCGTTTGCTTACAAAATATCGACTTAAATGAACAGCAATACTTCGGTGATGCTATATTTTTTTGCGTTCCATCCGGTCTTTTGGTCACATTAGATGCAGATTAGAATCTATTTCTTGAGTTCATCAGGTTGTCCGATATATTGAACTCCAGACCTAGGATGATTATTCTTTCTAACGAATAGAAATACACAATCTAAAAAATGCCACGGTTCGGTCATTGGACATAAACAACCATCAATGAAATATGAGAGCTTCCGCTGTGTATATTCGAAATTTCACGACTGCACTAATGTCTCTTTGCAAATAAATTAATTTTAAAATTGGGGAATGATTTTCCTGCCACACTATCAGTCAAAATAAAACATACTATATAACTATAAAACAAGCATAGACTTTGAATTCTGAGCTTTAAATTTGAATTATCTGAATCTCAATAATTAAGCTCTATAATAGATATAAAACCATAGGCAATGGAGCAGGAAAAATGTGAAAATTTAGCCCCCAGAGGATAGTATATTTTTCGGAACAGCAAATAGCGCATCCCAAACACAGTTTTAGAGGAAAGAAAATCCAATTATCCGCACCTTATGCACTCTATTAGAAATGTTTATATTACCTTCCCTACATATATAGTTTACTGTAAAGGAAAAGTATTATGACTATATTGAATGTTCAAATTTATGTTTTTAAGAAAGATCATGTTTTAATCATCCCTGAACTTCAATGAAATGCTTCTGAGGTGATCTATGTGTGTGTATATATATCAGTGTGTGTGTTGCTATGTATGATATTGTGTATGTGTATGTGTGTGTGTGTGTGTGTATTTGTATGCATAGTGTATGTAGAAGTGTATGAAACTTTAATGTGTGTGGCTGCGAGTGTGGACGCAGTGTTTCGCGAACGAATGAAGTTTATCAAAAATAATTGGACAGAATTATTAAAAAATTGGAATCATATTGGTTTTAAACGCTATCGAATGACCAAAAGACACACCCCTCCATTTTCGAACGAACTTTTGAAAATGTCATTTTTCGTTTCAAGCGATTCAGAGCAGATTATTTATTTTTGTGAGTAAGAAACGTAATCTTTATAGGGTAAAAATAATTGTTATTCGGAGGAGGGATACAATTTAATACTCTGTAAATGTTGATGTCGTTCAATTGTTGTTTACTTTCCCTGCAATACATGGTAATGTATAGGGAAAGTATTGGAATTATGCCGAAAATCGCAACTCGAGTTTTCGACCGATCTACACGTTTTGTGACCTCTAGAATACGAAAAACTATTTTTATCGTGACGTCTGTGTGCGCTTGCCTGTCTGTGTGCCTGTGGGTCTGTCTGTTCAATGTATGTATTCATTCTAACTCAAAAACTAATGGATTAAATTTCGTAAAATTTTGTAGGTAAGTCACTTGGGTGTGATCCTGGTGCTGATTAGTTTTGGGTACGATTCGAAAAAAAATAACTCGCCTTTTTTTTGTGGAATGGCAATTCAAAAATCTCATGTATCCGCTCTAGTTGAAATACTAATTGACCAAATTTCACAGAATTTGGTAGATGAGTTACTTGTGAGATACTCTGGTGCTGATTAGATTTTGGTGCGATTCGGAAAAGAACAACCTTCCTTCTTTTAAGAAATGGTCATCAAAAATCGCTAAAATCTAAAAAAAGTTTACGTATGCTCAAAAGTATCAATGAAATGCTTGTTTTATACGTAATTTTTTGCGATGAAAAAAATAAGAACAACTGCATTACTCTAGGTCTAATTGTTCTCGATATTTTTGAGATTTTACACATTTTTGTTATGCCGCCAACGGCCGTACCGTGCTGAAAACACCGGTTCTCGTTAGATCACCGAAGTCAAGCAGCATCGGGCGCGGTTAGTACTTGGTGGGTGACCACCTCGGAACACCGCGTGCTGTTGGCCATCTCGGGTGCGGTATCCCCGTGGTTTGCGCGCTAGATTTGCACGCTACCACAAATGCCGCCGTGTTCATGCGGAGTACGATCACGTTAAACATGTGGGTCCGTAAGTCCTTCCGAGAGGTTGGTGGTAGGGGAAGGAGGGTACGGTCCCTGTGGATGCCTCCCCCACTGGGTTCCGGTCTAAATTGGGAGGCACTTCCCGGCCGTCCATACAGTTACCTTACACCTTTCTGGTAGGTCGGACGGTCTGGGTCTCAACATTTTTGTTATGCCGCCTTTGAAAAAATGCCCAATTACCAAATAAAAAAATGAATTAAAAATGCATTTTGTGTTAATTTGTACAATTAAACCCAATTTAATGAATTATTAAAGAAATAAAGAAATCATGTGTTGTCCACATCAGCTTTTTACTTTCCCTGTAATACATGGTAATGTATAGGGGAAGTTTTGGCATCTTGTCGAAAATCGTTACTCGAGTTTTCGACTGATCTACGCCTTTCGAGACCTCAAGAATACGAAAACACTATTTTTAGTGTGACGTGTGTGTGTGTGTGTGTGTGTGTGTCTGTCTGTGCAATGTATGTATCCACTCTAAATCAAAAACTAACGGACCGAATTTCATAAAATTTAGCAGGTAAGACCAAGACCCTTGGGTGTGACCCTGGTGCTGATTAGCTTTTGGTACAATTCGGAAAAAAAGAACCCGCCTTTTTTTGCGAAATGGCCCGTAAAAATATAATGTATTTACTCTAGCTGAAATACAAATTAATTAAATTTCACAATATTTGGTAGATAAATCACATGTGGGATACTCTGCTGCTGATTAGATTTTGTTACGATTTGGAAAAGAGCAATCTGCCTTTTTTTACGAAATGGATCTCAAAAATCGCCAATACCTAAAAAAAGACTACGTATGTTCATATGTATCAATGAAATGCGTGTTTAATACGTAATTTTTAACGAAGGAAAAAATAAGACCAACCCCATTACACTAGGACTAACCGTTCTCGCGATATTATTAGTGTTTTCGTATTTTCTCTGCATCGCTAATGAAAATAAGTTCAGTTATCAAATGTTAACGGAAATTGAATTAAATATGAATTATATTTAATTAAAATAAAGAGAACGTGGATATAAGTATGCAGAGAAAGTCATGTGTAGCCCACATCAGATTTTTTAATTTGCACTTGAACCTAATAGGATCATTATTAAAGGCTAAAGATGTATATCCATTAAGCAAGAGAAGTGCATTTAATTTAAAAAGAACTGTTCCTGCTGTTAGCACGTTTCTTTCATTGACATAGTGATTAATGAAATTCTGAACAAAATTGGAATATTTCACTAGATTCGGTTAGCTAGTGTAATCAAAAATTTGCGTAAAGCAAATTTCAAATTATATAATGTACCGATAAATTGAAATATTATTTTTTTTCAGTTAGATAGCACTGAGGTACCTTCAAAAATAAATCTGACAAATATGCAATTTTTATACGTCAGATGGTAATTACAGATCTTTGTTTTGTCAATCAAATAACATAACATTGTCCCAAGGTGAAATTTACTCTATCTTAAGTAAATATCTCTCTCACGCAATCATTATGAGATTGAAGTGTTTTAGAAGAAATACCCATACTCTAAAACCCTTATCAATTGAACAATTGAGAGATTGGTAACTCGTTTCCGAATAATTGAATTTGCTTCAGACAAAGCGAGAACAAACAGTCATTTCATTTTAACTCATGATAAGCTACGTTTGCTGAATTATTAGGGGCTTTAGAGAATAGGGAATGCTACAAAAATTATGTGAGTGACATTCTCATAAGAATGGCTAGAAAAATAATTTTCTGAAAAAAATATTGCTGCAAAAATGAAAAATACTTAGCTCTGAGAATACGCCACGGTGTTTTATTGATAAAAAAGTGGCTTGTAATAATCATATGATTTATTAAATTTAGCAGACTATATTTCTGATATAGTATTAAGCATATATTTGTGTCACCAAACTGAATCAAAAGATACATTTATTTCACTCGGTATGTTATATAATTTTACAACGTAATGTAAATGGCTGTTCGATTAGACTGTATTAAAATAAATAACCAATCAATTTCAAATACGGGTTAATTACTCACTAATTGCATTTATATCAGCATTGTGTATATTTTGATGTATATTCTGTTGCATTGATATATATTGTGTAAAACCAAAATTTAGAAATAAGGAATGCATTGCGTATCTTAAATTATCGCTATGTTCCATTTAGACAACTAACAAAAAATTGGTATTTTTTTTTTATTTAGGAAAGCTAAAAGTAGTTTAAGAGTTGTCATAACGCATCGTAATGGATTTATAAATTTCATTTTATTCAGTTTCTATTTCTTGCCCTGTAATAATGTTTTGATAACAATTTGTAATATATTTTAGATGATACGTAAATATTATTATTTTCTTTCTTTCCAGGTGAAACTTCAAAACATCTGACGCCAGCGGAAGTTACTTCCTACCCCGTCCATTCTCCCATGCTATGAAAATAAGAAAGCAAATAAATACTGCATAAAAATATCGACCAACATTTTACCTGAGGCAACGAAAAGGAATCAGATGTCTAACGGAAATGTCCCGCTTGAATGTAAGAAAAATATAAAATGAACGTGGAAAAGTACTTCGCATGATCGAAGTCGGTATCAGAAGTAAAAACATTCAGATAAAATGGCAACCCAAAGCACCAAAAGTCGCTCTATTCCATTATTTCATGGAAAATGTGGTTCTAAATCAATATGAAATACAGTTCATTGAGAAAGGATCCCTTCAATAGGATTTCAAATGGCAAGTCTGGCAGAAGTATGATATTTGAGTTTTTATGGCGTTGCAGCAATATTGAAAATGTGTTGCATGTATGTCAGACAATTTTAGGAGGAAGATGACTTAGCTTCTTCAAAAATTCATTCCATTTTTTTCTGTATATTTCCTTTCCTGATATACATTCATGGAAACACTCTAATTCGAGAAAAGGAACCTTGCGAATAATTTATATTTCAGAGCTATGAATAACTTATGTGGAAAGAGTGAGATATTTTCGGCATTACACCATAAGAAAACATTATATACGTTTGATTTATTTTCATCGATCAACAAAAGTTACTTAATGTGCCTTATATGGACTGATATATTTCTAATTCGCCATGTTGTTCCTCTCGGAAAGATTAGAACGACACATTTTTTATTTTGCATGCTTCACATTTTATGCAATTTGACTAGCGCACATGTTTTCGCAAATGAATGCGAATTAACTGCAGTGGAAGATGTGGAAGGCATCCTGATGACATGCCGAGTGCGGTCTTTGCAGCATATAGCAGACACCAGCCATGGAAATTTTGATTATTCAAGAACACTAAGTATATTTTGTAATGATTACATTTATGAGAATGTTCTTACGAACGGCACATTTATTAAATTTGGTAATGTACAATCTCTCAAAATAGAGAACTGTTACATTCCAAGTTTCCCTGATTATGCATTTTGGGGTTTATCTAATTTACTCAACTTATCTATTCATGCCAATAAAACCAGTTCCAAATTACTTTCATTTAAGGAAGACACGTTTGCAAATCTAACAAAATTACAGAAATTAGAACTAAGCTACAATAACCTTGTTGTACTTCCAGCTAATTTATTTTGTAATATAGAATCCCTCAGAGTTCTTAATCTCACCCACTGTGAGCTTGACGACGCTCGGAATATAGGTTTAGGAACTATGGAGAATTCTAAGTGTCTTCCTGATCTTGTCATTTTAGATTTATCCTACAACATTCTGAAAAGTATTCCAGATGGAATATTTTCGTCTCTAGAATCCTTAAAGGTATTGTATCTGAACAATAATCAGCTGTCTGAACTATATCCTTATGCCTTCAGTGGTCTTAGTAGGCTACAGAGTCTTGATTTGTCTAATAATAGAATAAGTCATTTGCCGGAACAAATATTTCAACAGTCATCTGACATTCTAGAGCTTTATCTTCAAAACAATTCTCTGAGTTCACTAACACCACGTGTTTTCACAGGCTTAAGGCAGCTGGTAGGATTAAATTTGAGTCATAACTCCCTGGAAAATGTAGTTTCATCAGAAACTCTCGCGGATTTAAGCCGTTTGATTGTTCTAGACTTAAACCATAATCACTTTGAAATTGTTACAATGAGTAATTTCCATTTAATTAGAAGTCTACAGATTTTGTACCTCAGCTATAACAGAATTCGTAACATCACTGATAATGCCTTTTCTTCACTTCGAAACTTGCATACTCTAACATTGGCTGGCAATAAAATCCGATTCATTAATTCAGATACGTTCAGTGGATTGGAATCATTGAACTATCTGTCCCTGAGTAACAATGAGGTAGAAGTTATACACTCATTTGCTTTCGAATCCTGCAAATCTATTCAAAATTTAAAGCTTCGGTATAATAAATTGACAGATTTTCCAAAAGCATTGAACAGTTTATCTTTATTAAAGCATTTGGATCTCACCCATAATAAAGTGCACAATGTCACAAATGATACATTTTTGGGGATGAAGAATATGGTCAGCCTGCACATGTCAAGAAATAAAATCGGAAATATATCTAAAGGTTGTTTTCAAGATCTGGCCGCTTTGAAAACATTAGATCTTTCTTATAACAAAATACAGTCATTAGGTCATAGCATGTTTGATGATGTTCCTGAATTAAGAGTTGCAAAGTTTAATGACAATCAATTAACTGATATAAATGGACTATTTATGAATCTTCGATACCTGCACACTTTAAATGTATCAAGAAATAAAATTACATGGTTTGATTATGCCTTAGTTCCGACCGATCTCAAAAGTCTTGACATCCATGATAATGAAATAGATGGTTTGGGAAATTATTTTGAACTAGAACTGCTGATGAATTTAAGAAATCTGGATGCATCGTACAATATTATACGGGAACTTACTCCAGCATCGCTACCTAACAGTATAGAAATCGTGTCATTTCGATCAAACAAGATAACAGTTATTGGACCTTTTACTTTCATGGCGAAATCAAATTTGTCTTTTGTGGATTTGAGAGGCAACGCCATCCGCCACCTTGACATAAACGCATTTCGTCTTAAGAGCATTCCACTCAATCAGCCCCTGCCAGAGTTTCTTCTTTCGAATAATACTCTTACCTGCGACTGCAGTATGGAATGGTTACAAAGGATCAATAACTTAGATGAAAGTCGTACATATCCAATGATTCTTGACCTTGGGGATGTTATATGTCACATCACATTTCCTCGTCAAAATGCTGTGATAGAAATGTCTCTTACAAAGCCTTCTGACTTCCTATGCCGATATCACAGCCACTGCTTTGCTTTGTGTCACTGTTGTGAATTCGATGCTTGTGATTGCGAGATGGTATGTCCAGAAAACTGCACTTGTTATTCGGATCAAACATGGAATACAAATATGGTTGATTGTAGTCTTCGAGGTTATTCTCATATTCCATATCGTGTACCAATGGATGTGACAGATTTGTACATCGATGGAAATGACATGAGCCACATATCAAGTCATTCTCTTATTGGTAGAAAAAACCTACGTGTTCTTCACTTGAATAACAGCAATATACATGTTATTCGAAATAGAACATTCAACGGTCTTCAAAACTTGCTAGTACTCCACTTAGAAAATAATCATATCACTGTGATAGAAGGTCATGAATTTACTAATTTAACAAAACTACAGGAGCTTTATCTTTCCCACAATCGACTACGAACTATTCAAAATGATTCATTCAAACCTTTGAGTTATCTTCAAGTGCTATATATAGATCACAACCATATTGTTGAATTCAACATATGGAATTTACGTTACAACAGGGAACTAGTCAAAGTGAAAGTAGGTCACAACAAATGGAATTGCGATTGCGCATTTATTGAGCCTTTCCGATACTGGTTCGTGAAGCATCGTACTATTATTGTTGATGATGGTAGCATTCGTTGTGCGTATAATAATTCTACGACCATGCACCTTATCGAGTTCAGCAACTCCACGTGTTCCAATTTCAGCGTAGTACCATTTACTTCAGCCGAATTTGTCGAGGAGTATATGTCTGTGGTGATATTGGTTCCGATGTTGGTGTTGCTAATACTACTAGGGTCATTTTTTGTATTCAAATATAGAAACGGCATGAAAATGTGGATCTACAACAAGTATGGTGTGCGTTTGTTTGAAAAAAATGGATATGCAACAGACAGTGAAAAACTGTTTGATGCTTTTGTGTCCTACTGCAAGAAAGATGAGGCATTTGTAACTCAAATGGTGGCTCCAGAACTAGAATGTGGGTCTCCTCCACAAAGACTGTGTTTAAGATACAGAGATTTGCAAGTTACTAGATACATGGCAGAGACTATTTCAGAAGCTATCGAACGTAGCTTTTGCAGCATTGCTGTTGTCTCAGAACAATACTTAAAAAGCGAGTGGTGTCTTTTTGAACTCAAAGCTTCCCATCATGAAATACAGTGCAACAAGCGACACAAACTAATTATTATTCTCTTAAATAAAGTTGATATTAAGGATTTAGATTCTGACGTGAGAGCTTGTTTCAAAGCCTCTCTAATAATTCACTGGGGGGATCGAAGATTTTGGGAAAAACTTCGATTCGCCCTACCTGAAAGCAAAAACCACAGGCACCATGTGAACTGTTCTGATTCTAAGATTTCTACGACCCTCAGAAGGTCTTCACTGTCGAACTCTATAAAACTTGTATAATTGTAAAATTTTATTTGATGAAACATTTTGTGTTTAATTCATGATGAAAAAGGTGAAACGTCTGTAAAGTTTCTGTCAAAGTTATGTATATATAAATTTTCGAGTTGTAAAAGTTGTAAAAAGGAAATCTATATGCAAGATAAATTAAGTGCATTAAAATATCATGAAAATAATCTATATATAATTTTAATCAGATAAAATCATTGCGTCTTCTGATAGATGTCTTCGTTTATTGTCAATGAACGCATGCTATGTTTTTATCTTACTATTTGTATTTTCAAAAGCATAAATTGTTTCATAAAACCTTCAGTGTAAATATATGTATCATTTATTATTTATCATGTTTGGTTTCAAAATTATATTTCGAACATTCTACTGACTTTGCTTCCGCCTGATATATATTGGAAATTCAATTTATTTGGGGAAGTCAATGACTTGGAAAACTGGGTATTTTTATATATAAATATAACCCTTCATTATTTATATACATTTTTTTGCTTGCTTAATCAACTGATTGACTATACTATTGGATTATTGTATAGTTTTATAATGATTTATATCTAAGAAACAAAAAGCAAAGAAATTCAAACTGATCTTGATTCAACCTCTCATCGATGCAACTCTTTAAAAGATATAACACATGGGAACTCACATTTGTATTTTTAGAGCTCCATATGTATTTTTAATTGGATATATATACCAAAGTATATAAAATTAGATGTTTTTATAACTATCTCAAAATACAGAAATGCATTTAATACTTATAGTACAATTTCAGCTAAATATGAATTTATTATCGTCTAGATATTGAGAATGTGCGAATCTAGGAAAAGAATATTGAAAAGATCTATACATTTTTAAAACTGGATGATTAATCTTCATATACAATAGTAATTCACGACATTTCTATTGGTATAAACACCTTGAAATTTCATATTTATACTGATAACTATATTAAACAAAAATATATATACTAAAAACGAATTAGTCACTTATTGAGGACAGACTAGAATATGTTCATTACACGTTGTTAAACTTCGAAATACACCCAAACTTCTGATTTCAAAGCAAATTGAAAATAATATTAGCTTCTATCGAAAAGAAATGGAAAGAAATAACCCTTAAAAATGTGAATAAACCTGAAGATTTTCAAACTTTGTGATTTTCAGCATTTTTTGTCCAATTAACGTAAAAGAACAAATATGGTATTTTACTTAGACCTATAAAATTGGACTTAAAAGTAGCAATTCTCGATCATATGATTAATGATAACAACAATATACCTTTATACATTAGTTTAAAACCTGAAAGTTTAATGTGTAAAAAGTACCAAAAGAAATATTCATAAAAGTAAATTGAAATCAGATAATCGAAGTATATTTCATATAAATAAAACATAATGTGTAAAAAATCTGATGTGGGCAGCAGATGACTTTCCTTATATACTGCAAAGAATTTACTACTTTTACAGTAAAAAGAAAATAGATTACTTTTTATTAGATATTTATATTCTTTCCAAGATATTGAATTTTCATCAATGAGTCGTCATTTTCATTGATTTAGCGTTATTTTTATCCATTTAGCGAGTTTTTCATTAATTTAACAACATTTAAAAAAGTCGCCAAGTTGGCGACATTCCAATAAATTCGTCGCCAAAATCTCGCCAAGCGTTATGGTCGGAGAAATAAGTTATTCTTACAGTAGATAAATGACTATTGGCGTTAAATACAAAAGTATTACTCAAAGTATCTTTTGTCATGAATGGAACGAGCTAGATCCACGAGAATGATGTCACCAAATTTATCGCATGGTATTAAATGTGAAAAGTGAACATGTTTCTCAATAGGAAATATTTTTTTTATTTTATGTGATTTTTTATCAAGGATGCTCGAAAAGTGCTCCCCCGTCGAAAACTCGAATTCGAATTTTCGACCCCTTAACAATACTTTCCTTATACATTATTGTATATAAGGAAAGTAATAATGTAAAACCTGTTTAATAAATAAGTTTTCGCTAATACAATACAAAACATATATCATAAGATATAACCATTAATATTAATAGAACATAATTATAAATATTAATATAATACTATCAATATTAATAAAATAATATTAATAAAACACTTTTCAACAAAACAAAAGAAAACAGTTGGCACATTGAATAATTTCATTTAACTATTTCTTATAAGTATTTCTTATTAAGTATTTCTTAAGTATATGTTTGATCTGAAATAAATTTTCTGGTGACAAATCTACAAGTAACGTCATTTCAACCATACCGCTTTTTATTTCTTTAAGTGTAAAGTTATCTTAATCAAGTTTCACTTTAATCAGTCCTTCCAAGTTACAATTTCCCTCCAAGTTTTCAAGTTATTTAGTCGTTCCTATCAAGTGGTTTACGAAGCTTTTGGAGCATCGGAGAGTATCATCAGAGAGATTGCGTAAACATTACACAAAGTGGTGGAATTTCCTTACTTATAAACGTTATGCACTGCGAAAATATTCAAATACTCATAGTGAGGGAAACAAACCGGTAAAAGCATCAAAACAATTAAAAAAATCTGATGTAGGCAGCACATGACTTTTCTTATATTATGGAATGCATTTAATACTTTTACAGTAAAAAATATTGCATAAGATCCACGGCACTGTGTTTTTACTGTTGAATTGCACATTTGGCAATTTTCCGAATGACAACATGTAAAACAATTTCAAAATACCCAAATTAATTTACAAGTAACGTCATTTCAACCATACCGCTTTTTGTTTCTTTAAGTGTAAAGTTATCTTAATCAAGTTTCACTTTAATCAGTCCTTCCAAGTTACAATTTCCCTCCAAGTTTTCAAGTTATTTAGTCGTTCCTATCAAGTGGTTTACGAAGCTTTTGGAGCATCGGAGAGTATCATCAGAGAGATTTCGTAAACATTACACAAAGTGGTGGAATTTCCTTACTTATAAACGTTATGCACTGCGAAAATATTCAAATACTCATAGTGAGGGAAACAAACCGGTAAAAGCATCAAAACAATTAAAAAAATCTGATGTGGGCAGCACATGACTTTTCTTATATTATGCAATGCATTTAATACTTTTACAGTAAAAAATATTGTATAAGATCCACGGCACTGTGTTTTTACTGTTGAATTGTACATTTGGGAATTTTCCGAATGACAACATGTAAAACAATTTCAAAATACCCAAATTAATTTAATTTTCGCGCAACTCTAAATAAACTATTATCAATATTGACAGCATCCTCAATAAGCGATATAGTTCATATATTACAATATTTTTATAATTAATCCATCAATTAGGTGTCATTTTCATTAATTTAGCGTCATTTTTGCAATTTTGACGATATTTTTGTCAATCTGGGGCAAAATATCGACAAGTTGCCGATACTTTGTTAAATTATTCACAAATTTCGTTAAATGCATCATCACGCGTTACAGAAAAACGGAGGTAAGGCCACTTCTTATATACTAGAATGTATGCCTGTCATATGACGGAAATCAAAATTTTCGAAACATTACTTCCCATTTGGCATAATTTTTATCAATATAGCGACATTTTTGTCACTTTGGCAAAATTTAAAATTGTCAATAAGTTGGCGACGTCCAGATTTCGCCCGAAGTTCTCGCCAAGCGTTAAGACAGACAGACGGTGAAATGGGATATTCATATTGTCTACTGTTATGTTCTTTCCAAGATATTGAACTTTCATCCATTAGTCGTCATTTTCAATGATTCAGCGTCATTTTTATCAATTTGACGACATTTTCGATAATTTGGTAACATTTGATAATGTCGCCAACATGGCGACATTTCGCCAAAATTTCACCAATCGTTATGGACATAGAAATAAGTTATTCTTCTAGCAAATAAATTACTATTGGCGTCCAACTACAAAAGTATTCCACAAAAAGTTTATACCCATGAATGGAATGAGCTGGATCCACGAGAATGATGTCGCCAAATTTATCTTATGGTATTACTTATGAAAAGTGAACATATTTCACAATAGTTAATATTTGTTTTATTTTATATGATTTTTTGATATTTTCACTAGAAAATTTAGGGGGATTCTGAGCATTCGATTGCGTATAAAAACAATAGACTTCCGTAGACGTGTTGTAATTTTTATCCGTCCATAACGCGTTTGGCGAGATTTTGCGATTTTTTTAAAATCGCGTTTGGGATTTTTTTAAATGCTGTTAAATTAACGAAAATGTCTGCAAATTGATAAAAATAACGTTAAATCCATGAAAATGGCAACTATGTGATGGAGTAATTATTAAAGTATTTTAATATATGGACCATATTGCTTATTGAGTATGATATCAATATTGATGATTGTTTAGATTTGCGCGAGGAATAAGTAAATTGAGTATTTTGAAATAGTTTTACATGTTGTCATCCTGAAAATCACCACATGTACAATTCAACGATAAGCACAATTACCGTGGATCTCATACAATATTATTTTATTGTAAAACTAGAAATCCATTGCATTATACAAGGAAAGACATCTGCTGCTCACATCAGATTTTTCTTATCAGTACTGCATATTTTCATTTGTTTAAAATTATGCTCCGGAGAATTGGCTATTGTATTGCATTGGTTCCGTGAGCGTTTCCCGGGCCAAAAAGCTGCTTTAAACGGGAAATAGGGGTCGCAACCCCCCCTCTACCATTTTATGCAATGCATTTGGTTTCTTCCCCTTTTCTTGGTTTTCATCTTCCTTGTATATATATATATATATATATATATATATATATATATATATATATATATATATATATATATATATATATATATATATATATATATATATATATATATATATATATATATATATATATAATATATATATATATATATATATATATGTATATATATATATATATACATATATATATATATATATATATATATATATATATATATATATATGTATATATATATATATATATATATATATATATATTTATATATATATGTGATACATGATACATCGAAAGACATTTTTCTTCTAAATGTTTAAATATCAAGATTTGTTTAAAATTTGTTTTTCAAAATAACACTTTTGAATCAAAATATTGTAACTCGTATCAAAGATATTAAAAAATCATATGGTTTGAATAGTTACAGATTATCTTTAAAACTTCAAGTTGTTAATTAAATTAACAATACACTATTATAAATATATTTTGCACATGTACCAAAAATACAGAGACTTTACTTTTACTATAGCTAGACTCTTATCATCATGATCAAAAATATAATCTTATCATCATGTTCAAAATAGATTTTAATGCCACCATTATCATCACAACTAAAAGTTGTCCTGAAATCAAGTTCATGCTGTACGTACAACTTTCGTTCTGTGTGTTAATATTTGAATATATATTACTTGAAAATGATCGGATTTAGGGAAAAATAACGGAACTAATCCATATAAAATTGCGATTTGTTATAGATTTACTTCTCAGAAACTTAAAAAACATTATAAAATCATCCATAAATTCAAATTACATAACGACTGCCATGATAACAATTAGACTAACAGCGCATTTCTCCCTGTAGTATTATACATTTTATTTACAAACTATTACTCAGGAATTATTTGATAAATTATGTGTGTAGAGTATTAAATGTTTTGAACTATACGTTTAAGAATTATATTGGCACTCGTTCTCTTCATTTTTCCAACTAATTAAAGACTAACATTATAAAAACTTAATGATTAGATTTTGCCATATAATAAGTCAAATATTGAAGCAAACAAAGAAAAATAATGTGATTGAACAGGGAATGAAAATCCAAGTCATATATTATTCATCGTATTTTTGACAAGTTTATCAATCATGTAGAAAATGGATCATGCAGTCAGTGATATGTTAAATATAAACTACTATTTTCATCTTTCAAAGGAAATCAACAACTGTAGCTTAGGAGTAAAAAAAAAACATATTTTCTAAAGAACGTTTATTTTCAAGAAAGATATATGTGAAAACACAGACAAAAATCATTGACAAAATTGGTGTTTAATTCAGACAACTTAAATAAACAATTAGCCAGTACATGATTTTTGAAGCTTATGCTTTGATACAATTGATATTGTGTTGTTGTTGGTGAGACCCAGACAGTCCGACCAACCACAGAGGCAGTAGCGGCTCGTCAGTTGGAAATGTGGTAGTGCTGCTAATAAATTGTATGTTGAAAAGAACATATATTTTATAATAAACACAGCAATATAAAAAATTACATTACAGCATAATGATAAATGTTCTATTTATTTGTATACAAGGACATTTTCCTCATCGTTTAATTGACTACTAAATACACAGATATTAAACAGTCATTTACTTTAAAAGAAAAGAAACACACATCCCAAATGACCAGTTTCTGAATTAAAAATATAAAATCAAGTGAAGTAGAATAGCACATGCGATACGACGGGGCTGCATTCTCTGCAGCACATTGTGAACATTACGGCCCGATCATCCCGCTCTCTATGCATCACTCTGAGTGTGCGAACTGGACCTTTTATCGGAGATGAGGAGCTGCGAGTTCTGCAGGCCGAATGCGCCTTCCCCACATGCTTTGAGGATACTCATAAGAAAATCGACCTTCCCACATATTTTGCGGTCACAAGAAATAATTTATGAATATTCATCTGGCATTCAGGACCAATTCTATGCGGAAAAATTGTTCAAATATTATGAGTAAATAAAAATATTTTTTAAAATAAATTACAGGGGGTGCTGCAGGTTTGCAGCACTTATAGACGAGCCGCTACTGCACAGAGGTGTAAGGTAACCGTTTGGAGAGCCGGGAAGAGCCACCCAATTTAGACCGGAACTCAGTCGGGGTGGCATCCACAGGGACCGAACCCTAATTCCCCAACCGCCAACCTCTCGGAAGGACTTACGGATTCACATGTTTAACGTGATCGTACTCCGCGTAAACACGACGGCAGTAATTGGTACTGTGGGTCAAACTTTGCGGAGTAAAAATGATATTCGAATTTAAAGAAAAGAAAAAAATAGAATAAACACTTTTCTGTTTATTTTAATATATTTATATTTTGCAATCAGATATGCTACTGCTGATTATCTATACAGATTACATACATAATTTAGTGTTATTATTGTAATTTTTATAACTTACTTCCTGAGAGTTTTGCAATATGTTAAATAAATACTGACAATTTTATACAGATTACATGCTTGATCTATTGCTATTACTTCCATAATCATCAGTTACTTTTCGGAAGTCTCGCATAATGCATAAATTAGCAATACAATAGCTTCAATAAAAGTTTTACACTATCATTTTTAAAAATGGTTTTCCTTACTCCATTATCACCGATCATTATGTTACGGTATATAACATGATAAAGAGATTATTTATTGCAAAAAATAAATTTGTTTCAAAAAATTTTGCTGAAAGGCAATTTTGTATATACTAATGCTGAAATTCTCAGAAAAATGCGCTTATCCATGATTTTCGGAAAATGTGGCACTAGTGGTTTTTGCAATAAATTACTAACGTTATATAAGAAGTACTGCTAATTTTAAAATTTGAATGCGTGGATGCTACGTTACATAATTTATGACTATAGACAATAGACCTTTAAAGATTCGTGCTATGCCAGACATATGTGAGATGTCAAAATAAAATCACTTATCGGCTAAATAATATAGTTTATACGACGCAGACTATGAAATAGATCCTGATATAAAAGTGTCTGTCCCACTTCGATTAGTATTGGTCTCAAATATATTATAATTTCAGAAGTAGTTGCACATAATTAACAAGAAAGATCAATCATGCTTAAAGCATTGATTATGAGACACTTTCCAACTTCAATGCAATTTTATTTAAACATCTCTAAAGTGCAATACATTACTCGGTAATATTTTAAAACTTATCACAATACTATATTAATTTATTACATTTGAAAACTTAAACCTTCACCGAAAAAAATGAACTTCATTCAAATAACGGCATTGAAATATAAATCGGCTGTTACTTATAATAAACTGTTACTTAAAAACACTTATGGCTGTTATTTTGTGCAGATAAACTCAAACTATTATTGAATAAATAAAGAGAACGTGAATATGAGTCTGCAGGGAAAGACATGTGCTGCCCACATTAGAATTTTTAACAATATTACAACAATGATTTATTGAAGTGAACGGGGATTATTTGCAGACCATTTCGAAAAAAATGTATGATCTATATTTAAAGATCCACCAAATTTTTGTAGAATAAAATGTTCAACAAATTTAAGCTGTGTACCAAATTTTAACTCTCTAGGACTTAGGAAAGTACATTAAAAATTCCATCAAATAAGTATATCACGAAGAGTTATATAAAATTTTTAAAAAAATTGAAAAATTGTTATCTACCAAATTTATTTTAAAATGTGAAGCCTCTCTCATATACAAAATGATTAAACTCTTGGAAGGATATTTATTATATAACTAGCAGCATACCCGTTCTTCGTACGGAGTGTATAATATAAAGAAACTTGAAATTCATAATCATGCCCAAATTCTTATAGTATACTAAATGACATGTTTAATCAAAATATTCTGTTAAAATATTTAATATAATGCTCCTAAAAAGAAGTTTAAGAATCTCTGTTCTCGCTATATAAAATTATCTTCATGGACATATCTGAAGAATAAAACATCTTGGACCCCTTAAGTAAGCAAATATAAAAAAAAATATGGAATTGAATCAATATATGCAAAATAAAAGCGTTAAAATTGTATGGGACCCGTACTAATTATATACGCGAATATTAGAAAATATAACCTGTATTAGTAGATTACATGTATAAATTGAAAATACCAATAAACCCGTAATCTTTAAATCTGAAGACAGTCATTTGTTCCAATATATGTCAAAATTAAAGTGCTAAAATTATATGGGAAGATATACACGTACTACTTATAATGTCCGATTATTAGTAGAAGATTACCCGTTTTGCAATATGAGTCACAAATGTTCTTTGGTAAAATACAACAGACGACGTAATAAATTGAATATATAATTAATCCCCTTCATCTTCATACCAGAAGACTGTACTTGATTCCAATATATATGCCAATATATGTCAAAATATATGCCAATATACCTGTACTATTTATATTCTCGTAGGTTAGAAGATATACCCGTGCATTCCTAGAAGATTACTCGTACAACGTACAATATGCGTGTGTCAGCAATTTTTGCCGCAATAAAACAATGGCGTAATAACTTAAAAATATCAATAATCCCTGAATCAATAATTTCGGAATATATCAATAATAATAATGTTTAAACCTGAAGAATATAATTGATATTATCCAGTCCAAAATGAAATGGCAATGAAATTTATTTTATATACATATCTTCATTATTCAAATCGGAAAGGATTTAATAAAAATCGTCTGCCGCATAAACACATTGGATTTAAATCCGTTGCTAAGCGACATGATATCATTTGCTTCAAATAAATTGGTAGAAAAAATATCGTCTAAATAGTTATATTTCTATGGAACATTTGGCGACAGTTTCGTCAAATTAGCGACATTTTAAAAAATCGCCAAATTTATCGCCAAGTGGGACTATAGAACTGACAGATCCACTTTGCGACAAATTGGCGAAATATCATCACAATACTATCCCCTAACAAAAAACAATTAATATCATTTATGTAGCGCAATTTTATCAATTTCAAGATATTTTTATAGATTTGAAAACATTTTTATCAATTTGGTGACATTTTAAAAATTCGCTAAATGTATTACTAAGTAGGATGGTTGGTCTGACAGATAAATGCTAACCAAACATCATTTCAGTACTCTCTTCTAACAAAACAAAAAAAAATTTCATTGATATGTAGAAGACCCAAGCCACACGACCAACCCGAAGGTTTATGGCAGCTGTTTGTGTGTCGTTTATATCATTTTGGCGACATTTCCGTCAATTTGGCAAAGTTTAAGAAAAGTTGTCAAATTAGCGATATCCCTCCAAATTCGTAGCTTTGAATTTGCAGATCTGAATGAAACATTCTTATCCCGTTTCAATATACTAAATGAAAACACTACAATTGTATTAGAAGATATACCCGCTCTACTCTTTTTCTGTTTCAACAATCGGCTATATGAATTTATTGGCTAAACACAATATATGAGTTTAGTAGCTAAATACGATATAAGCTTGAAAACTCTTTGCCAAAATAAATGAAATTGATGTACGCAGTCAGCAATTAATATAATTAAAAGAAAAATCAAACCGTCCATTCATAAGATATACTTTTATATCCATTTATCCATTTATTTATTATTTAAATCGAAAAAAAATAATAAAAACATTAACAAACACATTTAATTTAATTGCGATGCCGAGCAACATGATATATCCTCCTAAAATGTTAAAATTTATTAACCACTAACAGCACACCCGTTATTCGTACGGAGTGTATAATTTAAAGAAACTTAAAGTTCGCAATCATGTGCAAATTCTGTTAAAATATTAAATTTATTGCTCTTAAAGAGAAGTTTAAGAATATATGTTCTCACTATGCAAAATTATCTTCACGATCAGATCTGAAGAATAAAACATCCTGCCCCCTTTTGTAAGCAAATTTACAGAAGAAAAAATAGGAATTGAATGAATATATGCAACCCCGTACTAATTATATTGTCGCAGATCAGAAAATATGCCAATGTGTTAGTAGAAGATTACCCGTATTACAATATGCGTCTCAAAAATATTTGCCAAAATAAAAGAGATGACGTAATAAATTGAAAACATCAATAATATCCGTACTCTTTATACCAGAAGGTCGTAATTGATTCCAATATATGCCAATATATATCAAAACATATGTCAATATACCTGTACTACTTATATTCTCGTAGATTAAAAGATATACACGTGTATTTGTAGAAGATTCGTACAACATACAATATATGAGTTTAAACAATTTTTGTCATAATAAAATAATTGCATAATAACTTGAAAATATCAATAATCCTTGAATCAATAATCCCCGAAAATATAAATAATAATAATTTTTAAACCTGAAGACCGTAACTGATATTATCCAGTCAAAAATGCTATAAGAAAAATCAAATCGTTCTTTTCTAAAATATATTTTTATATCCATTTATTTATTATTCAAATCGAAAAAATAATTATTAAAATTAACAGACAGATTTAATTTAATTGCGTTTCTGAGTAACATGATATAAGATAGAATCTTATAACATGTTAAATATGTCATGTCTTATAACATAAACTGCGAAATTAAATAACGATTTTGATTTCTCTATACTTCTCATTGTTCCGTAAAAGCGTGTTTTAAATAAACCATGAACCATGGAGATAGATTTCCCCTTTAAATCATGTTTCAAACAATTCATGTTTTCAGAAAGTGACTAATTAACGCAAAAAATCTCCCATCAAACTCAGAGATTAAATTTTAATTCACTTTTAAACGATTTTCAAGCTTTTCGTTTGGATAAACCACGGAGTTAGGGAGTAGAACTCCTAGGAAAAAGTTCCGTTTTTCATTAATATCTCGACAACCCCAGGTCTTAGAAACTCGAAACTTGGACAAAATTTATGGGGGGATATTTCAAGGCTATTCACCAAATTTCATTAAATTCGGTTCAGCCGTTTTTCCGTGATGATGAGACAAACGAAAATTTCGTTTTTTACTAATATCTCGAGAACCACTGGTCGTAGAAACTCAAAACACGGATATAATTTTAAGTGGGGCTATTTCTGGGCTACCCACAAAATTTCATCAAATTCGGTTCAGCCGTTCTCCCGTGATGGTGTGACAAACAGACAGACAGACAGACAGACAGACAGACAGACAGACAGACAGACAGACAGACAGACAGATTTTCATTTTTATTTATATAGATATATCTCTTTTTAACACTTTACAACGTACTTGAAAAGTGTTTACGACTTTGTTCATTCTGTCTGTCTCTCTGTCTGTCCGTCCGTTAGCATGATAACTGCCGTAAAAAGGACTTTATCAAAATTAAATTTTAGTATGTTTTTCAGACGGTCTGTGGGACCTTCGGGAATATAAATAAATAATATCACCCAAAGAGTTTTTTATTGAACCCGGGTTGAAAAAATGAAATACATTGAACCCTATGGGACCAAATTTTTCAAACATTTTTTAAGCAAATTTAAAATTCACAAATTGCTTCGAAATATTTAGGAAATATTCACATTATCCCATAAAATATATAAAAAAAATTTCAGTCAAATTTGTTAGGTAATTTTTTAATTAAAAATTATTTAATATAGGGAGAAAAACAAATTCAATTAAATTCTGACTTTTGGGATAGCTACCAGAAAGAAAAAAGAGTTATATTATATAATTAATATCTTTCCAAAAGTTTAGTTATTTTGTATATAAGAGAGGCTTCACATCTTTATAAATAAAATTGAAAATCTGTTTGTCTGTTTGTCCCATCATCACGGGAGAACGATAGAACCGAATTTGATGAAATTTGGTGGGTAGCCTAGAAATAGCCCCACTTAAAATTTAGTTCATTTTTGGGTTTCTACGACCAGTGGTTCTCGAGATATTATTAAAAAACGAAATTTTCGTTTGTCTCATCATCACAGAAAAACAGCTAAACCGAATTTAATGAAATTTTGTGAATAACCTTGAAATAGCCCCCCCATAAATTTAGTCCAAATTTCGAGTTTCTAAGACCAGGGGTTGTCGAGATATTAATGAAAAACGGAACTTTTTCCTAAGATTTCTACTCTCCAACTCCGTGGTTTATTCAAACGGAAAGGATCAAAATCGTTTGTTTAAAACGTCGAAAGGAAATAAAACTTTATTCCCGAGTTTGGTGCAGGATTTTTGCATTAAATAGTCACTATCGGAAAACACGGATTGTTTGAAACATGAATTTAAATGAAAAAATCTACCTCCATGGTTATCTTTCACAAGCTATTACTCAACGATGAAAAGTATAAAGAAATCAAAATGGCTATTTAATTTCGCATTTTATGAGGAAGATTCTATCTTATATCATGTTGCTCGGCGACGGAATGAAATTAAATGTGTTGTTAATATTTATTATTATTTTTTCTATTTGAATAATAAATAAATGGATGTAAAAATATATTTTTTAAATGAAAGGTTTGGTTGTTCTTTTAATTATATAAATTGCGGACTGCGTACATCAATTTCATTTATTTTAGCAAAGAGGTTTCCAGCTCATATATTGTGTTTAGCTAATAAACTCATATATTGTGTTTACCCAATAAATTCATTTAGCCGATTGTTGAAGCAGAAAAAGCTGTAGAACGGCTGTATCTTATAATACAATTTTAGTGCTTTCATTTAGTATATACAAACGGGATCAGGATATTTTATTCTTCAGATCTGCAAATTTAAAGCTACGAGTTTAGCAGAATATCTCTAAATAACTTGGTAACTTTTCTTTAACTTTACCAAATTAGCGGAAATGTTTCCAAATTTATAAAAATGACGCAAATCAATGATATGTTCTTTTAGAATAGAGTATTGAAATGATGTTTCGGTAGCATTTGTCGGTCAGTTCATCCATCCTACTTAGTAACACATTTAACGAATTTTTTTTAATGTCACCAAATTGATAAAAATATTTGTAAATCCATAAAAATATCATGGAATTGATAAAATTGCGCTTAATAAATGGAATTAATTATGTTTTGTTAGGGGATAGTATTGTGATGATTTTTCGTCAATTTGTCGCAAATGGATAATATCAATTGCGGTCTTCAGGTTTAAACATTATTATCATTGATATTTTCGGGGACTGTTGATTCAGGGATTATTGATATTTTCAAGTTATTATGCCATTGTTTATTTATGAAGAAAATTGATGAAACTCATATATAGTACGTTGTAGGAGTAATCTACAAATGCACGGATATATCTTCTAATCTACGAGAATATAAGTAGTACAGGTATATTGGCATATATTTTGATACAGTCCCACTTGGTGATAAATTTGGCGATTTTTTAAGTTATCGCTAAATTGACAAAAATGTCGCCAAACCTTCCATGAAGATAGCATTATTCAGACGATATGATTTCCATCAATTTATTTTAAGCAAATGATATCATGTCGCTTAGCAACGGATCCAATGCGTTATGTGCTATACGATTTTTATTAAATCTTTTTCGATTTGAATAATAAAGATATGTATATAAGATAAATTTCATTGACATTGCATTTTTGACTGGATAATATCAATTACGGTCTTCAGGTTTAAACATTATTATCATTGATATTTTCGGGGACTGTTGATTCAGGGATTATTGATATTTTCAAGTTATTATGCCATTGTTTATTTATGACGAAAATTGATGAAACTCATATATAGTACGTTGTAGGAGTAATCTACAAATGCACGGATATATCTTCTAATCTACGAGAATATAAGTAGTACAGGTATATTGGCATATATTTTTATATATATTGGCATATATTGGAATCAATTACGACCTTCTGGTATAAATATTACGGGGATTAGTGATATTTTCAATTTATTACGTCATCTCTTTTATTTTGGTAAATATTTTTGAGACTCATATTATAATACGGGTAATCTTCTACTAACACACTGGCATATTTTTTAATCTGCGACAATATAAGTAGTACGAGGTTACATATATTGATTCAATTACTTTTTTTTGTAAATTTGCTTACAACAGGGGCCAGGATGTTTTATTCTTCAGATCTGCCCGTGAATTTAATTTTGCATAGTGAGAACAGATATTCTTAAACTTCTCTTTAGGAGCAATAAATTTAATATTTAACGGAATTTGCAGATGATTGCGATGAACAGGTATGCTGCTAGTTTTAAAATAAATTTAGAAGATAACAATTTTTCAAAAAAATTTTTATTTTATATAATTCTTCATGATATACTTATTTGAAGGCATTTTTAATGCACTTTCCTACGTCCTAGAGAGTTAAAATTTGGTAAACAGCTTAAATTTGTTGAACATTTTATTCTACAAAAATGTGTTGGGTCTTTAAATATAGATCCTACATTTTTTTCGAAATGGCCTGCAAATAATCCCCATTCATTCTATAAATCATTGTTGTAATATTGTTAAAATTTCTGATGTGGGCAGCACATGTCTTACCCTGCAGACTCATATTCACGTTCTCTTTATTTGATCAAAAATAATTTGAGGTTATCTGCACAAAATAACAGCAATAAGTATTTTAAATGACATTGAATTTGCACGTTAAACTTGAATTTGGTTCTCATTTGATAACTGGACTTATTGTCAAAGGTGACGTAGCGAAAACGCGAAAAAACAGGAATATCTCAAGAACGGCCAGTCCTAGAGTAATGGGGTTAGTCTCATTCCTTTTGTTGTCAAAAATAACGTATAAAATAGGAATTTAATTGATATAATTGAGCACAGGTAGTCTTTTATGTTTATATTTATCGATTTTTGCGGGCTATTTCGCAAAAATGGCCCGTTCCTTTTCCCGAATCGTACTAGAATAACCTACAAATGATTTATATACCAAATTTTGTTAAATTTGGTATATAAATCACTTGTAGGTTATTGAAATATTATACACCAAATTTTGTTAAATTTGTTCCATTAGTTTTTAGCTAAAGTGGATTCAGGCAATTTCTGCCGGCCATTTCGCGAAGAAGGCATATTCTTATGAATGCATACGAAGGCATGCATACGAAGGCATGTATACGAATCGTACTATAATCTAATGAACATCAGTGTTTCCCACAAAAAACATACCTATCAAATTTTATGAAATTCGGTCCATCAGTTTTTCAGTTAGAGTGGATGCAATATCCTCACAGACACACAGCAACTCACACAGATACACCCTTACACACACAGACGCCTTCCTAAAAATTGTTTTTTCGTATTCTAGAAGTCCCAAAACGTGTAGATCCTTCGAAAATTCGAGTTCCGATCTTCGGCAGGATTCCAATACTTTGAATACATACACACACACATATTATCTGTGTATCTGTGTAGTATCTGTGTATCAAAATTCCGTGCCTACGCAATTACAATAGTTGTGATTTTAAATGATCCCAAAACTTTTATTATTTCTTCAACGAAGCCTAATTTTAACTTATGCAGAATACAAATACCTCAAGCGATTGTAAGGTGAGTTACATAAGAATTGCTGAATGTTTTTCACACAAAATTATTTAGCTCTGGAGTCTGGAATTCAAGTTATATGAATGAAATATTCATTAATTTTGCATAGAGAATCAGATGATTTGTATTTCGATACATTTTTAAATATTTAAGTATAATAAATTACTGTAATACTGTGATAATGTAAAAGATATCACCACTGAATGTATCACAATTTAGAAAATTTTAAATGAAATTGCATTTCAGTTGGAAAGTGTTTCATAATCAATGCTTATGCATGATTGATCTTTCTTGTTTCTTTCTGGAGAATATCCCAAAAGTCAGAATTTAATTGAATATGTTTTTTCCCTATATTAAATAATTTTTAATTAAAAAACTGCTTAATATATTTTACTGAATTTTTTTTCTATATTTTATGGGATAATGTGAATATTTCCTAAAAATTTCGAAGCAATTTGTGAATTTTAAATTTGCTTAAAAAATGTTTGAACAATTAGGTCCTATAGGGTTCAATGTATTTCATTTTTTCAACCCGGGTTCAATAAAAAACTAATTGGGTGATATTATTTATTTATATTCCCATAGGTCCCACAGACCGTCTGAAAAACATACTAAAATTTTGTTTTGATAAAGTCATTTTTACGGCAGTTATCGTGATAACGGACAGACAGACAGACAGACACACAGACAGACAGACACACAGACAGACAGACGGACAGACAGACGGACAGACAGCATGACAGACAGACAGAATGATCAAAGTCATAAACACATTTCAACTATGTTGTAAAGTGTTAAAAATACAACAATGTGAGCAAAATAAACAAAATAGACAGAAATAGACATCACAAAGAAAATATCCCATACATGTATGCTGACATTATATATAATATCGTATGGTTCTTATAATGATTATCTCAAAACACATAATATATTAAGCTGAAAACTAAAAGACATCGTTATTAATATTTTTAGGAAAATATTTACATGTATCAAATGATTTCGTCTGGTAAAGCCAGCATTCTACAAATACATATAAGGTACAATATTTACACCAACAAATTAAAAAATTTAGAAAATGTCTATCATTAAAAATGTGTTGACGTAAATCTGGAAGTTAGGAATTTAAAATCTGAAAGCAATAAAATGTAGACTGATTATATCCTTGTCCATGAGTAAACCGATCGAGATTGCATTATGAGGAAAAATATCTACATAACTTGGTAAATTAATTTATACTTCTTTATAATCACTAATGTCTATAATGCTGGGTATCCATAAACAAAATTGTACAACTAACTTGATTCGATAGAGTGCAACTGACTTGAGTCGATATCGTAATGAATCGGTGATTGAGTACACCAACGAGAATTACATTCTGACTAAAAAATTAAGTAGATATCTTGGTAAAGGAATTTGACTATCGCTATCGACTATAGAACTATTTGACTATAGAACTATCGCCCTGATAAGACCAATGGTCATAGGTAAGCTAACACGGATTACATTCTGAGGAACCACTATCAACATATCTTATGGTTTCATGATCAACGGTTCTTATGGTTTCATGATCACCGAATCTTATGGTTTCTTGATCAAAAGATCTTAAAGTTCACTCAAGAAATCTTATGGTACAGATATTATTGTTCGTTATAATTATTAATGACCGTGATGACAAACTTCCCTGTACAAAATTAGGTGCCGCCCAGGCAATGAAATGGATAGCGTCTTCGGCTGCTCTCTGGTGGGCTCGGGTTCGAATCCCGAGTAAGACATGAATGTTTATTGAGTCAAGTCAGCCTTCCGTCTTCTGGTACTCGTCTAAATGTGAAGCTGCAACCTCTCCGACCGTCGTCAGTGATGCTTGTTTGTAATAAACTTTGTTCTCTTGTTTTATGTGTATGTCTTTGTTGGTTCCTGCATCACTGGTCCTGTATCGGCTGTTCCGAAACAGGAGGTCATTAGAAACAACAACAACAATTAGGTGAAAATGATGGAGATATCGTAATGAGTGCTTTAAACTATTGTGTGGGCATAATAAAAATAAGATATCAACATAAACAAGCTTCATTCTTTAAATAATATACTAATCTCGTTGTACTGTACAGCATTCTAGTACTCCTTTAAAGAAAGCAGGCATAAGGAAATTTGGCGACGATTGTTTCGGGGGCGCCATCAGAATAATTATAGTCACTTATTTTTCTTATGCTCCCTTCCTTCATGGAAATACTAGAAAATTGTATTTTCACAAGTAGCAAATCCATTTACTATTATTGAACCGCATTGTACCTTGATAAGAGTGACTTTGGATTATTTTGAGAGGTAAAAATTGACATGATGGAAAATAGTGTATATAAATTATTTTTTATTCTGACTTTGTTCTTTAAATAGTACATAAAGAAACCTTCACAAAGCATTGCAAAAAAGAAGGATTAAATCTTCATGAATGTAATATTAAATAAAATCCTGAAATATAAAACAATCCAATTCACGCAAAGGTAATAAAATAAAACAAAATAAAATAAAATGAAACACTGAATTTTGCATCACGTTTTCCTTCATTGCCAGAAAATATATTGAAAGTGAATGGGCCCATCTGTAAAATAATGATTTTTAGAAATTGAAGTCAGTCACATTTCAGAAAATCTTGCAGTTTTTTTTTTGCTATCTTCTCCACAGACAATATTACATTTTAATATTATATAAGAATAATCTATGCATCTCAGAACCTTTTATTGGGGTTTATTTTGGGATTCTTTTCCCGTAGGTAAAAAATGAGATAAATATTTTCCCCTATCCATGGTGCAACATTTTTGCCATACTATTGTACTTATTAAAATTATCCTTGATACATATATTTCTCAGGTTATGCTGTAGATAGATACTGTACTCAGCATCAAATTCAGGAGAAAGATAAGGGGTTCAACTAAGAATTTGTATCTCTAATTCCTGTTGTATTTCCAGTTCGCGAATTTTCTTTAAACGTCTATTGTGTTTTTAATTGGCTATAGATATAGCTAAGATGATGACTATATAGTTGAGATGATGACTATATATAGCCCAGATGATATGTATTTAGCATCACATTTTTGTTAAGATAGTAGGAAGCTCACTAAGTGTTTCCAGTTTCGCTTGTACAGAAGCATCTTCTAATTAAAACATTTTTATTTTTTACTAGTTCTCGGGATTGTTTATAAATAAATATTTTGGGATGACTTCTATGAATTCAGAATAGAATTTTGAAGGGAGTTAGAATGTACTTTGAGGATTTCCACTTCTCATTTTAGATATGTCACATTCTGTTTTTCAGAAATCTTGTATGACCGTACGAAGTAAGTGTACATATGAATATAAAAATGCCTAATGGTTGCCTCAAAATGGTTGTATACACATCAATTACGACCATGTCAAAGCTCTTAATATTTATTTGGTTCGACATGCTGAAAATAGGTCATAAATTATAAATGAACTTTTTCCTTTCGTTTCATTTTTCGTAGGTTAAAATAGTAAAAACGTATCAGAAATTGTGTTGTTCTGTAATAAAACCTATCAAGTGAGTTCAATGTGAAATATAAAGACATTGTGCTAAAATACAAATCTGCGGATTTGGAATTTCATTCCAAGTTTAATCTTATGTTTGAAAATTTCTTCAGTTAGCAGGAATATGCAATATACAAACTGCGGAATAGCTATATGATTGTCAATATGATAAAAATACTTTAGAGAACTTAACAAAATTCTTTGAAATTCTAATTGCCTCATATCCTAAAGCACTACAAAAATATGTCCATAAGCGTAAACATTTTCATATCGAGTTCGAGTGCCTTTTGGGATGGGCCACTGTCCCACAACTGTCTCCTCAATGAGCGCCTTCTCTAAATTTTTGATAACTATTTGCTTAATAATTTTATTTTCAATAACTCCCTAACCATTATAGCTAGGAGATAAAAGAATCAGACTTATTGTGTAGATGTTCATCTAACTATTCTGCCTTGATGCCTGAAAATTCTGCCTAGGTGAGGATAAAGAACATTCATTTATTTTTAAGATCAGATAAACAACATTGTACTTTTACTCTAAATTTTAAATATAGTTTTTACAAAATAATACAACAATCCCATTAAATTTACTTTAGCATAACAATCAAATTCTCCTTGATAATGCATTATCATTTGGTACTTAAATCCAATGTATGTATCAAATGTCTTAAAACAGTTTCGAATATGGAAAATGTTAATGAAAGTAATTGGAGACTTTCCAGCCGATTTGCTTAACGTACAACATGGTGATTGCACTTTAAGATTGTACTTATGATTTTCTATGTATTTTAATTAATCGGGCATTTTTAGATTTTATAATCAATCCAATATTTTTTCGTAAATAATTATTGTACAGTCAAAATTTAATGAAATTTCCGTTAGTGAAGTTTGAAATTACTTGGATACAGATACAGTAAAAACATTGGCATGTTAAATAAAAATTATCGTAATTTTATATTTTTAGAATTTTCATTCTATACAATAAACACAATTTATACATTGGGTGTAAAATGATGGGTTCGAAAATTTGATTTTTGGATTTTGGTATTAAAATCATTATTTAATACTATTTAAAAATTATTTGGACAATGCCAGTCTATGTACTTGTCTGTAAGGAAGTGAGTGTAAACTTCAAAACTTAAAGAGAATGTGCTATTGCAATGACAGTTGGTGAGATATATTACATTGACACAAATGGACAAATATATTGAAGTAGTAGATAAAGTTTATACTATTAAATGACAAATGCAAATGCTATTCCATATGATCTCGTTCTTATAAAAAATCTAGTAAAACATTTCATTTAATTTCTGAAGAACATGTTATCACTATACCAAATCACTATATATATCTATGTTATCACTATACCAAAATTATCTCCTCCTAAATCGGAAAAATCAAACGTACTTATTTTTAGAACTTACTTTTTATAAACCAATTTAAAGAAAAAAACTGAGATGTTTGAAAAACATACCCCAAAACTAAAACGATATAATTGTAGCAAAAGTTAAGTCAATCATATTCTTATCATACTGCAATAGTCATTTAAACACAATAGCAAATGGCTTTGAAAAAATTTCGCCAAAATAAAATATATAATTTAAGAAAGTAAAAATATAAATAATTCCTTTACGATTATGTCCCAAAGTCGTAACAGAGGCAATATTTTGGTTAGCAGTATTTCGACAGAATTTTCGCCAAGTTAGCATAATGTATTACCAATCTGATCGATTCTACGAATAATTGAATGACGGTCGATTCGTAGAATCGATTTATAAGATAGCATATTTTGTCTGATAAAGTTTGATTTATGTGACTGAAATGACAATGCGTCCGAGAACAAATAAATTATAATAAATTTTAAATTAAAATATTTATTACAGCACAAAGGACTTTGGCAGAGCATTTCGATCTTAAAACGTCCTTCATCTGAAGCATATGACATGATACGATCATATAGGAGTCTTATACACACAGACTCGCAAGCATACTCCAAACAAAATATTTATACAAAATGAAGGAACAAAAAAATACATAAGCTTATTACAGAGAAATATATATGTATGCAAAGTAAAATGCAAGAAATACGAGATTAGCAAGAAAATCATAGATTGATAAAGCAAAATATTTCGGGGATCATTACAAAGTATTAAAAGAATAATCTTATCAAAAAGAGAGACAAGTGTATTTTAATATCTCCGGGACATTCTGCTTTTAAAATCGATGTTTATTTAGAAATAAACGATCATACGAATGTTTAGAAAACCACTTATAATTTTTTTCCATTACAAAAAATGTGGACCAGAACGTCCAAAGACGGTGTCGTAAAAACCTAAAATAGCTAAATCCAAACATAGCAGTGAAACCTATTGCTTCCATTTTTTGACACTAGGTGGCGATACTATATTGGGATCTGGTGATTAGCCATTTTCAGTTTAACCGACATAGTTTTGTGCTTCTTTGTGCGTTCTAGTGGATACTTATTGCACTGAAGAAAGCAAACAAAATAATTTCCTAAATCAACATATCCCTAGTAGTATTTAATATTGAAGCAATATTGCGTATCTTGGCACTGCATTGGAAATAGTTTCAATGCAATCCTAATAATGTGCAAATAAAATACATTGAACAATATATGTCAATGTATTATAGGCAATACATTGGCCTCCAATATTGGCTAAATGTTATCTTTACAATATAAAGTCAATATTGTTGTGACATCTTTCCAATATTTTAAGCCAATATTGTGTCAATTACGTCAAAATGTCAATTTCTTCATATTGGTCCGATATTTCCAATATTGGATTGCTGCTAGAGATGCTAATTTATATTTATTTGTGCTGTATTTCGCATTGTAACCCTAATGGTTGTGCTCAAAGTCACATACTTGCGTATTTCTAAACTATCAAAGTTTTTTTATCTGTATTTTATCAGTTTTTGCCTGCAGTTTCTAAATAATGTAATTATAGCACAAGTACATTTTCGTTGTTAATTATCTAATTCCATCTTCCTAGAACATATTATGCTAGCTCAATTTTTATTTCACTATCAGATTTCTCAATTTTAATTAACGTTATAAGCAACTATATCTAATATACAAATTAATCTAGCTATGTAATTTAGTACACATATATTAGTTATTCAAAAAATAAGAACATACATTTTAAACGCAAATTCTGCTATTTAAGGTATAGAATATCTGTATTACAAAGCCATTCATTGGAAAAGGAAATATTCTATGAATTTTATATTTTCCCATTCTATGTCAGTCTGTAGAAAATTGTTCAGTATTTTCGAACAAAAAAAATGAATTTTTCATGTACCAATATAAATGTAAATCAGACATTTTATATCTCTTTTATAGTTCAGCCAATTTTAACTGTCTACAAGCGACATATATGTTCTAAATATGACAAGAAGGGCTTTCACTTTGATAAATTGCCTATTTAACGTGTAGAGGAATATATATCCTTTTACCCAAACAGTTGGAGTTTTCTTTAAGATATTTAACAGAATAAAAGCGGGCATTCATAGCTAAAGTTTTGTATAAAGATTTGTTTTTGATGGGTGATAAGGATTTATTTTGATCTTTATTTTCGCAAGTCTATGGAATAATTGATAAGAATTCAATGAATCTACTTCAAAAACTATCTGTGAGAAATATATAGATTCAATGAATAGATGTAGTTAAAATACAATATATAGATGTACTTACTATAAGACGAGAAACTGAGTTCACACCAAATTTAGGCGAGCCAGTTTTATGTGCAAGATTTATGAGGGTCTGCAATTTCAAACATAGCAGTAGACTTAAGGACAAAAGTTTACAGCTGCCTTGACCCGAGAGGTCAGCTAGACCATAATATCTGAGATGCTGAGGTGAAGCCACGAGAGTGGTTAAAGGTGTTATCAATGGCAAGATGTCTAGGCGCATGGCCCAAGATCGGCCAATCAGAGCCAAAACGGAGTATTAGACCTCATGCGAAAAGAGGTGGCAACAGATGGAAAGTTCTAGAGATTCAGGTACGAGAATACAATGAGAGAGCAGTAACAGAGATTCAATTAAGAGCTGCAGAGCGAAAGTGCCGCAGAACTTGAGCTCCAGCCAGAGACCAGAATTCCAGGATGATCTCTTAAGAGTGTGTTCCACATGGTAGTCCAGAAATATTAGTCCACACAGCAGTCCTAATATGAAAACGATGATATAACCCTCTGCTACAACAGCAGAGTCCGAGTATAATGCTTCAAGTGTACCGGTACAATGTACAATGATGCAAGCGTTCTGGTCAGGTATGTGCTTATTAACTTTTGTAACAGGTCATAGATCATGTCGATAAGAAATATTACCTGGTATTACATAGCAAATCTCTCACTTTTTTTTCGCTCCTCTGCAAATAATATATACTGATTGTTGTAATGAATTTACTAATTAAGATAATATTCTGAATAAATGATTTCATTTGTAAAGTTAACAATGCTGCAATAAATTGAGTAATATTATACAGGAACTCGCACTGAAGATAAAATATGGTGGGTTTTAATAGCGACAAACAACGCAATGTGTAATAATGTTCCATGATGTACAATATTACGGCCATGATTAGATAATTCAATTTAATATTATGTGTTGCATAATTCTCATGTGATTGTTAAAGCGGCATTAGTAAATAATCAACGCAACTAAGAATAAATAAATTTCAATGTTTTGGTTTCAAATATGCGATATTATTAAGTAATCAACGCAGTAATGAAATCTAATAAAGTATCAATCTCAAAAAGTCACCTTTTATCTGCATCACGCTTGCAATACAATGTATGTACTTACAATGCAATGGATAAGTGTACTTACAATACAATATATGTGCTTAAAATACAATATATAAATACATGCAGGTATTCGTACATTTAGCCTCTATATTGAAATGCCTTTATAAAAAAATGGTGTTCAAATTATATTCCGTGGAATCCTGGGGCTCAGTGAGATGTTTTCAGATCTTACAAGACCTATATGTTATAATATATCGTCTTGAATTGTGAATGTGTTCTCAATATACAAGAGTGTGTCCGATTTTCTTGATAAGTAACACTTTATATAGAACACAAATAAGCGTGAACAGAAATGATATACGTATAATACGAGATCTCCCATCTATCTTACTAGGCCACAAATCAATTACAAGCTGAAATAAAACGACAGTTAATTTATATATTAATTCACAAAATAAACGATAATATCCTCAAGACATTGACGTATTCACAATTCACTCCTATTTGTGCCACACCAATTGAACGATCACCGACTTACAAACATTCTATAGAAATATCTGTAAAAAAGTGAATCAAAGAATTCTTAACCAATCCACAAAATTTGATAAGATTCCCAAATTCGTTTAAAGTTGCCAAATTTTCGTTAAGTTTGTCGTCATGTTCAAGCAACACTTCAAGTAATGTCAATCGTTGCGCTGGATTTACATTACAATTGATATTGCAATAAATCTTCGAGAGGATGTGCTAAATTGTAAACCTCTTCTGGGTAGTGCAACAAGTGAAAACATTTTTAAATTCGTCAACACACATAAAAACACATGAAGTATATCAGGAATTAGATTTCCACATTTATGCTGATGGGGTACAGTCCCTTCTTAGTCCCAATAATTATGCATCTCAGTTAAAATTATCGCTGTTTAAACGTCATAACCTTTCCCATATAACATTTCCATTACGGGCTTCAGCGCTATGTCTTTAGTGCTCGACAATTTAATAAACATTATTACTTTTAATAAATCAAGAAAATTAAATTACTGTTTATTTACAATACTTTGCAAGAAATTATCTTGTTTATATGAAACAACACATGCATACGTAGAAAAACCGATTTCACGATTTGATGAACAATGAATTTTTTCTCTGAACGAAAACGTTCCTTTTTTGTCACACATATCTCAGGTAAGAGATAAAAGTGAAATGCACTTGATGATATTTACTCCATATTAAATGAAGTTAATTTTGCTCTCAGAACAAATAATCGCGTAATTTCAAAATCAACAACAAAAATCATGCATTATTTTTTAAATATAATCTTTGCAGAAAATGTGTACATAGAAAGACGTATAATGTTTTAAAGTTTAAAGTTGAATGGTATTATTGACTTCAAAGAAGCTCAATAAAACTGTTCAACAACATTTTATTTTTAAACATTTAATAAATTGATATGAAATTTCAATTTTACTTAAAAAATATTTTCGTACACAAAAGTAGTCAAATAAATGAATTCAAACTTTTATTTTGTCTAGCCTAAGATACTGATTTTCCACTAATAGACAACAAATAACAAATTTAGCTTGAAAAAAAACAAACTTGAGTAAGAATATTTGATTTCGAAATTCATTACTCCCTGGTAAATACATCCTGTTGCAAAAATATATATGCACCCATAAAAATGCAAATGCCGTTTTAAGAGTTATACAAATGATGAACTGCCAGTGCCAATGACGTTATAAGGCTCATGCAACGCGCATGAGAATGACGCATCGTGCAGCATTAAAAACGACCGGTGTTCTCAATCTCGTGCAGCTGGAACTGGATTCTATGCTGCTATACTGCAAGTTAAGTATAAGGATGTCTTTGAGGCGTATTCGACAGCTCAACAATTAATTGCCTCACTTAGAGAAACCTCCCATAATAGGCTTAAGAGAAGCTGGTTGATCCAAAAGATATCTCAGACTCCATCTTGGTCTGAGCGAAATGTTAGTTTTACAGCGTTGACAACATTGGATCAGAGAAGGGGCACATATATACCAATCGCAGAGACTCAGAATGCCTCAAACAGACAACTTCTTGAGAAGATCGTGCAGTCAGGGGAGGAGCCGCTTCCACTCCAATGGCGTCGCTATCAGCCATTCAAAGGCGTTTATCACATTTTATACATCCTGTACAATAGTTACTATTTATAAACGGCTATAATAATATTAGAGTAAGTTTGGACGACTATTAAGGTGCATATTACTACCCCTCAATATAGGCGGAGCCGTCTGGTTTGGTATTGAACTCAGACAACCTAACTAGTATCCGATTGGTGACACATTATCTGTAGTGATGAATCCCGCTTCTCTCTCAAATCTAAATGACCACCGCCACCTGTGGTGCAAGACTAGTTACCGTTCTGATTCCGCTTTTACTGGCAATTTATACATGGCCACCACACGTGGTGTGATAGTCTGGGAAACCATATCATGGAGCGGACGAACTCCTCTAGTTGTGCTACAGGTCAATCTGACTGCTGGTTTGCACATGGGCGATATTGTGCAACCGAATATTCATCCTATGCGGCGAACCAACCAGGTTCTATTTACCAACAAGACAATGCTCCACCACATACTGTATAAATTTCTCAACAATGGTTTTGAGGATTTCACATCCTACCATGACCATCCAGGTCCCCAAACCTATCACTAATAGAACACGTCTGTGGCATGCTGAGATGACAATCATAGCCTTCTAAGAATGTCACTAACTTAAATAAACAGTTTTTTGGTAACAAAGTGCATGTATTATAACTGTAAAAAATAAGTATTTTATAATGTATAGATAAGTGTAAAATTTACACATATATTTGTTGGGTAAATATTTTGCAAACTTTCAATATACTATAATTTACCATTTTTACTGAAATAGCAAAATTTAAATACACAAAATGATTCATAAAGCGGAACAAGGAAACTAAAACACAACGTGAGGAAGGCTAAAGCACATAGATTTTTATTACGAATTGTCGAAAAATACATGCATAATGTTATTCTGAAACAAACAATATATATATATATATATATATATATATATACAGGGTGTCACAAAAATTCCCTTTATCCCTTAAATATTGATCTTAGACATATATAATTAATTGCGATGTTGCGTAAAAAAGGTACAGAATTTTATGAATTCGATTAAAATTTTCAGGGGATTAAATTTTTAAAAATACAAAATTTAAATTTTTACATGGCCCCGTACAAAAACATTTCCAATAAGTAAAATGTGCCCCATACACTAATACGGTGATGTACAAAATTTCAGCATTTTATCATAAAAAGCCCCAGAGATATGTTTAAACAAAGTTGGTGAGGGATTAATATAAGGCGCTTCGGTTTGAGATCGACCGGATTTGAACATAACATTCCAATAATTCGTCCCTTCAGAAACATGTTCATTTGGCATATTTGTGACATCTGTCGTCATTTTTTGGCATTTTTCTACATTCTTTGACATATTTGTTGTATATTTGTGACATCTTTTTTTATTGTTAATAACGCTCTGTACGACAGCAATTGCGTAATTCTACCTCAACTGGTCATGCAGATCGTTACCGTTTTATACTCGTTCCGACATGTGCCGGTGATTGCGTATATCTACGTCGACTGAACTGTTTTGCATACGCACAATGATTAACTTCGTCTCACGATCCTCCACAACTGATTGTGGAATATATATATATATATATATATATATATATATATATATATATATATATATTACTGTAGGTAACTAATTTACAACTAATTATAATAGTTTAACGATAGCTAAAAATATTTATAATTGAAAAGTTAAAATGATCATTCTATTAGAAATCTTATAGTTATTAATCAATAACGATTATGTATATTACTTCAAACATATTCATAAGATGAATCCAATTATTGTTTCATTTAAGACATAAATTTGATCAATTTATTCAATTAATATGAATCGGGAGATCATGCAAAACGTTGAGTGTAATAAATTGTTAAATTATACATATATATATATATATATATATATATTTGTGGTTTTAAAGGGATATAAGATTACGAAAAAAAATATATAATTTTGAATATCTGAATGAAATAAAAGCAATTATTGCACAGTGAAATATAGTGTGCAAAACTTTTGTGCACTTTCGAAACTTTCACTGTTTAACTCGTTATCTCCCATATAATTAATTATGCCTAAATGTATGGTATGGGAGATCGCACTGTGTGGCAAACTAAGTAGTCGTTTCAGTGTGACAAACTAAGTACTCGTCTCATGTAATTAATTCTCGATGGCAAATCTGATATTATTATGCAATGTACCCTTTTCTTTCAACATTCATTACATTTAAAAATATAGCGGTAGGCATGATTTTCAAAATGCTTCATGGACTGTTGATAGCAGCGAATGAATTTTAACGTATTTTAATTTTACGTATTGCAATTTTACAATAACATCCAGTATCATATCGTACCAAGATGAAATGAAATATAATCGTTATTTCTAGTAATTTGTCTTAGAAAATAAAAAAAATCATCTTACTAATAAGAGAGTGCGGTTTGCACAATGGCTTTGATATCAATTGTAACTTGACACAAAACTATTACTTTACACTACAGCTAAGTACACCTAGCATAAGTTGCAGGATAAATTTGGGTATCTAAATGTGCTGAACAAGTAACTATTGACTTAGCAGTGCACAAGACTAGTTAATGACAAAAGCATAGTGTTACATTACTAAATCCTTCAAAGATAAATGAAAGATTCGGTTATATTTTTAAGAAAAAAGGAAGTAACCAGTGCAAAGCTTGCAATATAACTTATTGCAACAAATACTAGAATAAGTATATCTACTATACGCAAAAAACTACTCGTGGTGGAAAATCTACAATGACCAATATTTTAAAAAAATATTTATTTTTAATTTTCAAAATCTAAGAAAATATTGAATGCTAAAAACCTCAAAACTCAGGCACATAATAAACAGAAAATACGCAGATGAATAAAAAAAAATTTAGAAATTTCATAGAAAAATATAGTATATATGTTACTAGCAATGCATGAAAGCAGGCATTCTATAGAATACTTAGACATTTTATACGATATCGAAAACTGGTCGGCAATCTATGAAACGATTAACATTTTACACATTTCCTAGGCATTCTATAGAACGCGAAATGACAAACCGGCAAAGTATGAAATACATCTCCGATTCATTCCTTTTTTCATACTTTGCCTAAATAGCATTTGTCATGCCGGTACATAACCGGTAATGTATGAAAACAGGCATTCTATAGAATACCTAGGCATTTTATAGAATACCGAAAACTGGTCGGCAATCTATGAAATGATTAACATTTCACACATTTCCTATGCATTCTACAAAATGCCAAATGGCAAACCGGCAAAGTATGAAATACATCTCCGATTCATTTCTTTTTCCATACTTTGTCTACATAGCCTTGGCACCATGGACGCCATGGACGCCAATGCCTGCAAAAGTGGATCGAACTCCTTGGGATAGGGTATGTCGAATACCTGTTTTTTTAGAGGTTTTAACTTGGAATTGACGCTGTCCCACCCATAAGCAAACTGTTACGCTTTCTAAGGGAAGATATATCTTAACAACCAATATATTAGGACACATAGATTGCACCAATAGCACGGAAGCTTTAACCTTTCCAGGTGACCCAGACTGCACGACTCTCCAAACATGACTAAAATTCTTATGTGCAGCCGGAAAAAGGAAACCCCAGAACCAGCCAAACAACAAACACTACTGCCAAAGCGGTGAAATGAGAATAAATTTGCATCTGTATGTAGATCTAACGTTCCCTAGACTACGTACCACCACCCACATATTGTTTATTTAATAAACAAACATTTATGTTAAAATGTGGTACATTCCTCCTCCACAATTGCAGGCATTAACATCAAGATATAAATATGCATCAAAAATAAATAAATAGGAAGTTATACAATTTTAAATTATTAACAAACAATGCATAACCTTATAGACAACTGCTAATCAAAAATCCAATTAGCACAAGAATAATCCAAGTAAATTAAAATAAACATATTAACCCCATCCTATCTAACATTCCTATATAAAAAACAACAAATTCTTAAAAGCCTAACTAAATCATACCTCACCAAAAAAGCTAAGTCAAAAAATTCATGATCCTCAACAACGGCCAAAAGAAAATACTACCTTAAAATGAAAACTCACTTATAAATTGTCAGAAAACTGCGGAAGACATAAAGGGACAAGCTTTACATGATAACAAAAAATTATAAGCAACAATAATTCAATAGATAATAATAATGCCTACCTTATCAAATCTACTTAGTTCAAAAATCTTGAGATCCAAAAGGTCTAATCAAAAACAATAAACGAAATAAACAAGTCGCAAATCAAATAACAAAAATCCTAAAAGGTTATCTCCCTGACCTCCGCCGCTTGCCAGTACTTGCACTTAGGGCTCGGCTATTAAACGTAAAGAAAAGATATCGAAAACCCACAATAAATATTGTATCAATAATTGATCAAACAAAAGTCCAAAATTAACATTCAATTTCAAACCCTAAGTCTAGGACCAAGTCACTAGTTTGAAAAGTAACGCCAAACTTAAGTGATAACAGAATCCTCACAAGCTACACCCAATTGAGCCCATATCCCAGCTCCCTCTGAAGACACAGGAAAAGTAATAAATAAAAGGTTAAAACACAACAAAGGTAATTAATCCTCAAGTAAATAAGCAATTCATAAATAAAAATCATAACTAAAAGATCTTCAAAAACAAGTGGCACTAACTTACTAATTGATTAACCGCAAATACCAACTTGGCACAGAATAATTAAAACCCATAAATAATATGTACCAAATGAATAATTTAGCATTATAAATAATTATCCCGTCTATATCATAATACAAAATCGAATCAAGATATTCTTCATTAAATCAATTAACCATAAAATATTAATCAAAAGTGACCAACAAATTATTATCCCAAAAGCACTACCAAAAGATGCAAAGCCTATAAAAAGCCACTGATAATTCAAACCAAGTAGATACTAATTAAACGATAAGTTCAAAATATTAAGAAACATTTTTAGCGTGATGAAGAGAGCAGCACCTGAAAGAAAAATATCTAGAACAATTTAAATATATTTTTAAACATTATCGGGTCCCCTATGCAAAAGTAAATTTTAGGTCACCCTATAAAACTTTTATCGTAAAGAATTGTATTTTGAATACTAAAAATGGGCCCCGGAGTTTTGTACTGCTACAGAATTCGTCTACTTTGCTTATAGTACAGCTCCACTACAAAAGTTACGGTCCTTTCCAAAAGAAAGTAATGAATTTGGCATGCACGTAGCTTTCATGTATACGCTACAATTTACATGTGGAAACATTACTTCCCGAGAAATCATTATTTCCCGCCAAATTGAACGAAATTCAAAATGGCGGCTAAAACAGGCGTAATTTTGCTGCAGACGTAATCGGTTGACACTGGAAGGTAATATAGGTGTATACATATATGTTTTAGAGTACTAGTAATCCATTTGAATTATCAGATTTGGTACACAATTACAAAATGGCTGCCAAAATCCAAGAAGGCGACCGAAAATTCCAGAATTTTATGTTAAAGTACAACAAAAATTATGTTTAGCAGCTAATTTGGGAACTTTTGGTGGTCACCTGTAATTTTGGAAGCCATTTAGAATTAAAAGATGGATGCCGAAAACTAAGATGGCCGCCGTCATCACCTTGCATTAATAACACAAAACAGTATTTAAAGTACAAATATTTAATGCTACAGGAATGTTACTACTGGTTTACAGTATACTGTACATACAAAGTTTACAATATATTTTTACGCCACTAAATTAAATTTGATTCCTATCGCAGGAATCTCCCTTACACACACAAATGCCCGTACATGGAAGGTCTGACTGTCTGCACAGACAACGACCTCTAATACAGCTTTTGCAGGAACACACTGTGAGCTCCTTCACGGAGGCAGTGGTTCCTTCTTTTGTAGTCCAGAATGGAACCCAAACACTACCTTCCTTCTTCCATCCCCAATCCTCGAAGTTGGGATATTCTGGATTTGCAACCAAACTCTGTCCCCAGATAAATCCCGCCTGCAAACATGCTCGTTTGGTATGCTGTAGAAATGCTGCGAATGTCGGTGGTAATCTGTCCATTGCTCGTCCCCGGACAAACAGCGCCTTTCTTGCTTGGTCGATATCATCCAAGTCGCTTGTGATGTTATAAGTCAGGATAACATACCTCGCGAGAAGGTGCAGGCCGGGATAACTCTTGGAATACTTCGATGACTTCAGGAAATGACGTACATGTTTTCCACAATGACTTTTTCCCCTTTCCACAGAATCCAGACACGGTATCACAGCCCATAAATGCGTGGAAGAACAACATGCTACTGCATCTGTTGGGACCAAGCCTATTCACGAATTTGTGAATGGCGATAACATGCAAGGCTTTTCCGACACCGAAAGAAATCCAACATTCTTTCAGGTTCATTCTCTGGAGCTCACCGAACAAGGAAGCTGCAATGACAACCACATCTGTATCCACAGTTCTAATTAGAATGTGTATGTTACCTTCCTTCACAGCATGAAAAACATGAAGGAAGAGTCTTGAATCAGTTTCTTCTTGTTTAGACTTGAGAGAGGACACGTCTGCATTTCCGTTACTCAAAACTTTCTACCCTCTAGTGACGAAAATTGTTTTCCCATGTTGCACTGTCCGGAGGCCGTCGGCTAGGAAGTTAAAAAGTTCAACCTTATTTTCCGATGAAAGAAGAAACTTTTGCCAGTTTCTTGGTAGCTTTCCTGCAGGTGTGACCCGTTGACAAAATCCTGTTACACGCTTCTCTCGTGTACAGTTTTTGAAGCTTTCGTCAGGATAGGCATGAAAAACGACATCTACTCGATTTCCCTGCTGGTTTGTAACGTACTTGATGAAAGTGTTGCGGTAATCTGCAAATGTCACGTTTGCGCCCGGCTTTATCATTTGGACGATAGCAGGCCCATCCAAGAATACTGCAGTTATATCTGCAAATAAATTCAAATCACGAGCTTCAGTACTTTCTTTATCATTATCTGGCTCATCTATGCCCAGCGCATCTTGGTCTGCTTCCTCTTGTTGGTTGAATCATTTGAGAAGTTCAGATTTTACTGCTGGTCACAATTTTCTGTTTCCGAGAGGGACTGAGGAAACGGCTGGTTTTCATTTCTGAAAAACTCGTCGATATCCCACTGCCTGTGCCGACAGGCAATGTACAGTTTGGAAAATATGGCATCGTCTGTTTTTGCACTAGTAAGTTTTGTAGTCTGTTTTGACTTAGGAGGAACTGCGCCGCCAAATATGTTCACATTGTTTTTCTTGATGGGGTTAAAGATGGAGACTTGTCTTGAAATGATTCGATCCTCCATGTATTTTGAATATTGAGTATTGCAGCGACTTGTCAATGATCTCATACATTCTTCAGCTGTTTCTCCAGCAATGATGCGAGAATCTATAGATTGCAATTCATCATCCAATAGTGGGTTATCCATTTCTAAAAGTGCAGATACAAGACATTAAACATGTTTCTGGAACCTTTTCTGATGGCTCTCCGATTCTTCCTGATGGCCTTCTTCATCATTATCTTCTTTGCCCGAATAATTTTTCAGTGATCTTTCGTACTCTCGCAGCATGGAAGCTATCTCAGACCCAGCATAATCCTGCGCCTTAATGCAGCTGCACCCTCTCTCCCCAGCGCCTTAATCTGCTGCATCCTTTGGGGATGAAGTCTGCAGCTGCATCCCCACTGCGTCTCCTGTGGTCTTGACTAGCTTGTTTTCCTGTTCATGACCTTGGTCCATCGCAATCGAGGAGAAACGTACATTGGATTTCTTGACTGTGCATTTCCTATAACTAAATGCATTGTAAACTTCAGGGGCGACAACGGAGAGTAACTCCGTATCACGGATGTGCACAGGTATCCATCTGGTATAATTCGTGTGATCAACAGCTAGGAACCATGGAGCTATGCCCTTCAATGTCTGAAGGTGTGGGCAAAAGTTTGCAGAGCGGATAGAGCGTACAAAACTAGCATTCAACACCTCCAGACGAAGAATCATATGCCAGGAGTAGAATGCGGCTGAATCTGCCGATTGTTGTTGTTTCCAGTTCTCGTAATCAAGCTGTCTGTCTGGATTATCTGCTTTGTAGGCATCATAGGCGAGTATTGAGAGAATATGCAAAGCAGCTGAGAGAACTTTATGAATGTATCGGGCCCCTCTTGGATGAGAGGCTTTAAAAAATGACTGATCTTTTCCCTCGCCACATACTTCGGCATGTATCAAGGCTGAAATAATACTTGATTTTTCTAGTAAATCCCCAATTGCAATCATAAAGTTCATCTCGATGTGGAAAGCACCCATCATAAGCACAACCTTGTTTTCGCTGGATTGCTGTTGGTTATTCCATTGAAATATTTTTCCAAGAGCGTAAAGAGGTTGATCCATGGTGATTACTGTCGTTTGATTTGGGTTCACAGATGCAAAGGTTTTCTGAACGTTGCAAATAATGTGCTTCACAACGGCGATTGAATGAGAAGGATCTGGAGTAAGGGACAAAAGAACAGATATTGAAAGCCCTTTCGCTAAGTGATGTTGTTGAGATGAATGGTAGGCAGCCCATGAAATTGCTTGGGGTTTCTCTTGTTTTACGGCATCCCGGACATGCTGAAGCCATGCGTCCTCGAACTCCATCTCAACATCTAGATTAACTGTGAAATTGAATAAAAAGCTCTCAGGAATGGGAGCTATCTTTGGTTCCTTTTCCTTCATGGTGTAAGAAGCAACATCAGTGTAAAATGTCGGTAAACTTTTTACAAGCAGTGATAATGAGATTCCACTGAACTCTGGTATCAGGAGTAGACGTCGAAACATTATTTCGGAGCTTTGGTCTGGATGCTGAACATTACTGATAGATGTCCCATGAAGAGCGCCTTCCGTTGTCACAGACGATGGATTGTGATCAATGTTGTCGAAGGCAGCTGTGCAGAAAACAGCTGATTGCAATGCTGGTAGAGAAACAATCCCTCCATCTTCATAAATCTGAGAAGCAGCATCAGAGACTTGCTTTGAGCACTGTAGAATACGATTGTATGATATTCAGAGTCCATGATGAGCCAATTTGTCAATTAGTTCCTCCGTCTGGTATGTGTTTGAACAAGTAGTCCGACATAAAGCGGCAATGGAGGTTCGCGTTTCGTTGTATGACGGCGAACAGGAGTCCCTGGTGTGCGCGGATGTTTTGTAGCGCTGAACATAATGAGTTGAGCAATTGAACTCACAGCAGGCGATTCCAGTTCCTCTATCTGATCTTTGATGCTTGTTCCGCGAAGAAGCATTCTGATTAGTGTCAGCAGAGATAGTGAAATATCTGGCACATCTTGCATAATACTTCTTTTAAATGACGTTTCCTGTACGTTAAACATTTCAGCTCGACAAGTATTTGCAGTTCTTGCCAACTCAATGAAGTGATCGTGAGCTTCCTGATGTGTGGCATCTCGGACAATTGTTGCAACATTTTCTTCAAACGCTAGAATAGTAGGTATAGGCTGATTCGTGTGAGAGCGAAGGTTTGGGAAATGTTTTAATAGCTTCTCTTGCAGACGATGCGACGAAATTGATAATGCGTTACGTCCCTCCAATTATTGCAGCCTGTCATTGATCATCTTGACACGCTCAATTATGGTCTTGTTGTACTTTGAACGATACTTCTTGTGAAATTTATCCTGTTTAGATTGCAAAGTAATTAAAAACGGACCTCATTCTTTAAGTCGTTCGATAACATCTTCTGGTATCGCCTCCAACTCATTTAGCGTCGAAGCATTTCCGACCAGACTTACATAGCCAGCTCCTCTGTCCGTTCTTGTTGTAAAGGCTGGGCAAACAAGCGGTCCATCTGTGTCGACTTGACAAAACAAGCATTTACTCCAATCTGTTTTTACCACAGAACTTGCCATCATGAACTTGAACGATGATATTACCTGCAAGAATAAAAAGGATAATTAGTTAGTTCTGCCTCAAAAATCGATTTAGAATATCGGATTCATTATACAATTTCAAATGGCTTCCAAAATTACAGGTGACCACCAAAAGTTCCCAAATTAGCTGCTAACCATAAATTTTGTTGTACTTTAACATCAAATTCTGGAATTTTCGGCCGCCATCTTGGATTTTGGCAGCCATTTTTTAATTGTATACCAAATCTGATAATTCAAATGGATTCCTAGTACTCTAAAACATATATGTGGACACCCATATTATCTTGCAGTGTCAACCGATTAAATCCGCCGCAAAGTTACGCTTGTTTTAGCCGCCATTTTGAATTTCGTTCAATTTGGCGGGAAACAATGATTTCTCAACGTGTTTCCACATCAAAATTTAAGCGTATACATGAAAGCTACGTGCATGCCAAATTCCATACTTTCCTTCGGAAAGGACCGTAACTTGTTTTTTTTTCAGCTAACAAGCCGGACTATTAAGAAAAAATGGTCCTGGTCTATTGATATCTCAGAAACTATAATGTCCACATGAGCCATACCACAAGTTTCACACAGTTACCTTTAAGGTTATAGAAGTCGGGATTAAATTCTGGTTACAAATGTAAACGTTTTTGTATGTATACATACTCAAAAACCTGTTTATAGCCAAGTTGCCAATTTGAATCATACGAGTAGCATCTATTTCTACCAGACAACTAGCTGCATTTTAGTATATTCTGATACTAATTATTAGTAGGCTAAAACAATACGGAAAATAAAAGATTAAGAATATTGAGTATACTGAAAACTATTTTGTTTCATTATGTGCTGACAAAATAAATATTTTTACTTTCCTTATATACATAATGTATAAGGAAAGTATTGAGACGGGATCGAAAATTCGAATTAGAGTTTTTGACGGGAGAACACGTTTCAAGCATCCCTGATCACGAATCAAACATTTTTGAAGTGATGTCTGTATGTGTGTGTGTGAAAGTATGCGTATGTGTGTGTCAGTGAGTCTGTGGAGACGATAACTGACGAACGAATGGACCGATTCGAATGCAATATGGTACAAAAATCACAATCCGTAAACACTGGAAGCCTATTGTTTTTATACGCAATCGAGTGTTCAGAACCCCCTAAATTTTCGAATGAAATTTTGAAAAAATCGTTAAAAAATCAAAACCGCTATTAAAGTTACGGAAATAAACATTTCTTATATAATTTTTCATTAGGAAACGATTAGCATAAATTTTAGAACGCTAACTTGAACCGTTCTCGAGATATTGCATATTTTCAAAAAAAAATATCAAAAAGTTATATAAAATAAAAAAATAAAAATATTTCCTATTGAGAAACATGTTCACTTTTCATATGTAATACCATGCGATAAATTGAGTGACATCATTCTCGTGGATCTAGGACATTCCATTCATGAAAAAATATACTTTGGGTAATACTTTTGTATTTGAACGCCAATAGTCATTTATCTGCTGTAAGAATAACTTATTTCTCCGTTCATAACGCTTGGCGAGATTTTGGCGATGAATTTGTCGAAATGTCGCCACATTGGAGACATTTTTAATTGTTGCCAAATTAACAAAAATCTCGCCAAATGGATAAAAATGACGTTAAATCAATGAAAATGACGACTAATTGACTAAAATTCAACATCTTGGAAAGAATATAAATATATACTATAAAAATAACCTATGTTTTTGCTGTAAAAGTAGTAAATTCATTACATTATATAAGGAAAGTCATGTTCTGCCCACATCAGATTTTTTATAGGATAATTATGTATATTTATAACAGCAAACGCTTCAGAAAAAAATACCAATATGGACATTGAAAATAACTTAATGCAAAATTAAGTCTTTGATTTATTTGTCAGAAAACTTTATATGGTTACTGAATATTTGAAACATGTTTTACGAAGGGACATTTTCATGGTAAATACTTCAATGTTGTAGACACTATTGTAACGCTGGATAATTCATTCTATGTTCGTATTCAATAGTATGAGAAACTTATGAATTAAAATATTTTTTCAATCTATTGTGAAATTAAAAAGTATGATACTTATTTTCTTGAGCTTATTTTCTTGATACTTATTTTCTTAGGTTCTTGAGCTTTAAACCCCATTCTAAAAGGTTATCCAACATAGAGTGAGCCCTCGGGATTTTGCAGTATTGAACGATAAATCGTTTTTGACCACTTAATGGCCTCCCGAGTACCATAAAGGCGTTTATTTTCACACCTAAAATATAAAATTTGTTAGGATTTGAAGTTATTTACTTCCGGCAGGTTATTGCTGGTCAAAAATCAAAGAATTATAATTTAATTTATAAAAGTTGTTTTGAGGATTAATTCAACCGTTTCCTTAAGAAATTTTTCGAAAAATACTGTAAAAATTATCATATTTTTATTGCATTTTCAAATACGAGAAAAATAAACTAAGAAAATCCATAATATAAAGTTTTTTTTATTAACTTTATTTTGTTGAAAAAAGTACATTGTTTTGATATCTGGTAGATACATTGATGTTAGCATAAATGGTGAAGGAGTTATGCTGTGTCTGCCAAATTTTGCAGAAAACTCATCAGATTGATTTTCTGCAATAATGTTTTCGACAAGTTCCATTCTAAATTGCAGCGGTGTTTGTTTCCTTCCTGATGTAGAGTATAAAATGTAGGAAGTCCATAAAACTAAATCCACTAAATCCAAAAATATCTTATACTTTTCCCTTCGTTTTCTTTGTGTACAATGATCAGTTAAATGCTGATCCACTTTATCAACACCACCCATTTTGTCATTGTTTTTGATATTCCACCAAATTTGTAATTCCACCAATGTTGTCATTATATATGTGTCATTCCAGCGAGCCCGCAAACGATACCTGGCAATATGCCAATCGGTGCAAGAATATTCATTTATCAATCAATTACCCTTTACCCACTTTAAACCACAGTGATACATAACAAATCGAAAAAATTATCCCCGAGTATTTTATGGGATAATATTCATTTGCAAAATATACTAACACGAGTTAACTCGGCATAATCAATAAAGCGGTTAATAAATTAAGTTTTTGATAAAATGAATATATGGATAGTTCTGAAGTAATTGGTAATAATAGACGTAGTAGAATTGTTAATGTTCCAACAACACAGAACTCGGATTTTCATTTGATGCGTAAGTAGATAATAGTGACTCACAAAATCCTCTCAATGTTTATCCATTTTCCGGAAAAACATGATTCCGTACATGTGAGCAAGATCAAACCAAATCATATACTGTGAAATATCAAAAACATGTAGCAAATGCATTTTGTTATTATATCAAATATGAAAATGAATACTTTAAACCTCCTGTTGTTTATAGAGGACCTGATACAATCAAAAAGTTTGTATCTGTGTTAAAAGAGGATACTCTTAAAATTGAAAAATTTATAAAAGAAAAAACTAAAAAATATGAAAGTATCAAATCAATGATAGAGTTCGATGAAAATCATTATAAAAGAACTAATATTTGTCATATATGTGAAAAACAAATCTTAAAGGATGAAAAAGTAATTGATCATTGTCATATAACTGGAAAATACAGGGGTCCTGCTCATAATGTTTGTAATTTAAATTATCAAATTCCAAAATTTATTCCAGTAAAAATCTATAATTTAACAGGTTATGATTCTCATTTGTTTATAAAAGAACTTGGATTTGATAAATCAAAAATAGATGTTATACCTAATACTGAAGAAAAATATATATCTTTCAGCAACAAAATAGGAGGTATGAAATTGAGATTTATTGATTCATTTAAATTTATGTCTTGCAGTTTAGATAATTTATCAAAAAACTTGAGACCAGAGAATGAAATAAATAGATGTCCTCCAAAAATACGGAAAATGAAATATATTAAATACTTAAAATCAAAATTTAGAGAGACATCATTACATTTTCCTGATGATAAATTAGATCTCATTACAAGAAAAGATGTATATCCTTATGATTATATGGATTCTAGAGATAAATACAAAGAAACAGAATTACCTTCAAAAGATAAATTTTATAATAAATTGAATGAATGTAATATAAACGATGAAGAATATAAACATGCTCAACGTGTTTGGAAAGAATTTAATATAAAAAATTTAGGTGAATATACAGATTTATATGTCAAAACAGATGTATTAATTTTAACAGATGTATTTGAAAATTTTAGAGATGTTTGTTTAAAAACTTATAAATTAGATCCAGATTGGTATTTTACTGCTCCTGGTTTATCTTGGGATGCAATGTTAAAAATAACAAATGTTAAAATTAGATTTATTAAATAATTATGATATGATTCTCATGATAGAAAAGGGTTTAAGAGGAGGTGTTTCACAATGTTGTAATAGATATGGAAAAGCAGATAATAAATATATGAAAAATTATGATAATAGTAAAGAATCCAATTATTTAATGTATTTAGATGCTAATAATTTATATGGATGGGCTATGTGTCAATATTTACCATATGGAGAATTTAAATGGTGTAATCGTGATGAAATAAATTATGTTAAACGTGAAGTATATAACCATAAAATAAAAGATGATTCAGAGAATGGATATATATTTGAAATTAGTTTAAGATATCCAAAAGAGTTACATAATTATCATTCAGATTTACCATTATGTCCTGAAAATAGAATTCCTGAAATTTCGAAACAAGGTAAGTTATTAACAACCTTATACGATAAAGATAAATATGTAGTTCATTATAGAAGTTTAAAAGAATATTTGAAAATGGGTTTAAAGGCTGTAAGAGTACATAGAGTATTACAATTTAAACAATCGAATTGGTTGAAAAAATATATAGATTTAAGCACTGAAATGAGAAAGAAAGCTGCTAATGATTTTGAGAAAGATTTTTATAAATTGATGAATAATTCAGTATTTGGAAAAACTATGAAAAATATAAAAAAACGAATCGATGTAAGATTATGTTGTAATTATGATCAAGTTAAAAAATTAATTGCTAAACCTAATTTCAAATGTAGAACTATTTTTGATGAAAATTTGGTAGCTGTTCACATGAAAAAAACAAAACTATATTTTAATAAAGCGATTTATGTTGGAATGAGTATATTAGATTTATCTAAACATTTAATGTATGATTTTCATTATAATGTCATGAAACCGTGATATAAGGATAATATTAAGTTATTATATATGGATACAGATAGTTTTATATATGATATTAAAACAAATGACTTTTACGAAGATATGAAGTCTATGATTGATTATTTCGATACATCTGATTATCAAGTAAATAATCTATATAATATGCCTAGATGTAATAAAAAAGTATTAGGTAAAATGAAAGATGAAAATAGCGATGTGATTATGGAAGAATTTGTAGGTTTAAGAAGTAAAATTTATTCAATAAGATTAGAAAAACAGAGTGTTGAAGAATATAATAATAATGAAGAAGATAAAGAAAACCATAAAAAATTTGAGACTAAGAAGTCTAAATGAACTAAGACTAGTACCGTTAAATACAGAATATCATTTGAAGATTATAAAGACTGTTTATTAAATATAAAAGATCAATATAGAACACAGAATTTAATTAGAAGTAAGAAACATGAATTGTATTCAATTCAAGTGCACAAGATAGCTTTATCAGCAAAACATGATAAAAGATTTATATTAGAAGATGGTATGAATACTAGAGCTTTAGGACATTATAAAAATGTTTCTGAAAATAATTCTATATAAATGGATGAATGCTTAGGTGATATTCGAGCTTTAAATTTTACAAATTCTGAAGAAATTTACTATTTGACTTATCTTTGTAAAGAATTGTATGATAAATATGATCATACCAAAAAACTATTATCAGAAGGTTTTCAAAGGTTGACTGTATTAATTGAAAAGGAAGAAAATGAAGATATTAAATTGAATGTATTAGGAGTTTTATATGTTATTTCAAAGAACTTATTCTATTATGATTAGCAGGGTATATTTATAAAAATGAGTGCATCTATTTATTTAAAAAAATAGCATAATGGCCCACCTGGCCCTAGGGGGTGATCTGGAAGTCTGGTTCCAACAGCTGTTTTAGAATTCTAGAACCAGAGTTCCAGATCACCCCTTGGACCAGGCCCACTGGCCAAGGAAAGGACAATACAAACATTTAACATACAGGACATAGAATCCACAAGATTCAACCCACCACTTATTATATTTCGATGAGTGTTGCTCTATTGGGACAACGGCGAGAGCAACTGGCGTCATTTTCTGGCTCTGGTTCAATAAACCATTAACCCCGTATTGATTATCAACCTGAGAGAGGTCGGGATTTGAACCTGGGGCCTAGTATTTATAGCCCCGTTCGCTACCTTTGAGCCATCGGTACCCAAAATATGTTGAACAATTCATTAATATATCATTTACATTGAAAACTACAAACAATTTTAAACGAGTCATTTTTGCGATAATACTTTAAAAGATCAATAGTTTTAATTTATCTGATCGAAAAATAGCAAAAATAATGTTTATAAAACGTTATAAACTACATTTATAAAGTATTCATCATGAGTAGGCAGTTTCTTTTCTAACTGTTTTATACTGTTTGATGCTGCCATCTAGCAAAAGAAATCTGCAACAAGTTAAATAAATATTACTTTCTCTTCACGCTACGTGCTACGTTTTCTCTTCACGCTACGTCATCGCTACTTCACTCAAAGTAAAATCACTTCCTCTCGCAGAGTATCTGATAAACAAATCAAGGTCGCTTTATTTTCGCTTCTTAAATGGAAGAGTTCTGAACGAATATGAATTAGAGAAAGCTTAATCATTTTTCAGTGGGGGGGGTGTCACCCCCCACTATAAAATTATCATATATTTTTTATTAAACATATGTTTTGTAATTCATAATGATTTCATTCATATTTTTATAAGTCTTTTTAATTTTATAAAAAATGTTTAGATTTAGTTAAACATTATGAGTTTTTCTATTAAATATATGGGGGGTCTCAACCTCACCCTTTAAAAACAGGGGGGGCTTCCATTCAGGTCCTCTTTTTCACGCATTTATTTTAAATAATTCACTGCATACTTTTGATATGTCTAGCTTTTTAACTAAAAAAGTTCAGTAATTCACTGTTAAAAGGTATATATACACATTTTTAATATATTAGAGGACTTCCATTCATTTGGAGGTCCTCTTTTTTCATGCATTTATTTTATATGTCTAGCTTTTTAACTAAAAAAGTTCAGTAATTCACTGTTAAAATTTGGTCTTAATGTAAATAAGGTATATATACACGTTTTTTAGCTATAAAATCATGTTTTTAATATTAAAATGGATCGAGACCTTTTTTTTCATAAAAAAAACAAGCTATTAAATCATGTTTTTTAGTGTAAAAAGAGTCCGTGCGCTCATACAAGCGTATGGATACTACATATTAGGCGAGTGCATGTGTATGTACATAAAATTTCATTGAATTAGTCAAAATGTAAATTTTGCTTGATTTGAAAGCTCGATCTGATATAATGTTGATGAGTACGTAACTGATATGTAGTTCAATAAGTGTTTCCAAACTTTTGTGTTCACAAGACTTTGTTGACTTACAGAAATCAATGACAGACTTTCATTATAGAAAAATGCCAATTATAGAGTTGTCAAGGTCACGAACTTTAATCGAACTTTATTGGTGTTTCTTTTTTGTTTATTTGGTTTGAGGGAGATTTGTGAGACCATATTTAGTGAAACAGTTTTATGTTTATATTTATGATGTCTGTAAACTCAAATAATGGCATCAGTCTGACGAGATTGGTTAAGAATGTTAACCAATATGAAAGGTGTATAGTCGCAAGACCCTGAGGTCGACCAATGGTAGCCAAGGAGGCGTGTCGGACCTCAGGCCGAAAACGGCGGAAACCAAAAGGTTCTACAGATTCCATATAGACGTTGATGCAACGAAATGTCCTATGATAGACACTTGATTATCAGCACCCAGACACTGAAGTAATAGCGCAACACACAGGCTTGAGTAACGGTAACAGATGTAGTACGATAGAAATCGATTTCAGTACGAGTGGGAGTGCAACACCTCAATTCAGTACCAGTGCGATATACACTTACACTGTAACAGTACCAGGCAGAGTACGAGGAACCAAAGTACGAACTGTGTGTCAATGACCAAAGACCAAATTGAAAGTATGTACTTACCAAATATTGTAGCAAGTCTTAGACCTTTTTGATAGTGGAATTGACCTGGTCTCATATGTCTAGTCTCCTCCGCAAATAGTATGATAATTATTGTAATTAATTTAATAATTAACCAAACGTTATTAATAAATAATGTAGTTTTTAAGTTAAAAAATGGTGCAATTAATTGAGTAGCATTATGTTAATATTTATTCTATTCCAGGATTCGTACTAAAGATAATATGGTGGGTTTTATTAGCGGCACAACGCAATGGGTTTCACGAATTACAATCAACGGCTATTTTTTAGAGTTTAATTTAATATATACTTTGCCTATTCTTTTATTTTGTGAACTGCAGTCTGTGTCAGTCGTCTGTAGTGGGAAATCTAGGTATCAGACAGCGATGGAATCTAGTACAGAATAGCTTCCGAAAACGGAAAAATACAGTTTGGGAATTATTGTTTTAATTCAAATTAGTTTTTTTAAATATTTTATGTTTTAGCAATATTGAGCTATTTTAAAACAAATCGGATCCTTAGCTACCAAATATATTATCACAGCGTTTCCATCTTAACATCATCGAAGAGACTGGAGAAAGTTCTTTCTAACAATCATTGAACCAAATCGATCGTACGATACCTTCACATTTATTTGTTTATGTGAGACCAGATTAAGACCAGGAATATATGAGGCAGTATTGTGTTCTTTATTTATTATATCTGTAATGTTGGACAATGGCTCCAGACGTAAGGAAGCTAGTTTTTACAACACTTTGATCCGAGAGGTCAATTAGGTCATAAACCTAGGATGCTAAAGTGTAGCCACGAGATTGGCTAAACACTTGGCCAATATCCATAGTGTCTGATACCGCTGTCCTAAGGTCGGCCAATGGTAGCCGAATTGGCGTTACAGACATCATACAAAGTGGACGGCAACAGAAAGGCGATAAAAAAGGATATGTACGACTTCTACGACAGATAGATATCCGCAGAGATGCAGGAGAGAAATATTCTACTACATATAGTCACAGAGATTGGGGGAGAAATTCAACAGAATACCATGATGATTCAATAAGAGTGTGTTCTACAGAGACTCCACAAATAGTCCACAAAAAATGCCCTGATTTAGACTTCAACGAAATGAGCAAATGCAGTATGATTAGGAGCACAATACTTAGAGTTAGTGCCGTAACGATATACACTGATGTTATATCGTAACAGGAACTTTATTACAGGAAGTTGTGGCCAATGTCTAAAGACGAAATTGAAGGTATGTACCCATTAATTACTGCAACAGGCCATAGAACATCTTGGTAATAATAACTTAACTGGTCTCACATGCCCGAATATCCAATCTCTCATATCCTCTCTTCTCCGCAAAATTATGATAATTATTGTAATCAATTTAATAATTAAAAAAATGTTGTTAATAAATAATGCTATTTTTAAAGTTAAAAATGGTGCAATTAATTGAGTAGCTTATGTCCATAATTATTTTATTACAGAAACTTGCACTGAAGATTAATATGGTGAGTTTAAGCGGCACACAACGCAATGTGTTTTAAGGTTTCTTGATGTGTGATCAAAGACCACGTCAATTATGAACAATTCAATAAGTGTAAAAGTCAACTAAATATAATATCTTTTAAATGTGTACAATTTTTGTATTTTAAATACATTAAAATTTGCACATTTTTGGTTACTTGATACTTATTTCGCCGGATTAAAAGAAGTTTGGCACAATTTGATAGTTTTGGCAAAAAGGTGTAAGTATATCTTCGCATTCTATTAATAGTTCTTTATTACTACACTATTTAATTTTTTGTGATTTATCGTATATTTCGTGATTTATCGTGATTTATCGTTTTTGTGATACGTATACATATATATATATATATATATATATATATATATATATATATATATATATATATATATATATATGTATGTATATATATATATAAATAATCTTGATCTTAGATGCATCATTTTGAAACACAAATTGTCTGTGAAGTCTGAAAGCTCATCGTTCATGTCGGAAGCCCTCAGGATTTAGCAGCGTTGAGTGATAAATCGTTACTGGCCACCTAATGGCCTCTTGAGTATCGGACGGTATGGTACTTCCCAGTCAAATTACAAATTTATGTTACATCAAAGCACCTCTCTTTCTCTAATGGTAGGTTATTGTTGGGCTAAATTAACGAAGGCGCAAAAAGAAATAAGTAGCGCTGGAGATTGAATAGTTGCTATTAAAAAATTCATTTTAGAGAATACCAAATCTTTGTTTGATGTGTCTATCAAGGAATAACATACTTGAAATTTAATATTAATATTACGAGTAGCATTTTGCTTTTGTAAATATTGTCAGAATTTCACATTTATTCAGAGCTTCACATTTATTTGGATATGTGTGCTATGTCAGTTTCATTACATAAATATACTTTGATATTTATATGTGGTTTAAAATAGATAAAATCAGCGTTTTATCATTTCAGATATTAGTGAGTTTGTGGTTTGATACTTTTCCTCAAAGGTATATTTTAGTCATTGTGTTTTCGATTTTAGAGACAGAAAATACTTTCCACAAAATCACGGAAGGGTTTCTTGCAATTTTTACGAATAGCCAAAGGCAATCAATGTCAGCATTATAAGGATTGCGCTCCCAATGCATCTACATACTGAGCACCTGAGCATACTGAGCACCTACATACCTGAGCACTGCTCTGAAATTTTAGTATTCTTTATTAAAAAATATCCGATAAATGCACTGGTGGCAAAATTAGTCATATCACACTGCCAGCTACAAATTTAAAGAAGATTGAGCTGTCAGTCCACGACTAAAATAGGTTTGTATCGAAACATATTAGAACGCGGGATATGGAGTAAATCATAAAATAAATGTGACGATAAGAAAATTAAATTTATTAATGGAGTGCGACTATATTCATCGACATCTTCGGTAATAAAGAATCAGTGCTACCGAACTAGTTAGGAAGTTTGCAATTTATTACGTCCTAAATTTGCGCATTTGAGATATTTTTTTTTAGTTTATCTAAGTAAAGCATTTTTGTAATTCAATTTTTTTCCCTGAGAGGTTGTTTAACATTTAAGTTCCCTGTTTTTTATAAAAATGTTGAATATTATTTAAATTACTATTGCATAATTCCTACCGCATTAATAGCATTTGGAAGCATTGAAATTGGAGCTTTATGTTTAAATCGACAGTTATAAAATAACTTACTTCTGTTAATTTTTAAACACCCTGTATACATCTATATAAATAAAATTGAAAATATGTCTGTCTGTCTGTCTGTCTGTCTGTCTGTCTGTTTGTCCCATCATCACGGGAGAACGGCTGAACTGAATTTGATGAAATTTTGTGGGTAGCCTAGAAATAGCCCCACTTAAAATTTAGTCCATGTTTGAAATTTCTACGACTAATGGTTCTCGAGATATTAGTAAAAAACGAAACTTTCGTTTATCTCATCATCACGAGAGAACGGCTGAACTGAATTTAATGAAATTTTGTGGGTAGCCTTGAAATAGCCCCCCATAAATTTTGCCCAAATTTCGAGTTTCTAAGGCCAGGGGTTGTCGAGATATTAATGAAAAACGGAACTTTTTTTATAGGAGTTCTACTCTCCAACTCCGTGGTTTATCCAAACGCAAAGGATAAAAATCGTTTGTTTAAAACGTCAAAGGGAATAAAAACTTTATTTTTGAGTTTGATGCAGGATTTTTGCATTAAATAGTCACTATCTGAAAGCATGAATTGTTTGAAACATGAATTTAAATGGAAAAATCTACCTCCATGTTTTGTATTTCACAAGCTTTTATTCAACGATTAGAAGTATAAAGGTATTAAAATGGTTATTTAATTTCGCATTTTATGAGGAAGATTCTATCTTATATCGTGTTGCTCGGCCAAGGAATGAAATTAAATATGTTTGCTAATGATTATTATTATTTTTTCGATTTGAATATTAAATAAATGGGTATTGAAATATATCTTTTAAATGAACGGTTTGATTTTTTTTAATTATATTAATTGCGAACTGCATACACCACTTTCATTTATTTTAGCAAAGAGGTTTTAAGCTTATATATTGTGTTTAGCTAATAAACTCATATTTTGTTTACCCAATAAATTCATTTATCCAATTGTTTAAACAGAAAAAGAGTGGAATGGGTATTTCTTCTTACAATATTTTAGTGTTTTCATTTAGTATATACAAACTGGATCACGATATTTTATTCAGATCTGCGAATTTAGAGCTACGAATTTGGCTGGATATCGCTAACTTGGCAAATTTCTTAAAAGTTACCAAATTGATTGAAATGTCCCCAAATTGATAAAAATGACGTAAATCAATGAAATTTATTTTGTTTCGTTAAAAGAAAGTAATGAAATGGTGTTTCGTTAGCATTTGTCTGTCAGTCCAACCGCCCTACTTAGTAACACATTTAGCGAATTTTTAAAATGTCACCAAATTGATAAAAATATTTATAAATCCATAAACATATTTTGAAATTGATAAATTGCCCTAAATAAACGAAATTGTGTTTTTTTAGAGGATACTATTTTGATGATGGTTCGTCAATTTATCGCCAAGTGGGACTGTCAGTTCTACAGTCCCACTTGGCGATAAATTTGGCGATTTTTTAAAATGTCACCAAATTGATAAAAATATTTATAAATCCATATAAATATTTATAAATCCATAAAAATATTTTGAAATTGATAAATTGCCCTAAATAAACGAAATTGTGTTTTTTTAGGGGATAATATTTTGATGATGGTCCGTCAATTTATCGCCAAGTGGGACTGTCAGTTCTACAGTCCCACTTGGCGATAAATTTGGCGATTTTTTAAAATGTCGCCAAACCTTCATTAGAGATATTCAGACGATATTTTGACCACCAATTTATTTGAAGCAAATCGTAACATGTCGCTTAACAACGGATTTAAAATTAATGTGTTTATGAGGAAGAAGATTTTTATTAAATCTTTTCCGATTTTAATGATGAAGATATGTATGTAAAATAAATTTCATTGCCATCGTATTTTTAACTGGATAATATCAATTACGATCTTCATGTTTAAACATTATTATTATTGATGTTTTCGGTGATTATTGATTCAGAGATTATTGATATTTTCAATTTCTTATGGCATTGTTTTAATGCGGCAAAAATTGTTGAAACACATATATTGTACGTTGTACGAGTAATCTTCTACAAATGCACGGGTATATCTTCTAATCTAAGAGAATATAAGTAGTACTTGTATATTGGCATATATTGGAATCAAACCTTCCGGTATGAAGATTACGGGAATTATTGATATTTTTAATTCATTAAGTAATCTGTTATATATTGGCAAAAAATTTTCAGACTAAATATTATAATACGGGCAATCCTTTACTAACACTAGGACATATCTTCTAATGTATGACATTATAAGTAGTACGGGTTTATCTTCCCATATAATTTTAGCACTTTCATTTGGGCACATATTGGAATTAATTATTGCCTACTGATTTAAAGATTACGGATTTATTGATATTTTCAATTTATATATGTAATCTACTAATACAGGTTATATCTTCTAATATTCGCGTATATAAGTAGTACGGATCCCATACAACACGCTATTGTTTTGCATATATTGATTCAATTCCATACTTTTTATAAATTTGCTTACAAAAAGGCCAGTATATTTTATTCTTCAGATCTACCCGTAAAGATAATTTTGAATAACGAGAACAGCCATTCCTTAACTTCTTTTTAGGAGCATTATGTTAAATATTTTAACAGAATATTTTGATTAAAAATGCCATTTAGTATACTATAGGAATTTGCACATGATTGTGAATTTTAAGTTTATTTATATTATATACTCCGTACGAAGAACGGGTATGGTGCTAGTTATTAAATAAAATTAAAAAGATAGCTGTCAATATTCTTAAAACTTGAATTTAATACGATTATTGTTTTATATTCTGAAACATTCATGTAAATATTCTAATAGAAGAACAAAAGAGAAAACGTTTACCTTATATGTTGTCCCTCAGAGTTTACCAGTGTTTGTGGTAAATCATTTCTAAATATGTAACCTTCTCCCGAATACTGAAATTACGCATATTTTCCTAGTTAAATGACAAAGCTGTGTTTCATTATAGCACCTATCTTTTGCTAATCGTATATTATTACTGAGCTAGATTCAAAACATGAATAATTCAAGAGAAAGCAGCGTTAGGAATTAATAAGAGGGATTATGAAAATGATAGCAATTCCATTATGTTAAGTAGTTGAAAAATAATTTGGAAGAAAATGACTATAAAATAAAATTCAATAAATAAATATAATTGTTAAGTGGTAGACACTTTTTTTTAAATTCTAAAGAAATAATTTGTGCATAGCGAAACTGGTCACTGTTCATTTAATCCATGTAAATGTCCTGTTTTACTCCCTCTTGCACTATGACAACGCCCCATTGCATAAAGCTGGAGCATTGTCGAAGCATAAGTTCGCCATGCAAATTGTGTAGTTACAAAAAATTACAGTCGTTTGGCATCCCTCTACTTTTCAACGTACAGCTCTTATTTCCTATATGACTAAAACTTGTGATTTAAAGAGGGGATATTTGCAGCCCAAAGATATCCATGCAAAATCAAATATATTGTTTACTCATGTAATTTTTTATTGCATCCTAAAGATAGTACATAGAAAAAACTAATTCGTAACTATGATAGTTTTTCTCTATTATTATTGGGATATATTTTTGGGGTTTGGTGTTAAGATCTTGTATGTGTAGAGAAAATTCTGTAATGCGGTCAAAGATGCGAATTCCAGTACTTTGTCTGTTTGCACGTTCCTGGTACACTTAAAGAATAATTACTTAGTTAAGGAAGATATAACTACATATTTCCTGAAATATATCTATGGAAATCTTTACCAGTCTGTTCAATGTGATTAATCATTTTACTAGTCCGGATATTTTACTTTCCCTGCAATACATAGTAATGTATAGGGAACGTATTGGAATCGTGTCGAAAATCGCAACTAGAGTTTTCGACGGATCTACACGTTTTGACACCTTTAGAACACGAAAAAACATTTTTAGAGTGACATATGTGTGTTTCTCTGTGTGTCTATGTGTGTAATTGTCTGTCTGTCTGTGCAATGTATGTATCCACTTTAATTCAAACAGTAGTGAACCAGATTTCATAAAATTTGGTTTTTAAGTCACTTGTGTGTCAACCTGGTGCTGATTAGTTTTTGGAACGATTCTGAATAAACATGCATTTTTTTTTGCGAAATGGCCCGTAAAATCTCATGTATCCACTCTAGATAAAATACCAATTGACCAAATTTCACAAAGATTGATAAATAAGTCATTCGTGGGATACTCTGGTGGTGATTAGATTTTGGTACGATTCGAAAAACAACATGCAAAAATCGCTTAAACCTAAAATAAAATACTATGTGTGCTCAAATCTGTCGATTAAATGCTCGTTTCATACGTAATCTTCAACGAGGAAAATAATAAGACCAACTGCATTACTCTAGGACTAACCGTTCTCGAGATATTTGACATTCTTCGTATTTTTGTTACGCCTCCTTTAAAAAATATCCATATTACCAAATAAAAACAATATTTGAAATTAAAGTGCAAATCCAGTGTCATTTTGTGCAATTAAACTCAATTTAATGAATTAATAAAGAAATAACGAAAAATGAATTTAAGTCTGCAAGGAAAGTCATCTGCCGCCCACAACATATTTTTTTAAATGTCACTTCGGAGTGAGTAATACTTTAGTCAGAGGATGATTACGGATAAAAATATTAAATGCCCCACAAAATTCGAAAAAATAAACTAGAGTGTGACCCAACTTTCTTGAACCAGAATCCATCATTTTTCAATAGCTTATGATCTTTCTTTTGTTGTTCTTGTTACAAATTTTGTAAGAAAATGTTTGAGAAATATGTATCATTTGCCCAAATGATCGCAATTATAGCGTGTTACCCTTCATTTTAAAGGGCTTGTTTGATAATATATTCCCTCGGGGGGTAGCATACCTGATGGAGTAATGAGGTAACGAAAATATAAAATGCATCGCGGCCACTTTTCACTACTGTGGGAACTAATAGAAGATAAAAGACTTAAATTATGATTAACATTATTTGTCATTACGTTGTGCGTTGTGTTTGCAAGAACCCTCCAATTATTTAACCTCTGTGTGAGTCCTGTATAATAATTATTAATTAATATTTTACCAAAAGGATTACACCAATTTCACCATTAACAATAATATTTATTAAAAACATAAAATACTTATTAAATTCAAATACATTACTACTCTGCTTATTAATTATTTATTAAGATAGCATGTGAGAGGGGATCATGTGCGACAATTAACCATATACCTAACGTATTTATTAACTATGGGGATGATTGAGGAACACATACCTTCAATTTGGGTCTTGTTAGCAGCACGTGGTTAATCTCGTCTATAGTTACTCGCATCAACTCGCAGTGTAATGCATCCACTCGTAACTTCATCGACTACTGCTAACTCAAACACTCCACTTATTTTATGCTCTTAGGCTGTTCTCTCCACAAGTCATAATAACATATCTGCACAAGTCAACTCTGAACAACTGTTCACCAGTGTCGTTCCAAGCTATCCCCTCGTTCTTTTTAAGTCATATTATGTCTAAGTCATCAAGTCATATTGCACAAGTTATATCATTCGTCGTTCTCGGGTCACAGGTTGTGGTTCTCTCTTTTTCGGGGGAGTCATTTCCCCCTTACTTTCATTTGCCACATTCAGTATGACGCCACAAGCTCCTTTTTCCATTGGTTACTTATTTAACTAATGGAACTATTCCACATCCTCGTAAGGGCCAGCTCGGCCCCATCCGTCATGGCACCCCTAAATTTATGGTTTTCTGACCTTTAGGTTCACGGGTTGTTGTTGTTGAGACCCAGACCGTCCGATCTACCAGAAAGGTGTAAGGTAACATTTTGGACGGCCTGGAAGTGCCACCCAATTTAGACCGGAACCCAGTGGGGGAGGCATCCACAGGGACAGTACCCTCCTTTCCCTATCACCAACCTCTCGGAAGGACTTACGGACCCATATGTTTAACGTGATCGTACTTCGCGTGAACACGGCGGCAGTTGTGGCAGCGTGCAAATCCAGCGCGCAAACCACCGGGCTACCGCGCCCGAAATGTGCCAACAGTACGCGGTGTTCCCAGGTGGTTAGGTTCACGGGTTGTAAAACTCGGTGCCATCCAGACTACAAGTATTGTTCGATGTTTCGTAAACAATAAATATCTCATAAAACTATGTCAAAGTATGAGATCAATTTCTGGTCTCACAACTACCATGAGTAAAACTGTTAAGTTTCCGAATCATTGATTGAGCCATAAATAACTCCTTTAATGCATAATTATGTAAAAGTGTGTCCTTTGCTGGCACGTTAAGAAATTATAATATTTCGAATGAATTCAGAAGTTTCCGTTCGAATTTCAAAAATTGAAATCCAGTTCTAGATTTTATATTAACAAAGCAGGATAGAAAATTTCCCGAAAATCCATTAATATTTAAAGCAGCCCTCGTTTACACAAGAAATCGATCACAGACGGGCAGATAGACGGACATCACTCCAAAAGTTGTCAAAAGCGTGTGCGAGAGGTCTTAAAACATATATTAACATCAAAATCTGAAATCGAAAATTTTCGTGAAAACAATACTATATTCTACTGTTAAAGGAACTAAAAATTAAAGCAAAATCTAAAACTTCCTGAAGAAAACCGTTGCTTATATTGTAATTGGATACGGCAGACTGATTTATGCCCATCATTACTGCTGATACAGGTTTTTTTTTTCGATTTTATAAGGCAATTATGTCTGTTGAATTGATTTCTTTTTAAAATGCGTCAAACAGATATTGTAATTCAGAATTGAATATTTTACTAAATAACAGTATTCAATTTGGCCAACAATATCCACTATCTAACTGTTACAAAAACATTACTAAGTTCCAGTATGAGATCAATTTTAAGCACAGGATATTAGATTGAAAGGTGTTTGCTGTCCACCTAATGGCCTTTCAAGTATCGGGGCAATGAAAAATTACGAGTGAAATTGCAAATTTGTTTCATTAAAGCACCCCTGTTTCTCTAATCATGAGTTACTTCTGAGTTAAATTGATGACATTAATATTGAGAGTAAGAAACATTACATATTAATGAAATATTTTAAGAAATAGTTGGTATGAATTATTAATAGAAAAATGAATTAAGTATGATAAAGGGTATGTTCGTTTGAATTACGTATGTTCGATAAGAACAATAATTCAATTACCATACCAATATTTGGCTAATATTGCTTATTTTAGTGTTTTATTGGCAATGTTTCAAATGAAACATCAATATTCGGGATACATGGTCTATATGTTAACTAGTCACCAAAATTGACTATATATTGTCATTACAATATTTAATCAAAATTGATGTTAGACATATTTCCAATATTTTGAATATATTGGCAACAAATATTAACTAAATATTTGGTATATAATATCAAGCCAATATTGGATATTAACGATCAGACTATATTGGCTGTTAACTGTCAGCCAATATTGGCTATTAACGATCAGCCACTATTGGCTATTAATGGTTAACCAATATTGGGTTTAAATTGGAAGACAACGATGGCGTAATGTTGTGAAAATGTCCACAATTTCATATAGACGCAATATTGTGTCTATATTGACTGACGATATTAGCATTCTCCCAGGAAAATAAACAAAAAATATCAAAATATTTTCCAGACACTTTTGAATGTGAAAAAAGACGCATTTTAGATGAAAAATTAAAACTTTTTACATAATTTGAAATAAGGTTGTATGTGCCATTAAAATGTTCAACTTATATGTATCTAGGGATATATTCAATGCAAAATGTTACTAGATTTTCAAATTTTGTTATTTATTCTATCTCCATGATGTTACACATTAAAATATAACAAATTAGATCATGTAATTATATTTAATAAGGTATTCTGAGAAGACTGGAACTAACAAGTCTGGTATTTGACTATGTAAAGACTGAGGAATATGCACTTCTCCAGATAACCCAAAATTTATAAATCCTCAACTTAAAATATTCACATACTGCACGTCTTATTACCTACATGTTTTGTTTTAGTAATCGAGTATTCGCTGACCTGATACACATTGAACTTTGGAGACATTGGAAAAAATAGATCTGGCCCCCTTTTTTTACTAAACTCTCCAGCAATATCGCCAAAAATAGAAATATACAAGTAAATAGGCGCTCAAAATGGCAAACTTCAATGATTATATCCTACGTAAATTTTGATGTCGGAAAAGAATAAAATCACCTAAATTACGCTATTAAAAATTAACTTTCTAGACCATAAATTCTTGTGGAATTTTACAATTTAAAAATGTACCAAATGAAAATCAAGTGTTTTAAACTTAAAATCTGATGCGTTTCCAAATACTCCAACATTTAGTCTGCTATTATGTTCGATAAGGCCAAAGTTCACGCCTTACAGAAGTTAGAAATAAAAGCTAAATTGAATTATGAAAAGAAAATGGTGTGTTTTCTCCATCAGATAATATATTTACATTTTATATTTACTATTTCATATCACTTATGATCCCCAACTTTAAGGGGTTAAATACAAATTCCCTTGCGTCTGACAGGATGATGATAGTTATTTATTGGGAAGTGTCAATTTTAAAACACTTTATATATTTACTTTCGGTAAATTCATCATTCATGTTTTGAGCCCTAAGGATTCAACTACGTTGAGTGATAAATCGTTTCGGACCATTTAATGGCCTCCAGAGTATCGGAGGAATGTGTACTTTCAACGTTTAATTACAACTTTATGTTAAATTAAAACACACTTTTCTCTGGTGGAGTGTCAATTAATGCAAAATTGTTGCTATGAATTGTCCGTAGCATTGTTAACTAATTTATGTTACACGCTATTTTATTTCGTATTAAAAATTGCCCCGCTGTTGCCCAGATCCTAAATAAGCGCTCGCTACTGAAATAATAAATATTGTAAAGAACATTTCCGTCCTAACTGGGAATCCAACCACGGATGTTTGTACGGGTCATATGACGTCTAACGTTAAGCCACCGAGATTGAATTACACTCTCATATCGAAGTGAGCTCTGTATTATCCACCCCATGGTCTCTTTAAAATGAACAGTAAGCTTAATTAATGAGACCCGAAAATTTAAATCCACTGTTACAGATACATTTTGTAACAGTTTATAGAACAAAGTTCAATCCATGATAAAAAAAATACTACCGTTAGAGACCGTCATCTGTTAAACTGTGAGCATCAAAATGATTCTTAAAACACTTTTAATACAGTTCCCGGTTATCATCGGATCTAAATTCCAAGAATGATGGACTATTTTTTTTTTGTCATGTAAATATTAAAATTGTTTACATCAGGTGCCGAAATAGTAGCCAAAACCATTTACATTTGTTGTTTTCGCTCTTCCCGTTGTTGTTCACATCATTTCAAAATCGCATCACAAAGTTTAAATACCGCTTTCATAGTTGATCCATTTTAAAACATCCCCCGCCAAATCACCATTCGACGTTGGCACTGCAATGTATTTTGGACGTGATAGAAATGACGACATATAACTATATTTCTAAAAGAATCATAAGGTATTAACCAATCCAATAACCAGAAACAATTACAAAGAATGGAATTATGCATTACGTATTTATTAAGTGTAGAAAAAGCAATTAAAATGCTATGCATAGAGCAATTTTGTAGAATTATAGGTGGCTCTAAATGCTGAAATCTTAACGCTGTTTCTAATACGAGTATGCATTTGAGAAGTGGACACACAGCATATGTCATCAGGGCCTTAACCGTAATCCTTGTTTCTAACATTGTCAAGGAGAATATAGTATGCTGTTTTACACTTAATTAAAATATTGTGTGACCATAATTATCTTTCTTTTTAAGTTTATTGAGTCTGTGATATGTTGGCAAAAATTGCTTAGTAATTATGCCTTTTATTGCACTGTCTGTTTGTTATTTCCAGCCCTATACTTAATAAATACGTTGATTTCATTAATGGATGTCTTATAATTACATTTAAGATATAGTTATCTATAATTCGGAACAATTTAATAATACATAACTTAGCACAAAATATATAGAAATCCAATCTAAACCGAATTCCATTTGGCATCCACTGTGCAGTCTTTTTCCCTCAAGAATTATGCTATTTTTGTCTTTCTAAATCAGTCCATGCTGTTACTAAAATTTTGATACTCTGCATTTGATGAGTTTTCTTCATTGTATTTTAAACAGTTATCCCTCTTAGTCAACATATGGCAGTGGAAATGTAAAATATTGTAATCATGTTAAAAATCGCAACTCGAGTTTTCGATGAAACCGCACGTTTCGATCACTCTAGAACACAAAAATACTATTTTCAGCGTAACTTCTGCGCATGTATCTGTGAATATGTCTATGCAATGCATATATCAACTTTAGTTAAAAACTAATGGACCACATTTCACAACATATGGGGGATAAGTCACTTCTGGGGGACCTTGGTGCTGATTAGATTATGGTACGATTCTTAAAAATAAAACTGTCTTTTTTTGCGAAATGGCCGGCAAAATTGTATGCATCCACTCTAGCTGAAAAACTAATTGACCAAAATTTACAAAATTCGGTGGATAAGTGACTTATAGACGATACTGGTACTGATTCGATTTTGGTATGATTCGGAGACAAAAAACCTGCCTTTTTTACAAAATGACCGGCAATAATTCTCAAAATCTAAAAGTTGAAAATGACATATGCTCAAATGTGTGAATTAAATGCAATTTTTATAAGCAATTTGTGAAATAATAATTTATGAAAATAATAAGATCAACACTGTAACTCTAGGGCTTACACATCTCGAGATATTTTGGTTTTTCGAATTTTTAACAAGTTGTCTTTGAAAATACATCTAGTTGAAAAAGGAATAGTGATTTGGAATAAAACTGTTAAGCCAGTGCACTTTAATATAATTATCCGAGTAAGTTTGTGCAGTTGACCTCAATTTACATAATTGTGAAATAAAAGGAAGATAAAAATAATTCGTTTATTTAGTGAAAGTCATGTACTGCCCACATCAGAATATTTTGTTTTTGCAGCAGTTCGCTTTAAATTTCAGCACCTATTATTTATCTTCATTTACATGACTAGAGAAGTAATGTTTTGTAAATAATGTTTAAACATTAGTTCTTAGAACTTTTTAGATGGATGTTTAAATTCATAATGTATATAGAATATATAATATATATAGTAGGTATATAGAATAATGTATATAGAATAATGTATATGGAATATTCAATAAATGTATATAGAATATGCATTTAATAATATACATACCAAACTTTTAAAACAAATACTGAAGAATTATTCCCCGCCATAATTTTTATACAACATATATCATAAACTTTACAATACCTTTTGATTAGCTATTTTTATAATTATTTTTATATAGATAAAATTACTAACATTGTTACATTTTTATCTGTGTATAATTAGTGTGTCGAAATATTGCGATTTTATAGTCCAAATTAACACCCAGAATATTCTGTTGAGACGCAGAAAATGTTTATTTTCCACTGAGGAGCTTATATTTTGAAGCACAGTCTATTTGATCAGCCCTCTTGTGGTGAGATCTCACCTTTTAATATTGTTGAGTGGTCAATCAATTTTGATCACTTAATTTCATTCCAAGTACTTAAGTGCTTTCCTTGGTAATCCACAAATTTATGTACATCAAAGCACCTCTGCTTCTCTTCTAGCGTGTGTTATCGTTGTAATAAATTCTCAAAATGAATAATTCCTAATTAATAATCTCCAGAGATCCATAAGAGGAATTAAGAAGAATTTCGAACTGTACATTATATTTAAATTTTTAAAAGGTCAGTTTTGAACATGTTACTTCAAATTTAACGTTTAACGCGACATTTTTGTAAATCTGTCATGTATTACAATTGCATATTTACAATCGTGGAATTATAATTCATTCAGTTATTTAGAAAAAATACTGTGCATTATATTAGTATTTGATTAATAATGCAGTGTCAAAGCAGAATACTGTTTTAGGGTTCATAACAGCTATTGGTTAATAAACATATTTATTTTCTAATTGTTCTTATGGGTTACACAATAATGTAAATTCTCTATAAAACAAAATCATGTTTTAGGATTCATAACAATTATTGATTAAAAAAAATCTAATGTTGGCAGCACATAACTTTCCTTATATAATGCAATAAATTTACTACTTTTGAAGTAAAAAAAATGGATTATTTATATAGTAGATACTTATATGCTTTCCAAGATATTGAATTTTCGTCAATGAGTCATCATTTCATTGATTTAGCGTCATTTTTATCGATTTGGCGAGTTTTTCGTTAATTTAGCAACATTTACAAACAGTCGCCAAGTTGGTGACATTCCACCAAATTCATCGCCAAAATTTCACCAAGCGTTATGGATGGTGAAAAAAGTTATTCTTACCGCAGGTAAATGACTATTGGCGTTCAAATACAAAGGTATTACTCAAATTATATTTTTTAATGAATGGAACGAGCTAGATCCACGAGAATGATGCCACCCAATTTGTTGCATGGTATTACATATGAAAAGTGAACACGTTTCCCAATAGAAAATATATATTTTTTTCATTTTATAAAATTTTTTGATAATTTTTTTGAAAAATGTGCAATATCTCGAGAACGGTTCATGTTAGCGTTCTAAAATTTATGTCAATCGTTTTCTAACGAAAATTACATAAGAAATGTCTATTTGCGTAACTTTATTAGAGGTTTTGATTTTTTCAAAATTTGATTTTTTCAAAATTTCACTGGAAAATCTACGGATTCTGAACATTCGATTGCGTATAAGTACAATAGGCTTCCAGTGTTTACGGATTGTAATTTTTGTACCAAATTTGGTTCAAATCGGTCCATTCGTTCTTCAGTTATCGTCTCACAGTCTCACTGACACACACACACACACAGAGACATTACTTCAAAAATTGTCGATTCGTGATCAGGGATGCTTGAAATGTGCTCTCCCGTCGAAAACTCGAATTCGAATTTTCGACCCTGTCACAATACTTTCCTTATACATTATGTATAAAAGAAAAGTAATAGGTTTCTTCTTTCATTGCTTTTTATGGGTTAAACAATACTGTGTAAATTCTCTATTTCAAATTACTTTCCTTGAGACATAGACAATACTCTTAAGTAACCATATGTCAGTTAGGTGACTACAGTTATTTCGAGGATGTTATAAGCCACCTTTTTCAGGCCAAAAGAATAGGGAGAACAGCAGACATACACCCTTAACCACCGTTAAAAACAAAGCCTAGTCACCTAACTGACATATGCTTGCTTTGAACAAGTAAGTTCTGTGAGTGCTTATCTCACTACAACAATTTGATTTTTTGTAGTCATAAAAGGTTTTTTTGTTGCGGAAGACGAAGTTATGTGAAACAAGAAACAGCTTACTCATCTGTGTTTTAAGGATACGTTTCTCTTGTTTGTGCACGAGGAGAATTTTTATTACTTTCCTTATATACATAATGTATAAGGAAAGTATTGTGACATGGTCGAAAATTCGAAATCGAGTTATCGGGAGAGCACGTTTCAAGCATCCCTGATCACGAATCAAACATTTTTGAAGTGATGTCTGTGTATGTGTGTGTGTGTGTGTGTGTGTGTGTGTGAAAGTATGTGTGTGTGTGTGTGTGTGTGTGTGAAAGTATATGTGTGTGTGTCAGTGAGCCTGTGGAGACGATAACTGACGAACGAATGGACCGATTCGAAACAAATTTGGTACAAAAATCACAATCCGTAAACACTGGAAGCTTATTGTTTTTATACGTAATCGAATGTTCAGAACCCCCCTAAATTTTCGAATAAATTTTTGAAAAAATCGTCAAAAAATCAAAACCACAAAAAAAGTTACGCAAATAGACATTTCTTATGTAATTTTTCATTAGAAAACGATTGACATCAATTTTAGAACGCTAACATGAACCGTTCTCGAGATATTGTACATTTTTCAAAAACATTATCAAAAAGTCATATAAAATAAAAATAAAAAATATTTCCTGTCGAAAAACATGTTCACTTTTCATATGTAATAAATTGCGATAAATTGGGTGACATCATTCTCGTGGATCTAGCTCGTTCCATTCATGAATAAAGATTCTTTGAATAATACTTTTGTATTTGAACGCCAATAGTCATTTATCTGCTCTAAGAATAACTTATTTCTCCGTCCCTAACGCTTGGCGAGATTTTGGCGACGAATTTGGCGAAATGTCGCCAACTTGGCGACTTTTTGAAATGTTGCCAAATTAACGAAAATCTCGCCAAATGGATAAAAATGACGCTAAATCAATGAAAATGACGACTAATTGTCGAAAATTCAATATCTATGAAAGAATATTAGTATCTACAATAAGAAAAACCTATTTTTTTACTGTAAAAGTAGTAAATTCATTACATGATATAAGGAAAGTCATGTGTTGCCCACATCAGATATTTTGCTTTTATGTTGTACTTTATGGTTATATAGCACATCCTTTGATAGCTAGAATGTTACTCACCATATCACTTTCCTTATATACATAATGTATAAGGAAAGTATTGTGACGGGGTTGAAAATTCGAATTCGAGTTTTCGACGGGAAAGCACGTTTTTAAAGCATCCCTGATCACGAATCAAACAGTTTTGAGGTGATGTCTGTATGTGCGTGTGTGTATGTGAAAGGATGTGTTTGTGTGCGTGCGTGTGCGTGTGTGTGTCAGTGAGTCTGTGGAGACGATATCTTACGAACGAATGGAGCGATTCGAATGAAATTTGTTACAAAAATCTGTGAATACTGGAAGCCTATTATTTTTAAACGCAATCGAATGTTCAGAACCCCTCTAAATTTTCGAGTGAAATTTTGAAAAAATCATCAATAAATCGAAACTTTTTATAAAGTTACGGAAATAGACATTTCTTATGTAATTTTTCCTTAGAAAACGATTGACATAGATCTCGATCTAGATTGACATACATCTCGAGATATTTTACATTTTTCAAATAAATTTATCAAAAAATCCCATAAATTAAAAAATATATATTATCTGTTGCGAAACATGTTCACTTTTCATATACAATATCATGCGATAAATTTGGTGACATCATTCTCGTGGATCTAGCTCGTTCCATTCATGAGAAAAGATACTTTGAGTAATACTTTTGTATTTGAACACCAATAGTCATTTATCTGCTAAAAGAATAACTTATTTCTCCGTCCATAACGCATGGCGAGATTTTGGCGACGAATTTAGCGAATATCGCTAACTTGGCGCCTTTTTATATATTGCCAAATTAACGAAAATCTCGCCAGATAGATAAAAATGACGCTACATCAATGAAAATAACGACTAATTGACGAAAATTCAATATCTTTGAAAGAATTTAACTATCGACTATAAGAATAACCTATTTCTTTTTACTGTAAAAGTAGTAAATTCATTGCATTATATAAAGAAAGTCATGGGCTGCCCTCATCAGATTTTTTTGCGTCATATTTTGTGTATTGCTCGTTTGAATAAAACTTAATTTTTCCAGATGTTATGACTTTCTTATATCCTGGTAATACACTTATCAATCTAAATGATTCGTTATAACAATATGCACAATTCAGTTCTAAATACATTACTAATGAATTTATTATAATCATATGGTATTTGAATTGCATTAACTAACTGCAGACTAATTTATATTACATATTATGAAACGTTTTCAATATATTTAGAATTTTATCCTAACTTTATCAAATTCTACATTAAACATCAAACCATGAAAAATAAAATGCACTTGCTCTTAAGTTTTTACATTTTGATTTCCAAAGAAAAATATTTTTCATCCATTGACTTCAACATATTTTAATATTCTTTTGAGTTGCATATGTATAACCCGAAAATACCATACGTTTAGCATTAAAATATGTTTGATGTTTTAGTACTTATGATGTTTGAGAATATCAAATCTATTTGTGATCAATGCTTGTGTTTTAAAAATGTTCTGTGGTACCGAACCTTTAAAAGTGCTGAACTGTTTATTGATATCTAGAGAGAAAATACGATTTACGCAATGATCTATAATGAGATTAGAATGGAAATTGCGTTTATATTTAATTGTGTATAAATATAAATCAGTTTAGATGTGTTTATTAAATATGCGTTAATATAATAAATTAAATCATAGCATAAATGTCTCTGAAAATAAAATTATAAAAGCAAGCGAAATTTCCGAAAACATTGGGATTCTTTCTTCAGTGAGTGCAAGACAGAAGCTTATCACCAAAACTTCTTGTTTTTTACGCTTTGCAAAAATAAGTTTAAGTCTTTCGAAGAAATAACCATTTTGTTAATCAAAATGTCAAGTTATTTTCAACTTTATTTTTTACTGTTCAAGTATTTTTTCAAGTTTATTTTTACTGTACTATATTCAACCCTGTTCTATATTCAATCAATTATATATTCGCAGAACTTCAACATTCTGTAACAGTGAATTTAGCTATTGAAGCCTAGTTCAATGTGAGTCTAGTTTAGCCATCTTGAAAGTCGAAGCCGTTTGTGTTGTAAAAGCACAGTAGAAATCGTCTCATCTGAAGGTATAGGGAAGATGACGATTCATCGTTGTAGCAGCAATCTTGACTCTGATACGATTTAAATGCACCATGCCCTGTAAGGGCCTGGTTGATGCAGAAGTTCTCATATTGGTACTTAGTGTTTACTCGTGGTAAGTAGCTATGGAACTTCGTTTCTTGACTAGTTTGGTCCCAACGTTTCTGCCACATTTCCAATAGTTTTTTCACGCCAAGGTCCTGGTTTGGTTTTTGAAAATGGAAATAGTAAGTAATTGGTTCATAGCTTCTTTAGTTAGATGGTCCTCTTCCTCGTTTCTCTCCATTCCTACGTGATCCTTGATCAAATATAATTGTATACTCCCACAATAATCGTAAATCATGTGCAGGGTTTCCTCTCAAATTCGTTGTTTATTGATTTTAAAGATTGTAAGACTGGCATAGATTTGCTGCAGATATGTATATTATCATATTATTTACTCATGATATATTCCACTGATTGATGGACGACATAAAGTTCAGCATTATATACGCTAAAGTCATCATTAAGTTGATATTTATAATGATATATCTTACAATTATTTATATATACAATATGAGCATAACTCACTTTGTTTTCCATCTTTGAGCCATCTGTGTAGATAGGGGAATCTGATATGTTTTCGCTTCTGTTATCTCATAATTTAATTATATTTTTTCATTGGTTTATTATTGGTCACTTTTACTTTGCAATATCGTGTGATTTTATCCAGTCTTTCAAATTGGACAGCTTCCTTCCTATGAGCTTATATATATTTTCTTCTGTATGGAGCTTGAAATATAAAAAAATCATCCTGCTGCCTTATAATATTGGTTATATTAAGTAGTCCTATCATTTCAAGTTGTAAGAGTTTCACTCTCTGTTTTTTGTGGTTTTTGTACCATATTATCGATTCATAACTGATTCCTTTTTCTGTAGACCTCAGATATATTCCCTTGATAATATTGGTTCGTACCCTTGATAATAATGTCCCATGTAGCTTTAACCAATCTGGTCAATTTCTGTTGAAATTGTCAACTTCGTCTTTCAATACCTTCAAATGCGGTATGAAGGTTCGATAGTTAATTGTAGATACTCTAACTCTTTAACACACTTAAATAATTTGTTATACAAGTTAATTGATGGGCTGTGCGTTATATTTTCTTAACAGAAACATAATATAATGTGATTTCTCAAAACTGAATTTGAGTCTATAATCATCAGTCCACTTTACCAGACAGACCAGAACTCTGCATCACGTTATCTGAAAACGTGTTGCAGCTGCACATATTTGTAGTCAGCTAAAATAATCTCTAGAGTCGATCATAAGGGCCTCCTTTGTAACTAGCAACAAAAAATTGGTTCGCAGCTTAATTCTTATGGTATGCCAATATCATATTTAAGTTAACTATTGGTGCTTTTAGGACAGATTTTCCTTTCATTCAGGAAGTTTCGAAATAATTTGGTAAATTGTATTACATTGTACGGCAATACTATCCAAAAATGTTGATACTAAGGTAATCTATTAAAAACGTTATGAGTATCCAATGATAAAGCACAGTTTCTTCCTTTTTCTTGTCAATGAAATACATCATCTTCTTGATAAAATAGATTGTATTTTTACCTCTCCTGAGTCCAAATTAACTTTCTGGAAGTAACTTGGCATTCTCCAGATGGTGCGTGAGCCTTTTTGCAATCAGTTTGTTTCTCAAACACTTTGCACTAAGTGGACAGTAAAAATATTGGACTATATGATTCCACATATTGTGAATATTTGCCCTCTTTAGGGTTTAAAATACATTTCACAAATGTTACGTTTCAAAAGCTTAAAAAATGTGCATTTAATATAGGAGTATTTGAAGATATTGACAAACCAAATTTGGTTAGCAAAATGCAGTTCTTTCATCACGTCAAGTTGTTGTTGTTGAGACCCAGACCGTCCGACCTACCAGAATGGTGTAAGGTAACTGTATGGACGGCCGGGAAGTGCCACCCAATTTAGACCGGAACCCAGTGGGGGAGGCATCCACAGGGACCGTACCCTCCTTCCCCTACCACCAACCTCTCGGAAGGCCATCACGTCAAGTGTGTTTGTTTTTTGTCAGGATATTTATTGCTTTCATTTCTCAGAGTACAATGTCCATCAGACATGCTGGTTGGTTGATAATGAACGACTACTTGAGGGCATGTAGTTTCTTGCTCGTCAATATTTAAGAAGTAATGAATCAAGATTTTTTTCCATTACATCAGAGTAATTTTCTATCATATACCTCCATTTTTTTAATAACCATACCTATCTTGCATCTATTATATGCTAATTGGTAGTGACTCCAATTGGAGTTATTTATGCCTATAATATCTAAATGTTTTCCTTAACTTCCTGCGCCTCCTTTACCTTTTACCTGCTCATCTGTTTTTTTACCTGCTCAAATAAAACATTAATGTAGTTAAAAGCATGAATAACGCAATATTGCTGATAAAAGCGCAAATAACACAATACCACAGTGTTGTTGCATTATCTAAGCCAAGAATACAGATGTATGTTGCATGATTGTGTTACTTGTGCTTCTATACGTTGCGCAAGTTTTCCTTATCAAGAGAAGTGTCATTAATTGCTGGGAGTATGCATGGCATTTGTTCCATGTTACTGACAACACCAAGATTAAGTTGCCAAACACCTTCTCCGAGAATATAATTACCAATGAGGTTGTAATAGCAAATACTAAAGCTTCTAAGGGACAATAAGAGGATAATTAGAGGGATTAAGGCGATATTCATTTCTTACTTCAACTCTTCGTACCTCCCATGAATGTTGTTGGAGGTCTACCATGGTAGCTTACTTGGCCCAGTTTGGTTTTGATAGGGTTAAAATGTATATTTATCAAACATGCAACTACAAATTCTAAATTTTACTCTCAAACTTAAAGGGAATAACAAGAGAAAATTTCATATTTCAAGCAGACTCCTGGCCAGGATGTTTTATTTATTAAATTTAAGGCTGCAGACAAATATATTTATGTTTCATATTTAAATATTTGCAAACGTATTTTGATTAAATGCCATGAATAGAAGTTAAGCGGAAATGTCATTTCTCATATTGTTATGAAAACAAATTCCGAAATGATGTTCTTTTATCTGATTAAATAACTTTCAAATATAAAGATGACTCAAATACGAGAAGCATGTACTTACATTAGCTATCTTTGATGCTTGTGCTCTAAAATTATATCAAAAGTCATATTTCCTTTGTACATCAATAGAACAACCGGATCAGATTGAATTTAAACATCAAAGAATTTAATTTTACAGTTTTTCGAAGAAAGCCTGTGTATTATGTTTTTGCAACATGATTATAAGTTACTTTGATGTGAGGATTTATGTTTACACTTAGAAGGGAAACATTATTAAAATAAATGAATTTTGTAAATGTATTTGTTTGAAGAATGAATAAGAAATGGAAAAGATTGTCCGTTTTTTAAAGCATATGCACCTGACTTTTATTTTTTATTCATTTACTACTTATGCTATTTTATTTAAACATAGTAGGATAACTGTGTGGTTATTAAAAACCTTTATATGGAATATCAGAGAAAAATAATACAAAAATAGAACATTTCCTGAAAAAATATTAAGTTTCCATCGGTATTAAAAGAAACATTGCTATCATAACCTTTAAATGCATAATATAATGTAGGAATTTTTGATTGATGACACAAAATTAAAGCATAATGAAAAAAGTTAAATATATACAGAACATTATAAAAAAAATCTGTTGTGGAAGTGAAATGCAGTGGAGAGACAGAGAAAGAGGGATCGAGAGAGAGAGAAAGCGAGTGAGAGAAGGAGAGAGAAGGAGGGGAGAAGGGGAGGGAGAGAGGGGGAAATCCATTCAAATGAATGTTTTTATTAATACAGAGATAGTTCACGCTCAAGAGATATTCTAATAGAAAAATAGCAGAAATATATTCCTTGGTAATGTAAATAAAGATTCCAAGTTAGTTAGCTGACCAGAAAAACACTTGAGTATTTAGCTGACCTCGCAAAGCATACATACTAAATAAAGAGGACGAGGAATGGGGGGGGGGAGATTCATGAGTGTGCTGGCAGCTCAGCTTGAGATTTGTTGGGTTGAATTTTGATTATCAAATCCAAAACCAAATCTTCAAGAATGTTCACACAAACTTGTATGGGCATGTAATTCATGCTGAAATGTCAGGAGAAAATACAAGTGACATCCTTTCCGTCAAGCAGCATATGTTTAGTGTCGAAATATGAACCGCAGCAATAATTGTAGTGATATCCCGGATGGTTAGAATTTAAGTATCTCTGTTCACAGCACTGTAGAGAAAAAACCAGTAGCCATAAGAACGCCAAATCTACGTGAGTGGTATGCTCTCTACAAAATTGGTAAAAGAATGACGCAAATATAAGTTAGTTCCAAAAATGACCGACAGGGAAAGAAATTGTGATGTGAACAGTCCCTTACAAAAATACAATTCAATGAAATGGCTTTACAATCGTTATACATATTAATTGCGAATTCCAAGTGGTATAAACATTTGGTAGATATTGACAACAGTCATAGGCACCCAAATATCACTTTAATTAATGCATCTAGAACATGTTATACGTGGAACGCAGAAGGGAAGAAGGTTGTAGAAAAACAAGTCATTGGCAGTATTTAGTATTTAATGCATCCACCGTGTTGAAGGAGCAACAACTGGTACTGTCTGTGACAGTGTTTGACATCTGCACGTAACTGATCTATTGTGATGTTACAAGTGTGCAAGATGATGTTGTTCTTCAGTTCTGCAGTGTTACGAATATCTTCCCGATAAATCATGCTTTTCAGGTAACTTCACAGACAAAAGTCACAAGGGTTCAGATCTGGTGAATAGGGTGACCATAAAGATGGGAATGCGTGACTGATTACTCGATTTTCTAAATGCTGTCGCGAAAACTGTTGAGCAGGTCGGCTAATGTAGGAAGGCACTCCACCTCGTTAGAATATGATAGATTTACGGCATCTTCGTTGTTGGAGATGAGTAATAACGATATTCTCCATTATGTCCCAGTAACACTGCGCAGCATCTGAACATGTCTTTGTGACTGGATTTCATAAAAAAAATTAGGGACCAATCAGAAATGTTGCTGTAAACCCAATCCAAGCGGTTAGCTTTGGAGAATGTAGGGGAATATGTTGAAACTGGTGGGGATTTTCCATTGCCCAGAGGCGGCTGTTTTCGGATTTTAACTGTTCCACCCAGAGAAAAATGTGCCTTATCACTCCACAATATATTCAAGGGTCAGTTGAAGTCTAACTGCATACATGCAATGGACATCTAAGAAAACGTTTTACGGATATCTGTATCATAACCTTATAAAGCTTGGTGAGGCAGGATATTATACGGATAACTTTCTAAAGCTTTCCGCAAACACTTATGTACTGTTGCGTAGGGCAGATCTAATTGTTTTGCTACAGCTCGAGAACTAATCCCTGCCTCACTGTAACTGGTCTTCTCAACAATAGCCGTTGTAACCTCTTCAGCCAGTAGCGTTGTCACAGGTTTTCTGCCTCATGCTGGTCGAACTGACAAGCTCCCAGTCTCCTCGAAGCGTTAAACCATTATCCGAATGCCACATATAGTCAGAGGACTTGTACGCAACGATTTCAAGCGTCTGTACTCGCGAAGATAGCCAGCAGCGTTTTCGCCATTTTTGTAAAACAACTTATATAATAAAGTATGGTCAGACAATGAGAGTTCTATTGCGATTATCGAATGTTTTCACAAAGCTTTGGAAGTGTTTTTATAGCAAATTGTGTTTAAAGAATTTTCATAAAGCAACGTCTTCTTTTGTTGATGCTGTATGGCACATTTGCAAAATGCTTGCCTAAATTACATATTCAAGGTTTATGACAGCTGATGGTCATTTACACCACTTACAAATTGTAATTAATATGCATTGCGAATATCAAGTTGTTTCATTGAATTATGTTTTTACTAGGGGTGGTTCGCAGCCCCATATCTTCCCTTATCGGTTATTTTTGGAACTATATTCTTTTTGCGTTATGTGTGTTCCCATGTTCTGAAATACATACCACGCAGCTTTGGCTTTCTTATGAACACTGTTTCCTTCTCTACAGTGCTCTGAACAGGGATATTTCAATTCAAACCACCCTCTATAACAACTCAACAAGCTAAAATGTTCTAAAGTATGATTGCATTAAACATTTTATGTACGTGTAATCGTAGAATATCGAAATTCTTATTTCATTCATCATTTTAAGAGATATACTCTTTCTTCAATCTCCACAGTTTAATTAAGAGGAAATTTATACTTTCATCAGTCTTCTTGCATTGTTTCATTAAACAAAAACTGTCATTAAAAAAATTTCAATAGCCTTGCACCATTTTGTTAAGTAATATAATGCGCTTTTTTTAAATGCAATGCATAGTTTTGTAAAAATAAAAATTAGGCTTACTTCATTCTTCATACACCTTTATATTGAGAAGAAAGCTAAGTTTTCTTCATTCCACATGCATCGTTATATAGACAACTATTTTGCCATTTGAATCTCCCAGCACCGTATTAAGAAGAATATTTTTTCTAGCTCCTTGCACCGTTTCATTAAGATAAATAATAGGGTTTCATCAATCGTTAAGGAAGAAATTAAACGTTCTATTAAAAAGTAATATCCTGCTTTATTAATTGTCCATGTATTTGTTTAAAGAATGGTTAATTTTATTGACTTATCATTATTGCTAAAGGGTACTTCAATGCACGAAAGGAGCAAAGGAGGGTCCATTTTTTACAAAGTGCATAAAATTACCTTGTTCCAATAATATTGTGACTGAGTTGTTCTAAAATATTTCGAATTTTTTTAAGTAAGGCATTTTCCACCGTCGTGATTCATATTACAGAGATATATATTCTCAACCAAGAATGCAAATTTTACATTCCCATTCCTTTGATGCGTGTGTGTTTCTGTAATTTATGTAAAAATAATACTTCAGATTTGTATTTTGACTTTAAAACATTAGGAAACGGTTTCGTTAGGGATAATGTTAAAAGAAATAATTTAGTCCTCTCTGGAAGGAACATTTTTGCACCATTTGAAATTTGCATTTCTACATTAAGCACAAGTTTGTACATATGCATGTTTTGCATAAAAGTTAATTATATGCAATGAAAATGATACATATGTATTTATTTAACACCTATATCAAAATATGCATACTCAATGAGCAAAATTTTAGACGACGTAATTGCGCACAGATTATTGTGCATAATGCTACAAAATGTATGTTGCTTGATTGTCTGTTAAATTTTTTGTTCTTAAGGCTAGTTAATTTCGTTGATTGTTATCATATTTTAGTTTTTCTTCTTCGCAAATAATTTTTAACACTTTACAACAAAGTTGAAAAGTGTTTATGACTTTGTTTATTCTGTCTGTCTATCCTTTAACACAATAACTGCCGTAAAAATGACTTAATTAAAATGAAATTTTAGTATGTTATTCAGACGGTCTGTGGGACCTATGGAAATATAAATGAATAATATCACCCAATTAGTTTTGGAATGAACCCGGGTTGAAAAAATGAAATACATTGAACCCTATCGGACCTAATTTTTCAAACATTTTTTAAGCAAATTTAAAATTCACAAATTGCTACGAAAATTTTAGGAAATATTCAAATTATCCCATAAAATATATAAAATAAAATTCAGCAAACTATATTCAGTAATTTTTTAAATAAAAATTAAAATAATAATAACACCTCTTATATGAACCGATCACGTGACCATGATATGAAAAGATCCCGTGATCCAATTCAAAATGATATATGGCATCCATCTTGTCTCAAAATCGTGAGTTTTAAAGTTCTTTTTAATTCATATTGAGAGCTGAATCCGTCCTAAAACCACTTTATTTTTGCTTAAATTCTGTGCATCTACATACTGAAACAACGCAATTACAATTTATTTGAGTTTAAATGCTCATCCAAATTTGATTATTTCTACAACGAAGCCTATTTTTCACCTATGTAAAATGTAAACAGCAAAATATGTAGAATGACTTGAATTAGAATTGCTGTATTTCTTTAACACAAAATCATTTAGTTCATGGAGTCTGCTTAGCTGATATGAATGAAATATTCATTGATTTTACAAAGAGAAGGACGATTTTTTTCGATGAAGTTTTACACATAGAGTTCAATTATTTGTAGCTCCATGGTCTTAATTTTTAAATAAAATAAATTATTTTAGTATTGTGATGAATGAAATGAATGGAAAAATGTTTATGCATGCAATGCTGCTTTTATTGAGAGAGCCAGGCGTGTTATATTCGATGGCGTCATTTGAATAAATTACAGTTGTTTTCGATGAAGTTTTCAAATTAAAAAAATTATTGTAGTATTATGATAATTTTAAAACGTAACCGAGGAATGTATTTCATTTTTGAGATGTTTAAACCAAGTAATTTACATTTCAATGCCGTCATTTGAATGAAGTTTATTTTTTTCAATGAAGTTTTAAGTTTTCAAATATAATAAATTAATGTAGTATTGTGATAATTTTTTAAATATTATCGAGGAATATATCGCATTTTAGAGATTTTTAAATGAAATTGCATCGAACTTGGAAAGTGTTTCGTAATCAATGCTTTAGGTATGATTGATCTTTCTTGTTTCTATTTTACTTTCCATGCAATAAATGGTAATGTATAAATAAAATATTAAAATTGAGTCAATAAAATGTATTAAAAATTTGAAAATAAAAGATACCAAAAATGGAATCTGAGTCGAGTTGAGTTGAATTCCAGTTAATTTATATTCAGAATTTGATGAATTTTTTGCACTGTATATTCAGCAGATATTACTGTCCTTACAATACATGCTAATGATTCGGAAATATATTGGAATCATGTTAAAAATCGCAACTCCAGTTTTCTAAGAATCTACACATTTGGAGCCTTCTAGAATCCCAAAACACCAATTTTAGCGTATCTCTAAGTGTCTGTGTAAATGTCTGTAAAATGTATGTATCCATTCTAGCTAAAAAAACTGGTTTATAAAATTTCACAAAATGTGGTAGATAAGTTGCTTGTAGCTTACTTTGATGATGATTAGATTTTGGTACAATTCGGAAAAAAAAGAACCTTTCTTTTTTTTTTTTGCAAAATGTCCCTTAAAAATCGTATGTATTCACTCTAGCTGAAAAAACAATGTACCAAATTTCACAAGATATGGTAGATAAGTAGCTTGTAGATGATACTGGTGCTAATTAGAATTTGGTAGAATTGGAAAAAAACCCTGCTTTTTTGCAAAAATTTGACAAGAATTGTCAAAATCTAAAGTAAGAGGCTACATATATCCAAATGTATGTATTAAATAATAGTTTCAGGCGCACCTTTTGCCCATGAAAAAATAAGCCCAATCCTATAAATATAGACCTATCCGCTCTTAAAGTAGTTTAGATGTCTCGCATTTTGCTATGTCACATTTGCTACATCCAGCCTCCAAATTAGAACGAGACTTGAATTAAAACTGCAAATTCAGTGTAATTTGAAATAATTATCTGGGTTATTTTGAACGATAAAACTTAATTTAGTAAAATATGAATGAAAGAAAGAAAAAATGAATTTGAATCCGCAGCGAAAGACATGTGTTGTCTACATAAAATAGTTATAATTTATATGTATTTTAAAAAAAATGCCAGTTTGGTATTCCTACACATGTTCATACTGTAATGCAATCAATATGAATATTTATGGAAAATATATGTTGAGTACTATATTTGCATAGTGTTGTTCACACACATTTTATATTTCAAATATCAATGAGGTAATCCATAAACATATGAAACACTTAAAAATGTCAAAAATATATATAAATGGTTGTATGTAAATACCATACCAGAGCATGTGTATTGGCGATTACATATGCATTTATATTTTAAAAGGTATGCTTGTATCAGCATGAAATGTAAATTTTATAAAACTTTTGTTTATAGTAATATTTTGTTTACAGTGTAATACTTTTCTTTTGTTTAACATTCTGGATATAAATCTTGAACACACCCTTATGCATTCTAGACACCATGTGTCCACGAACACATACTTCACTTCTTGAACTCTAATTGTCAAATGCCGCAGCTACTGGTACTGGTACTGTGCAGTCATTGCTTTCATATTTTTATAACGACGGTTATTCTTAATTGACTGTTTATATGTTCAACTTTTTCTGCTTGTTGTCACATCATTTTGTCTGAGGTCGAGTTAAGCCCTCCATATATTTTATTAGTTGATCCTCAGGGCGATGCAGCAACACTTCTTCGTTGGCCACCTTATGTACGAATCTGTATAATTTACGCCTTGGCCCCAAGGAGAAATCTGACCCAAACAGAACTGTAGTTTATTTGCACTGAATGTATTGGGGTCATGACCGTTCCGGCCCGAACTGACGCAAATCGGATCCTGTGAGTCTGCGCTTTGTTTCGTATATCGCATAATATAAATCTTCAAAACAACATCAATATCTTCTGATCTCACACCTTTAATACCTACTTTCCGATGTTGTTATTTGCATTGGGAGCACAATCCTTTTGAAACGACCCTTTAGGCGGGGTTTAATGCCCTAATAGTATTTTTATAACTTTTAAAAAGTATTATTTTTTAGCTTGTAACTGTGTTTTAAAAATAATGTCATATAAAAATGCCAAATAAACATATGAACATAACTTGCTGAAATAAGACCTAAATTGAATTAATTCATTACATATCAAAGAAAAGCAAAACACTAAATTCATAGCTCAAAATTATTTCACTCCTAACACTGTCTTTCCAACCGATAAAAAATAACTCCATAGAAAAATATATTCTACTTTGACAAATAGAATATCAAACAGGAATGTAAAAAAAAATTCAAACATTTACAACCTGAATAAATGTTACCGTTCTTATTTCTTATGTTTCGCATATCTATAAAATCTCAAGAACATTTTATCGTGCACATTAGTTTACTTAATCGATTGAGCATTTTTTTTTTCTTTTAGGAAAGAACTTATGGCGGATGTTGTAATTCCTAGCGGCGCTTAAAAAGGGATTATTGTATTCGTATTTTCTGCGCCAATATTTCTTGTAAATGCAGACGGTTAAGCTGCTAGTAATTTGTCATGTGGTTAGGAGTATGTTTGGTATTTCAAAAAGATATTCTTAAGGCTGTAAAATAACATTCTAGCTCAATTTTATTATCTAATATTGAAATTTCGCTCTTTTAAGTATCCATATAGGAAATATATTATGGACAGTAGAGTTAGCTCAAAGTAGAAACCTGAGCAATCGAAATTGATAGCTGATTGGGGGTTTGTGATTGAAAAATAATTGTGAAATAAGTACGTATGACTGAAGAGCATACAAATCCTACATATAGGAGATTATGAATAATAACTTCTATTTCTACTGTGCCCCGTAATTTGAATCTACCGAAGAACCTACTATGGGTCACATGAAAAATATTTCTATCTTGAATAAAAAATCACATAAAGTGGCGAAACATGATATTTGGGGTGCAAAAAAATCGAGGACCCAAATTAAGTAGCAATAAAAGTATTATGCTATATATTTTAGCAAGGCTATCTTACATAATAAAGAAAATGGTATGTTTGTGTATGAGTGTGTTTCTGATTGTGCGGTCTATAGTGGGCTATTTACGGGAGTGAAATTTAGTACAGATGCACTTCAGGACCAGGAAGGGCGTGCCCCGTTGTTATTTTTCCTAATTTCGAATTAGTTTCTAGTTATTTTACGTTTTACCTCGATTTACAGCGATTTGGGGCGATATTCAATTTGGTTGATTACATAGCGACCGAAAACATTATCACGGAGGTCTTATATTGACACCCTGGGAAAGATAAAAAAAAATTATATTTCAAACAAACTTTAAACGGAATCCATTCCATACGATTAAAAGACAATGCTTTTAATTTCTTTAATATGTATATAATTTTCGCTCATTTAAAATGACCACGCTTTTTATATTAGTATATAAATATTGACTGCCAATTCAGTGTTTGTAACTTAATAATAACTACTTTAAATATTACAGATTGATCCTAAAATGTATTGTTGGAGCCACCCGTTCATGAATTATTAATTTGTTTAGTGCTATTAAACTTTTTGAATCAGCGAGCCATTTTCGCGTTGACACCCGGACCCTGCGATTAAAGTCCATCGAAGTACTGAAGCCACGTCTACATTTGAGCATGCGTATAAAGGGAAAAACCTTTACTTTCGCATTTCCGTAAGTGACGTGCTGTATATATAATCAACTGCAACTTGATGTGTTATTTGGAGTTTTTATATTAATCGTGAGAATGGTTTTAGTTCAAAACAGGACCATATTTCATTTATAAGTAGTACTTGTATTTGTAGGGCCCAAATAATGCTGAGCAATTCGTTCTACTAGAAATAGAGAAATTTCGTTATTTGCGGAAGATATGACCAATATATGAATTGTTCTAATTGTACTGAAATTGTACTTCGCAACTTTGTGATCGGCGTATATTCTAGAAAATACCTGCACCGGTTTAGCCAAGTATGAAACTTGCTTTTGTAATTTGAGTACTTCGGGATCCTGATCAATAGCTTTCACAGAAGGTGAATACATTTCTTGACTGTAATCTGACATTTTATCCGCCATTTCATCTAATTTGGGAAATCCCTAAATGCTTACTGACAAAATAGCCTGCATATTACTGGGTAATCTCATCATTCAAACTGCTTTCCAACATAAATCATCTACCTGGTTATCATTCAATTATGGCATTTTCCTTAGAAATGATGAAGGGTTTTTACTCTCTAGTTCTACAGCCTGTAAGAAAGCTTTTGATTTCTTGCCTGCTATGTCTCAAATTCTATAATAAACCTAGTTTTCATTGACTCATATGACGCATCTGCTGAAATTTGGTATACTAAATCTGAAAAATCTGATGTGGGCAACACATGACTTTCCTTATATAATGTAATGAATTTTATACTTTGACAGTAAAAAAATAGGTTTTTCTTATAGTAGATACTAATATTCTTTCCAAGATATTGAATTTTCGACAATTAGTCGTCATTTTCATTGATTTAGCGTCATATTTATCCATTTGGCGAGATTTTCGTTAATTTGGCAACATTTCAAAAAAGTCGCCGAGTTGACGACATTCCGCCAAATTCGTCGCCAAAATCTCGCCAAGTGTTATGGACGAAGAAATAAGTTATTCTTACAGCAGATAAATGACTATTGGCGTTCAAATACAAAAGTCTTATTTAAAGTATATTTTGTCATGAATGGAACGAGCTAGATCCATACATGTACTTATTTCTCAGCAATTTTAACACACTCTCAAAGAATCAATATTGATAAAAATATCACAGCATCTATAGCTGAACTAATGCACCTTGAAGCCTTATTTCAAAATTTTAACTAGATTTCCTTAAATTAAATTTTCAAACATTTTTAAAGTGTACAATCTTTCTATTTCTTCAGATATTAATAGACATTTTTGTAAAAAAGTTGAAAAATAGTCCAATTTTCAGCTTTACTTTATTTCGTCGGATACCTATGACATTGCTGTACGTAAGTAAAAAAATAATTCAATATACAGCTTCGCTTCTGTATATAATAAAAATTTTTATGAAGCGATTGAATAATAAATAAGACTGATAAATTTCAACCGTCTTAAGAAAGTATTGAAATAAGTCTCAGCCAAAAAACGTGTAAAACTTATAGCCAACAAAATTGTTATACTGAGTCCTATCTTTAAAATTTCACAGCTGCTTAGAGCACAAATATTCTGCACAGGTACAGCTATACATATTAAAAGAAGATGACTGTATGTGTGTATTTGCAGTATGCATTGGGATACCTAAGTTCCTGTAAGGCGATAAAATTTATTGCACAGGCACTTCAAGACCCAGGACGATGCTCCTCGGTGATATACTGATATTTGTCGCTTTGTTTTTCTTATAAGCAGATTTATTATTAAAGCGTGCCTTAAATTTTGTTCACCGGAACAAATTCTCGAATATCAAAGAAAGTATGCTTTACAAATATGCTCGCTTATAAGAAAAATATAAATAAACACATAAACTGCTGCGTAAGCGAGCTATACTACAAACCCCCGGGAAATGGCATGTACACATTCTAGTACAAAATAATATAAAAAATACAGTTTGATTAAACTAATAGAATATTAATGAAAATAACTTATTAAAACATTCACACATTTACAGACTTACCACATAAACAAATGCTACGATCTTTATTTTTACTTTCCTTATATACATAATGTATAAGGAAAGTATTGTGACGGGGTCGAAAATTCGAATTCGAGTTTTCGACGGGAGAGCACGTTTCAAGCATCCCTGATCACGAATCAAACATTTTTGGAGTGATGTCTGTGTGTGTGTGTGTGTGTGTGTGTGTGTGAAAGTATGTGTGTATGTGTGTGTGTCAGTGAGTCTGTGGAGACGATAACTGACGAACGAATGGACCGATTCGAACCAAATTTGGTACAAAAATCACAATCCATAAACACTGGAAGCCTATTGTTTTTATACGTAATCGAATGTTCAGAACCTCCCTAAATTTTCGAATGAAATTTTGAAAAAATCGTCAAAAAATCAAAACCGCTAATAAAGTTACGCAAATAGACATTTCTTATGTAATTTTTCATTAGAAAACGATTGGCATAAATTTTAGAAGGCTAACATGAACCGTTCTCGAGATATTGTACATTTTTCAAAAAAATTATGAAAAAGTCACATAAAAAAAAATTCCTATTGAGAAACATGTTCACTTTTCATATGTAATACCATGCGATAAATTGAGTGACATCATTCTCGTGGATCTAGCTCGTTCCATTCATGAAAAAATATACTTTGAATAATACTTTTGTATTTGAACGCCAATAGTCATTTATCTGCTGTAAGAATAACTTTTTTCTTAGTACATAACTCTTGGCGAGATTTTGGCGACGAATTTGGCGAAATGTCGCCAACTTGGCGACTTTTTGAAATGTTGCCAAATTAACGTAAATCTCGTCAAATGGATAAAAATGACGCTAAATCAATGAAAATGACAACTAATTGTCGAAAATTCAATACCTTGGAAAGAATATTAGTATCTACTATAAGAAAAAACTATTTTTTTACTGTAAAAGTAGTAAATTCATTACATTATATAAGGAAAGTCATGTGTTGCCCACATCAGATTTTTTTAAAATGAAATGTGACTATCTTAGGAACGGAGGTGTGTCTGAATACACCCAAATCACTATGTATTTCCCAAAACAATTGACCAATGATCCAATATGAAAAATTTTTGTGTCAGGCCACGCCTTCCCGGTATTTCGTTCGTACCTCTCATGTAGACGTTCCTCGCCGATTAAAAGCCGCTTCTTAAGATTGAATGCGATTCCAATTTGAGTTCACGTTTAAAGATTATATCAGTGTTATGGTTTTCAAAATTTTTTGACATACGGTAAACTTGTATTGAAGACTTGTGTTGAAGACTTGTCAAGCGCTTTATTACTTTCCTTATATACATAATGTATAAGGAAAGTCTTGTGACGGGGTCAAAAATTCGAATTAGAGTTTTCGACGGGAGAGCACGTTTCAAGCATCCCTGATCACGAATCACACATTTTTGAGGTGATGTCTGTGTGTGTGTCTGTCAGTAAGTCTGTGGAGACGATATCTCACGAACGACTGGACCGATTCGAACAAAATGTGGTACAAAAATCACAATCCGTAAACGCTGGAAGTCTATTGTTTTTATACGCAATCGAATGTTCAGAACATCCCTAAATTTTCAAGAGAAATTTTGAAAAAATCGTCAAAAAATCAAAACCGCTAATAAAGTTACCCAAATAGACATTTCTTATGTAATTTTTCATTAGAAAACGATTGACCTAAATTTTAGAACGCTAACATGAACCGTTCTCAAGATATTGCACATTTTTCCAAAAAATTATCAAAAAGTTATATATAATAAAAAAAAATATTTCCTATTGAGAAACATGTTCACTTTTCATATGTAGTACCATGCGATAAATTGGGTGACATCATTCTCGTGAATCTAGCTCATTCCATTCATGAAAAAAGATACTTTGAGTAATACTTTTGTATTTAAACGCCAATAGTCATTTATCTGCTGTAAGAATAACTTATTTCTCCGTCTGTAACGCTTGGCGAGATTTTGGCGACGAATTTGGCAGAATGTCGCCAACTTGGCGACATTTTTATTTGTTGCCAAATTAACAAAAATATCGCCAAATGGATAAAAATGACGCTAAATCAATGAAAATGACGACTAATTGAAGAAAATTCAATATATTGGAAAGAATATAAGTATCTACTATAAGAATAACATTTTTTTAACTGTAAAAGTAGTAAATTCATTGCATTATATAAGGAAAGTCATGTGTTGCTCACATCAGATTTTTTACTTATGAACCGTTCTATAAATTTTCAAGTGCATTTTATTGCGCCCTTTAGTTTATTTAATCGATAGATCTAAGTCTTTATTACTTTCCTTATATACATAATGTATAAGGAAAGTATTGTGACGGGGTCGAAAATTCGAATTCGAGTTTTCGACGGGAGAGCACGTTTCAAGCATCCCTGATCACGAATCAAACATTTTTGGAGTGATGTCTGTGTGTGTGTGTGTGTGTGTGTGTGTGTGAAAGTATGTGTGTATGTGTGTGTGTCAGTGAGTCTGTGGAGACGATAACTGACGAACGAATGGACCGATTCGAACCAAATTTGGTACAAAAATCACAATCCGTAAACACTGGAAGCCTATTGTTTTTATACGTAATCGAATGTTCAGAACCTCCCTAAATTTTCGAATGAAATTTTGAAAAAATCGTCAAAAAATCAAAACCGCTAATAAAGTTACGCAAATAGACATTTCTTATGTAATTTTTCATTAGAAAACGATTGGCATAAATTTTAGAAGGCTAACATGAACCGTTCTCGAGATATTGTACATTTTTCAAAAAAATTATGAAAAAGTCACATAAAAAAAATTCCTATTGAGAAACATGTTCACTTTTCATATGTAATACCATGCGATAAATTGAGTGACATCATTCTCGTGGATCTAGCTCGTTCCATTCATGAAAAAATATACTTTGAATAATACTTTTGTATTTGAACGCCAATAGTCATTTATCTGCTGTAAGAATAACTTTTTTCTTAGTGCATAACTCTTGGCGAGATTTTGGCGACGAATTTGGCGAAATGTCGCCAACTTGGCGACTTTTTGAAATGTTGCCAAATTAACGCAAATCTCGTCAAATGGATAAAAATGACGCTAAATCAATGAAAATGACAACTAATTGTCGAAAATTCAATATCTTGGAAAGAATATTAGTACCTACTATAAGAAAAACCTATTTTTTTACTGTAAAAGTAGTAAATTCATTACATTATATAAGGAAAGTCATGTGTTGCCCACATCAGATTTTTTTCTTTCCGGAGTGGTCTGATATCGAATGTGTAATTCCTGGAGGCGCTTAAAAAGAAATTACTGTATTCGTATTTTCGGTGTCGATATTTCTTGTAAGTCCAGAGCGTTAAGCTTTGACAAATGTGTCATGTTGTTTTGAAGGCTTTTGTTTCCAGTGAATTTTTAATAGTCGTATGTATTGATTTAGAAGGTATTGCAATATATCATAGATAAATTTTAAGAAATGTTTATTTTAAATTTTTGTGTAATGTTAAACTGCGGCAGACCTGATGGTAAAAAATCTTAAAGAATAAAACTTGGAGAAAAATTGTATCTGGTGAACTATTGGGCGTAATCTCACATTGGATCTGTATAGATAATTATTTTAAATTCATCTACAGTAACTTTTGCAAATTTTATGATTTGTAAAAATAGCCATGTCGTTAATCAGGTTAAAAACTATTCAGCCTAATTTTATTAATTAGAGATCATTGACCGAAATACATACTGTAGATTAAGAATTTTAATTAGTTCATTAAGTTTCTTTATACGAAATGGTAAGCCATTGCCAGAAAGTACATGTCGCTCTTTCAAGAGGGTATGGGAATGTTTACAGTCCATGAGTAAAACTATAGATACCATGTGGAAGGGTTAATCTCAGACGAAAATTTCACTAAGAATGCATGAGTATCATTTTAATGCAGTGGGGTATAGCTCGACTTTTGATCTAAGTTCGTTGGCCATAGAATGTCTTCGACAATCGATATTAGATTTTTAAGAAACTTTTGGTAAGCGATGTCACACAGTCTTCCTTCTGTGATTAGCAGTCCATTGCTGTTGGATATGTTCTTTCCACTGAGTCTCTGTCGCCTTTGATTGCCTGAAGAGAAAGTTGCATGATGCAACTTGAGTGTCACGTGATTTTCCTTAATAAATTTATATATTTGGATTCATAAAAACTGTCCAATGTATTTTGCATTTTGTCTCCTGGCTGTCTGGGTTTTTGATTGACTGGAACCTTGCGTATTGTGTTCTTGCCAAATAAAAAATGACTATGACTTAAAAGGTCTATGTGCTATTTGAAGGAGCCAGCAAGGTACCAGCAAGTTACACTAAACTTGTATATCTCCAGTCCCTCAGGTACTTCGCACAAACTTGAGATTTTGAGATTTTACAGCGTTTTTGGAAGGAGTTGTTTTATACTTAGCGGATACTATAAAGTGATGATTTTGAGAAATTGACGTATTTTGATGAAAATAAGAAGTATTTTATATGTGTCCTGCATATCTTGAACTAAGAATATAGAAGTTTCTAGGTTCAATAATGATATATAGATGTAAGAAACTTTACGCGCAGATGGATAGCGCAATGTGAAATCATTTAAATGGCACTGTACTATTTAAAATTAATTAAACAAACATGATAGGAACAATATGCTGAAACTTCTTGTGTCCCCTTTATTGGGCAGATGATTCAGTTTGTTACACCACGTAATTACAACTAAAATGTAGCAAAAACTGGATATAACTTAATTGAAACTAATACTGGACGTTCCATATATGCGTCTTATACTAAAAATAACACATGAATTGTATGTTATGTCTATATGATTGACACTGAATATAAATATATGAATGACACATTAAGATACGTATCTCTGACCCTGGTTAATCCATTAATATGATACTGATATTGAATTTTCCATAAATGGGATTATCACTTAAGTGAATATATATAAAGTGACAAGTTAAAATGAAAGAAGGCAAATTATTTAGATAAGATGAAATAATAATACCAATATAAATATGTCTTTGGTACTTAATAAAATAAAACATATAATTTTTTTGACTTGTCTGCTTATATAAAATAATTAAAGTTGAATCTTCGCTATACAAATCCTGACCTGGAAAAGGTGAAGCTAATTTTACTGTAAATAGTCTTTAATAGCAAGCACGCAGAATTCCAAGCACAGACATCCTAGACAAATCATAATTTCTTAAACCTGTTGGCCATTGACAGTAAAAACCCCATGTAAGTTAAATGATTCTCTATGTATAAATTTCTATAACTTTGTTAAATATGTAAAATGAAACATTAATATATATAATATGCACATCTTCGTGAGATAGCGTTTCAAAAATATACCAGTCGCCCAATTAACCTATGCAAAAAGGAAAATGGCAAATTCAATAAAACAAACTCTAGAAATGGAAATTTATTACTTAGATTTTCTTGAGACTTACCAGCTTCACCAATCGGATAAGAAACATAACACGAAATGAAGACTCATACTTTACTTAATATAATATTTTATAGGATTGTTAAGCAAAAAATTGAAACATTTACAAACTAAACATATGTTACCATCTTCATTTCTCCTGTCTGATCCCCTGCTATATAAATTTTCAAGATAATTTTATCGTGTACATTCGTTTGCTTAATCGATTGAGCAAGACCTTTATTTTCTTTCACGGGCGAGCTTATGGCGGATGTTGTAATTCCTGAAGGCGCTTACGAAGGATTATAGTATTCGTATTCGGCAATATATCATGTAAGCGCAGATAGTTAAGCCTAGAGTAATTTGTCATGTAGTTAGAGATGTATTTGACATTTCAAATAGTCATACATAAGGTTTTGGAGAGTTAAAAGAATTTTATAGAGGTTTTACTTTTCAGAATATTGAATTTTTAAGTTTTGTGTCGTTATTTTAAAATAAAATGGTACCGTAAGAGAGGATTTCATTTATATATAAAATAAAATATTATATTGTGATTATATTTAAATCATATTAAGCATTTTGTAATGGAATAAATACCTTACATAGTTTATAAATAAGTGTTTTGATAACAGCCGCATGAGATTTTTTAATTATTTTAAAAGTTTCGAAGATAAAAAAATAGATGTATGTATGTTTTCCATTTAATTACGTTTAATTACAGAAGATAGTTTAGCCTATGTGAATAAAAATATGTTCGGCTTATTCGTTTTACATTTCTTCTTTCTAGTATCGTACACTGGTACTCAAACAATTTGCATCACAAACATATTTCCGTGATTATGGAGAATAGGGACAATAACATATTTTAAGAACTTGAATTGTAAACGCAATGGATTGTAGGCGTATAAATGAATTATAGACATTTACTGGACTGGTTACATTTTATGATTTCAGCAATGTTACGTTTAAGAAACATTTCATTACGTAAACCAATTGAAACTATTTTATTTCGAGGTATTAATTGGTTAGACTTTACTATTATGTGTGATAATATTTTCTTTAATTTTAATCCCTGTTTAGACCGTCGGACCTATGTGTCCTAAATATAAATTTCCACGAGGTCACATAATTATCCTTTCACGTGCGGACCAGTATAATAAAATGACAAAGTTTTAACAATTCAAAACCACTTTGTCCATTTGTCCATTGTAACGGTCATTTCACACATCCTTTGTCCATTGTAATGGGCGTTTCACATATCATTTGTCCATTGTAATGGGCACATGATTCAGCGCTCATTTTGTCTTAATTAGTACCAGAAATAAAATAAAACAATTTTCTATGCTTAATAAGCTTTATATCTTCATGCCATAATAAACTTATATGGATTGCATGAAGTACCACTGACGTATTTAGATGAATTGATTCATATAAATTGATAAAAAAATGCTTAGCTTAATATAAACAAGAACATGACGACAATTTCAAAGAATGCAAAAATTTCAACAGCTGTTAATTGTTTCCCAACCAGAAAACGTAAAACTCTCAAAATATCAGTTATTCATATATTCGTAGACATAAGTTATAACACTATGTATTCCATGAATTTAAATAAATAAGAATTTATAATGTATGGCCATTGGAATGAACAGCATATTTTAAAGGGTTAAAATCAATAAGTTTCCAGTATTTACCGTTCTTAATACCAATTCGTTGCCTTACTCGCAACGCTCCATTCCATCATGAGATATCGAATCTATTCTCATGGACAACTACATACTAACATACATAAATTCAGCTCCTCAAAAACGTTTGATTTCAGTTCAGAGATGCTTGAAACGTGATCTTCCATACAAAGCTCTAATTCGAATTTTCAACACAGTTATAATACTATGCCTATACTGTGTTTGTAAGGTAAGTAATACATTAAACTATATATGTAAAGTCCAAATCTATCAAACCCACAAAATCTAATTGTATGATTGATGTATTTTTAACTCTACAAAACTGAAATTGCTTTATAAATTTGAAGCTAGACAGAAAATATCACGAAACCCCTAATCTATTAATCCAAATATCAATAACTATATAAGCAGTAAATGGAGTTACAGTACAGTAATTGTAATACTGTATAAGCACTTATCAATGTAATAATACAGGATACCGTATTATTTCTTTGTTCTAATGTTTTATGTCTGCATTGTTACGATTAATATTCTATGAATCAGCGCTGTGAGTTTCTGACATTGATATATTCTTATTCGTAAGTGATTTTAGGGGAATAATATATTGAAGGAAAACAATAGGTCTTAAGTTCTTGATATTTACTTCATCGCAATTGCTAGTTATTGGTTCTGCATTGTCAATTATGATATATTTTATTTAACATTAAACAGATAAGTTATTGAGATTATTTGAAAGCATACATATTGTGCACGATTTATTTTTCCTTTTAATACATAATTAAAAATATTAATTATGACTGTAAATTTCGGTAAGTATGCAAAATATATGAAATTGTGAATATAATAGAATGAATAACGGTTATAATAGAATACAATAAGAATTAGAATGTAATATAATATAATAAGAACATATTGTGATATAAATACTTACATTTTAGGTATATTTTCAATGTGTATGTTGGATAAATACAATTTTGAAAAAAGTATTCATTCTCCATACATCTTGGCGTTGTTATGGCAGAATAATGTATCTGATACATAGATATATCATTTAATATGTCTAAATGTATATTTATTTAATAGGTTACAGTTTTATTAAAGTCTTACATAAATTATCAAAGCAGATAACGGAAATCTAATATAGTTTTTGTTCAAAAATGAAGTCACTTGTTACGTTAACGACATTTACACACATACTCAGAATTAGCGAAATAAACATTGCAGAGAAATCGGATTTATTTCGTTTGATACAGAATCGAATACTTTATTTTTGTGTGACTGCAAGAAAACCGAAGTGTCGCAAGGTGCTTAAAGTGATGATATATACCTCTGAGCTTTACCATACCTAAGGACAGTGCCGTTGAACACATGAGAAAGTAAACGGAATGATTTAGTACAGACCGTTGTATTAAATATCCAAATTTCTCCCATTTGGAGATGTACGTGTCAGGGAGTATAAAGCTAGAGAGTCTACAAAGCAACTCGGGACTTCTGCGGATCCAACACCCAATGTCGTTCCGACGCTTTTAAACATGCACAATTACCAACCTTCGAAATCTAAACTGAAAGAACTGGAGGGAAATTTATTTCGTTGTACCAATAGGTTAAAAGTAAAGGCTTTAAACTGGAGTGTTATTTTTTTAAACATTCAGAAAACACAACCAACATCACGAAAATCACCAAAGCAAATTTTATACCCAAAACATTTCTTATCTCTCTAAAGGAAAATGTCCCATCCCGTTTCTTTTTAACAAAAATTTTAAATACGACTTTTAGAAAATTCATATCCTGGGAATTTCGGCTATATAATTTACAAAGTTTTGAAACAATATGTCCAACTGGAATTCCCAAAATCGTTTAACCACAGATTTCAGATACAGTAAGTTAATGCAATAAATCGATCAAAACTCTATCCATTTTGATCGAAGAGGAAAGCATTACTTTGCTGACAAATTTTATCACAGTTGATATGGCAAAATGACGTAAGCTAAATTACGCTACTTTTGTCTGACATATTTCCTCACAGTTGATATCAGAAAAAGCGGCAACCGAATACACTGCATGACAGTGAAATGAGACATAAAGAAGGAGTGGGCGGAAACTGCTGAAAATTAGCAAACAGAGAGTGACAGCAACAATCAAGTGATGTTTATTGAAACATGGTACACTGAGCGATATCACGGTATGATCAGCAGATTGTAGGACCACCGCGGGCAGCGATACAGGCAGCAACACATCTAGGTACAGAGTCAATGAGTATGCGGATGGTGTCCTGATGAATGGTTGCAAATTCCCTGTCAATCATTTGCCAGAGTTCGTCTTCTGAACGCGGCGGTGGCAGCGCACGTAAGTGATGTCCAATCACGTCCCAGACGTGTTCGATTGGTGAGAAATCAGGGGACCCTGATGGCCAGAAAAGCTTCTGGTTACCTTACAGGGAATGTTGGCTGATGCGTTCCGTGTGTGGTCGGGAGTTATCCTGCTGGTAAATGGCATTGGGCACCCCTGAAGTAAGGGTAGTGTTACCGGCCTCAGTACATCATCTACGTATCGTTGGGCCGTCTTAGTGCTCTCAATATGGATCAGGAGGTGACCTGCTATAGTAGGTGATGGCGCTCCACAGATGCGCGGTGTGACGTTTCACAGATGCAGTCCGATTGGATCTGTCACTACTTCGGCACCAGACTCGTACACGGAGACAGTTATTGATAAAACAGAAGTATGATTCCTCTGAGAACACGACCCTGTGCCATTCCGCCATCCACGTGGCTCTATCCCGACAACATTGCAAACGGAGGCGTCTGTACTGTCGGTTCAATACCAGTCTTCTTAACGGGTGCCATGATTGCAGGTCGCCGGAGACCAGTCGACAGATAATGGTCCTGGTCGATATAGGAGTATCAATGGTGTCCTGCACATGCTGCAAAAGGGCGACGGAAGTGGCCTGCGGGGTCACTAATGCTTGCCGACGGATGCTTCGGTCCACGCGTGCTGCCGTCGCTCTGGCCGTTCCGGCACCCCTCATACGTCTCACATTCCCTTGTTCCAACCATCTTCGCCACAGCGGGTGCGACGTGGATGCGTGTAGATGGTTATCCGCTGAGATTCGACGTATGGGCCAACCTGCCCTACTGGGTCCGATCACCATGCCCCTCGTGAAATCGTATGTCTGCTGGATCTTTCTCGGTTATCGGGAGCCTGGCATTCTCTGCTACTACACCTTTATTTCTTTTCAGAAAAAAATGCAAAATGATTTCTCTGGCAGACAGTGCGGTGCGACTATTGCCGATTCTGCAGGTTCCTTCCCTTATATCTCACTCCGCTTGCGCGATACATTTGCCCATTTCGCATCATTTACATGACTCGTTGAGCTGCGTCTACCCTGCAATTTGCATATTTTTCTGTCCACTCTATCTTGGTATCTCATTTTCAATTTCACGAAGTGTACATTATTATTTTGATACGTTTTTTACTAAAGTATATAACATATATTGGAATAATTTTCAACAGCATTATTGGTTTTCTTTTGAAAAAACCTTAACAATTTTTGTCAACGGGATGCTTGCCAAGATATTCGTGTCGCTATTACAATCCCTATTCTGAAGAATCAAAACTCGAAACTTTTTACCATCCCTAAATTTGATAAATGCAAAGATAAGAAATGTGATATTTTATTATGTGTTTTCCCTTCATGTATCTTATATTTCAAATCAATTCTTCATTCTTTTTTAATTTCATGATCATCTGATTTTTGCTCTAACCACCACAAGTATTTTTAAATATGTGCATTTTTATAATGTTTCTCAAATTGCTAGATTTATCGGCACAACGGTTTCGAATTCGAATATACGACGATAAACGAGTGTTGAAGACCCAGACACTCGACTGGCCCTAAGACTGACAGCAGTTGTTTGAGTGACCTGCCGATAAACGAGTGTCGAAATCCCAGACCACTCGACTGGCTCTAGGGCTTACAGTGGAAGTTTGAGTGACCGGCGATAAATGAGTGTTGTTGAGACCCAGACCGTCCGACCTACGTGATAAATAAGTGTCGAAAGCCCAGGCCGACCGACTCGTCCGAGGACATGGAGCAGCAAAATGGGCAGTGTTGTTGTTGTTGAGACCCAGACCGTCCGACCTACCAGAAAGGTGTAAGGTAACTGTATGGAAGGCCGGGAAGTGCCACCCAATTTCGACCGGAACCCAGTGGGGGAGGCATCCACAGGGACCGTACCCTCCTTCCCCTACCACCAACCTCTCGGAAGGACTTACGGACCCACATGTTTAACGTGATCGTACTCCGCATGAACACGGCGGCATTTGTGGTAGCGTGCAAATCTAGCGCGCAAACCACGGGGATACCGCACCCGAGATGGCCAACAGCACGCGGTGTTCGGAGGTGGTCACCCACCAAGTACTAACCGCGCCCGATGCTGCTTGACTTCGGTGATCTAACGAGAACCGGTGTTTTCAGCACGGTACGGCCGTTGGCAAAATGGGCAGTGTTGAAGACCCAGACCGTCCGACTCGTCCAGAGGACTAAGAGCAACTATTTGGACGGCCGGAAAATGGGCAGTGTGAAATTGTTGAGAGTTAACGAAGGCAAAAACGACAGTCTGTTAACAGAATTCATGATGTTACACGCAAGCCCCGTTCACATGCACAATTTAAGGCCGGTATCATAGCCGCATTTCGACTGTGTCACCGTTCACATGTCCAAGCGGGGAAAATACCGGTTCGAAAGAGGGTTGAAAGGAGGTATGATTTCCTTCCTTCTTATTTGAGGGAACGAAGGGGGTAGATTGGGGATTTTTACCCACAATTCCATTCGCGCAACTGCGATTTCTTGAAAAACATGGCGGATACTGAGATATACCGCATGGACCTTGCTTGCAAATTCTATCTGAAGATTGTACAATAATGTGGAATTTATAGCTCGTTATATAGATTATTTTGCATTCATTACACGGATTTATTTAATAATTAAACGGATTGATCCTTATTATATATACATCAGAATTTAATGAACGGAGAATCCTACTGAAAAAGACTGATGCGGGTATGTACATTTTGTATATTTGAGCTAACTGTGATTCATGAATTAGAAATATTTGTTCCTCGATTTCAGGATAATTTTTATAGAAATGTTTGTTTCTTAATTACAAAACGTATACAATCAAGTGCTAATTAAAAGTCGTAAGCTAGCTGATTTTCCTTTGAAGCAGCAACTTTAAAATATACTTTAAAATATACTGCAACTTTTCTGTTTCTTGGAAAAATTTTCTGGATTTATCTAAGTAGTTTTTAACAAATGATACAAAGATTTTCTTAGTTTTATATAAGGAGAATGTATATTAGATAAATCTATCTTAATACTCATTTATTTTATATTGTTAAAAAGGAGTATAATGTGTTTTTATTTAAATGAATATATGTTGTTAATTATTGCAAATAAATTATTTATATATTATATTTCAAGTTTGATTATTTTAGTTTTGTATTCTAAGCTTTTACATATCAATGCGAAATGTTCCATAACTTGAGATGATGTGATTATGATGCCAATATTATGATTAGTAGAGAATTGCGTTTTATAATTATGTATATCAATAACAAAGTAAAATGTTTCAGGCATTCAAAATAACTTTACATACATACATTTTGCAATAAACTGAACAGTGTAAATTAGCTTACAAAATGCTCTCCCCCCCCCACCTTAAAAAAAAAAGAATTCTCCATGATTGCTAGTATCAGAAACATAAATTATTTTTTATATATTTTAGATACTAACTACATATGAAGACGATTTTATTTTATTAATTTTATTTTTGGATTACTTAGAGGACCACCTATTTTACATTTCAATGAAACATGTCCATCATAAGTATTTTTTATACTGCTATATTAAAAACATTATTTTAATTACGGTATTAGTGGTATATGAGATTTTTTGTATCTAGGCCATGCAGTAAGGTCTTATGTGTTTTTAATAAAAAATGAGTTATACCGATTTTGTAATAATTAAAATGTATTCGGTATAAATATGCATATTTTTTTCTCTATGCCAACTTCTTATATCGATTTGTCTTGAATAAAGTTTCTTAAAATGGTGTTACACTTTTTCCATTAATTCAAGTTTATACGTCATAATTTAGCTTAAAAACGAAGATTAAATGAGAAAAACTTTCTTTTTTGACTTTTAAGAATGAATTCTTTAAACAGTTTCATGGAATAAAACATTTATATATATATATATATATATTACAATACACATATATTTATAGTTTTAAAAATATATTAAATTTAATTTTGGCATATTATTTTTAATTTGATGTTTAGTTTATAAAGATCCAAGTTTAATTTATATACATTATTTAGATTTAATTTATATATATAAGATTATTTTGTTTCTTATTTCCGCCCATTTGTCATATTAAATAGATAAAATAATAACATGGGATAATGAATTAAAAATAATACGCTTTTTAAAAAAGCAATTAAAAAAAGAAAAGAAAAAGATATATTGTTTACCAAAAATGAATGTCAAAAGCATTTAAGAAAAATTGGTCCTAGCCCTTTAAGCGGCAGTAATGGGGGTTGCACATGTGAACGGGTCAAGAATGGATCCCGGAAAATACCCCCTTTTTCACCCCAATGTTTCATGGCCGGAAAATACGGCCTTACATGTGAACGGGCCTGCAGAGACCTAGAAATAAATGTGTGATTAAATGAAAAGTGTTTTAGTAAGGTTTTTGAAAAATATTTTAGTTAGAATGACCTAATGACCTAATTTTAAATCTCAAAATGTGCTCGAAAAAAAATCATGGTTGATTTAAAAGTGTAAAATTCCTACGAAATTATATATTATTGATAATATCACATAATGCAAGTACTTTTAATTCAAATTTTACTAACCCGCGACAATGAGCATAATATATTAAAAAAAATAAGTTATTGGGATGGCATTTGTGAGTGAATATTTCACATGGCTAAACCCGCACAGGAGTAATGTACACATACACTTTCACCATATAGGCGTACAGTTTGGCCCTCTATTAGAACTGAAGGCCAATGTCTGGTAGTTGTATCTGTTTGCCCCCCCCCCACACACACATAGCTCGAACTGCTGGCTCATAATATTCAATCTATCTTTGAATGTATTTGTGAAAAACTCAGACGGTATTGAGTAACTTTTGAAACCTTGTAGACTGTAATCGGTTAGAAAACTACACCTTACAAGCCAGTTTCATTTAGCGACGCACGGCCATCCGATTGAAATGTGGAAATTTCCACATCCCAAACTATTTACCGGCAGTAGCCCCACACATACCAGTTTAGCATTCCAAGGTCAGACCGATCAAAAGGCCAGAGTGTACGCTTATGGCGGCCTAATACTTGCAGCTTTTTAATTCCTAGCGGGGTCGAATCAGATTAAGTCTCTAATAATTTTTAATTTCTCTCACAAAATCGAAATCCACAATTTGTGGTGAAAGTCAAACATTGGGGACACTGCATTTTGCTTCACAACGCCTCAAGAAATAAACAAAAGACTCATATTCCTAAATACCTCTGATCTTTGTAATTAAAGACGAGACTCTTTTAAATTAAAGAAATGTTTTCTTTTCTGTCTGCTTAATACAACATTTGGGGGTATTAAGAAAAGAAATGCATAAACTTTCGTCTTTGGTCGAGAAAGTTTAAAAAGAGGAATTTGTTTTCATTTGTCTACGACAATGTTTTGAATTGGGCGTTACTAAACTATTATGATGAGACAATGAAACAAAGAATATGCACGATAGTATTTCAAATTACTGGCTTTTAAAACGTTACGGTATTTTTCTGTTTTAATTATTTTTATATATGAATATATTTTGCTAATGTTAGACAAAAGAAAATCATTTTGGAATTGTATTCAATGCTTGCGATGTGTTGTAGTAGGTTCATCAGAGTACTTTAAATATATAATGGTTAATTTCTTTTTGTTTCTATGCACAAAAACTGAATGTGTTGATAGCATATTTTTGTTTTCATTATAGTAGATAACCATATGTAAATATTAAAAGATTAAGCATACAATGTCAGATCGAGCATTGTACTTGGAATTTTTAAGATTAGGGGATAACTACAAATATGGACAAAATTAGATCTAACGTGTGATTATCTAACTTGTCCTTGTCTTTACATACCTGCTAGAAATGACCTCACAGCCTAGAAAAAATGAATATATGCATACTTATAGTATTTGCTGTAAAATATACGTCTTTAACTGAGATGAAGTTGGTCTTTTACTCCCCTTATTCAGTGTTAATGTATGTATATGGCTACGTAAAAATTGGTTGTCTTAGAAATAACTCAACTCAAACTTTTTTCTCAAGTCAAAGTTGTCTTATGAACAATGGAAGCCACTCGGACAAAATTATTTCAATCTAAACTGCTTATTACTAGCATACATAACTAACATAGCAACTGACTGTGGTACTAAAGAGGTCAATATACAAAACAGAACTTAAAGTACACATGCCCATATAGTGACTGAACCCGAATGGTTATATAAATCTGGGACTTGATTGGTGATCTATGAAAGTTGAGCTACTCGTAATAGTAGAAATGCATGGCTGCTACTTATCCAATTCCTCAGCGGACGTCGGGATACTTCAGAAGATACTCTTGTGAAGTAGATCTTGTTGATAATATTTGTACGTGTGTAGACAAATACTTCTTGTTATATCCTCTTAGAGCTGGCAAACGTGAGGACTCCAAACTACTACGCCGGCGTATATGCACTTGCCCAAAATCCAAATCAAACTAAAGCCATCCTCTCTTATCCAAACCGAAATATTATCCTGTTATATTACATTATCGCTTAAATTGTTATCTGGCTCAGGATTGACCTACATAAATGAACCAGTGAGAACTTATGGATTCAAAGTAAATCCTAATTTATAACGTAATCTAAGTGAAATTAAAACCAAAGTTATATAGACTTCATACTACTATGGTACAGAACCTGACTGTACAGAACCTGAAAACAAGATGGTACAGAACCTACAGTACAGAACCTGAAAACAAGACTCCCAGTGACGTACAAGATTTCATTTTTGCATACTTTTAGACATGTTAAACGGTTCTGATTACAAATACATTCTTAACGTTCTATTCGTCTGGAACTCTGCTTAAACGCAAATAATTCAATAGTTTTTTGCAGATTATTTAAGTAAATAAGTGTAAACACGCAATCAATAAATTCAGTTTATTACACGGATAGTAAAACAACCGCTGGAATTTTCATACAAAATCATGAACAATCCGCGCATACGTAGTTTATAATACTTTGCCTATCTTCCAGACAGTTGAACGCATTGACTGCTGCAAGAAAATGTGAAAAATATGAGAGTATAGTTTGATCCATAAATAAAGGTTTTACTTTTTCAGTAGCATTTGCAAAATTCTAGCCGAAGCTCAAACAAGACCCTTTGGCATTTGCGTGATCAATAGCATTAGGGAGTATTTATTAGGCAGTGTATGCAGTCATGATTATACTAAGTTTGATATCTATATATATTAAATGTCCTTTGCGTGTTCAAAACATTAGTTTCCAATGTTTATCGTAACATTGATTTCGATATGTATTATAAGAAGCAGGGGATTGGGCTGATTATATTTTATATAAAATGCATCATATCTCGCATACAATCGAAAATTGTCTTATGGCTGAACGTTAGCTTTCAAGTAGAATGAAGGAAAGACCGGGACATTTTCCCTACACTACTGTCTTTGCAAATCACAGCAGTAAATATAGAGTATTGAGATGAAGTAAAAAATCAGATTCTCTATGTTTGATGGTTTTATGCATTTCAAACCTCTCCCATTAAATTATTTTCAGTTTTCTATGTATCTTTATCTTTCTGTTTGCTTATGGATGTATATCTGAAAAAAAGAATATGAATATTTCAATCGAAAAATCTAAAATACCTGTTGATTTTCAGAGATATTAGACATCGTTGGTCTTTAAATTTTCGTTGAAGTTATTTCTTTAAAATGTGAACACATTATGAAAAATACATTATTAAAATATATTATAAAAATACATTACACAAATACCGACGCGGTAATTAAGTGGTCACGGCAAGAGTTTCCTCATTCTCGCTCTGCTGCCGGATTGTGGGTTCGAGTCCCACCTGCGGGCATGGAGGCTATGTTATTGGGCGTGTTCCGCCCCCACTGGTGCACCGAGGCAACGTCATATGACGGTTAATTTGTTCACGATTCTGGCCGATTTATAGTCGAATGGTCATGTATCAGGTTCCTGGTCATTGTTAAAAAATATTACAAAAAATACACTACTGATACATTATAAAATATCACATAAAAATTATTCCCAGTAGTTACAGTATTACCCGAATAACACTATGGATTTTACACATAATTATCCTAAACCATCTCCACCTTCAATTTAAACTTTGCAGATATTGCGTAACAAACATATTAAACACTAGCAGCATACCCGTCCTTCGTACGGAGTATATAATATAAAAAAACTTATAATTCGCAATCATGTGCAAATTCTGATAAAATATTAAATTTATTGCTCATAAAGAGAAGTTTAAGAATATCTGTTCTCACTATGCAAAATTATCTTCACGGGCAAATCTGAAGAATAAAATATCTTGGCCCCTTTTGTAAACAAATTCACACACACAAAAAAAAAGAATTGAATCAATATATGCAACCACGTACTACTTATATTGTCGCAAATTAGAAAATATGCCAGTGTGTTAGTAGAAGCTTAAACATATTGTAATATGAGTCTTAAAAATATTTACCAAAATAAAAAGGTTGACGTAATAAATTGAAAGTATCAAAAATCCCCGTAATCTTAATACCAGAAGGTCGTAATTGATTCCAATATATGCCAATATATATAAAAATTTTGCCAATATGCTTGTACTACTTATATTCTCGTAGATTAGAAGATATACCCGTGCATTTGTAGAAGATTACTTGTACAACGTACTATATATGAGTTTCAACAATTTTCGTCATAATGAAACAATAGCATAATAATTTGAAAATATCAATAATTCCTGAATCAACTGTCCCCGAAATATCAATAATAATGATGTTTAAACCTGAAGACCGTGATTGATATTATCCAGTCAAAAATGCAATGTCAATGAAATTTATTTTATATACATATTTTTATTAGATTTAATAAAAATCGTATGACACATAACACATTGGATCCGTTGCTAAGCGACATGATATCATCTGCTTCAAATAAATTGATGGAAATCATGTCGTTTGAATAATGTGATCTCCATGGAAGGTTTGGCGACATTTTCGTCTCCGTGATATTTTTATGGATTTACAAATATTTTTATCAATTTAGTGATATTAAAAAAATTAGTTAAATGTGTTACTAAGTAGGATGGATGGACTGACCGACAAATGCTACAGAAACATCATTTCAGTACTCTATTCTAAAAAAACAAATTTAATTTCATTGATTTGGGTCATTTTTATCAATTTGGAGATATTTCCTCTAATTTGGTAAAGTTTCAGAAAAGTTACCAAGTTATTTAGAGATATTCCGCTAAATTCGTAGCTTTAAATTTGCAGATTTGAAGAATAAAATATCCATAACCCGTCTGTATATATACTAAATGAAAACACTAAAATTGTATTAGAAGATACATACATCCGTTCTACTCTTTTTCTGCTTCAACAATCGGCTAAATGAATTTATTGAGTAAACACAATATATGAGTTTATTAGCTAAACACAATATATGAGCTTTGAAACCTCTTTGCTAAAATAAATAAAAGTGTGATGTGCGCAGTTCGCAATATATATAATTAAAAGAACAATCAAACCGTTCATTTATTATGAGTTTATTAGCTAAACACAATATATGAGCTTGAAACCTCTTTGCTAAAATAAATAAAAATAATGTACGCAGTCCGCAATATATATAATTAAAAGAACAATCAAACCGTTCATTTATAAAATATATTTTTACATCCATTTATTTATTATACAAATAGAAAAAATAATAATAATCATTAACAAACACATTTAATTCCATTCCTTTGCCGAGCAGCATGATATAAGATAGAATCTTCCTCATAAAATGCGAAATTAAATAACCATTTTAATTTCTTTATACTTCTAATCGTTGTTTAAAAGCTTGTGAAATACATGGAGGTTAATACATGTAAAAACATGGAGGTAGATTTTTCCATTTAAATTCATGTTTCAAACAATTCATGCTTTCAGATAGTGACTATTTAATGCAAAAATCCTGCATCAAACTCAAAAATAAAGTTTTAATTGCCTTTGACGCTTTAAACAAACGATTTTTATCCTTTCCGTTTGGATAAACCACGGAGTTGGAGAGTAGAACTCCTATAAAAAAAGTTCCGTTTTTCAATAATATCTCGACAACCCCTGGTCTTAGAAACTTGAAACTTGGGCAAAATTTATGGGGGGCTATTTCAAGGCCACCCACAAAATTTGATTAAATTCGGTTCAGCCGTTCTCTCGTGATGATAAGACAAACAAAAGTTTGGTTTTTTACTAATATCTCGAGAACCACTGGTCGTAGAAATTCCAACTATAGACTAAATTTTAAGTGGGGCTATTTCTAGGCTACCCACAAAATTTCATCAAATTCGGTTCAGCCGTTCTCCCGTGATGATGGGACAAACAGACAGACAGACAGACAGACAGACAGACAGACAGACAGATTTTCAATTTTATTTATATAGAAGACTAGCAGCATACCCGTTCTTCGTACGGAGTATATAATATAAAGAAACTTGAAATTCATAATCATGCCCAAATTCTTATAGTATACTAAATGACATGTTTAATCAAAATATTCTGTTAAAATATTTAATATAATGCTCCTAAAAAGAAGTTTAAGAATATCTGTTCTCGCTATATAAAATTATCTTCATGGACATATCTGAAGAATAAAACATCTTGGACCCCTTATGTAAGCAAATATAAAAGAAAAATATGGAATTGAATCAATATATGCAAAATAAAAGCGTTAAAATTGTATGGGACCCGTACTAATTATATACGCGAATATTAGAAAATATAACCTGTATTAGTAGATTACATGTATAAATTGAAAATACCAATAAACCCGTAATCTTTAAATCTGAAGACAGTCATTTATTCCAATATATGTCAAAATTAAAGTACTAAAATTATATGGGAAGATATACACGTACTACTTATAATGTCCGATTATTAGTAGAAGATTACCCGTTTTGCAATATGAGTCATAAATGTTTTTTGGTAAAATACAACAGACGACGTAATAAATTGAATATATAATTAATCACCTTAATCTTCATACCAGAAGACTGTACTTGATTCCAATATATATGCCAATATATGTCAAAATATATGCCAATATACCTGTACTACTTATATTCTCGTAGGTTAGAAGATATACCCGTGCATTCCTAGAAGACTACTCATACAACGTACAATATGCGTGTGTCAGCAATTTTTGCCGCAATAAAACAATGGCGTAATAACTTAAAAATATCAATAATCCCTGAATCAATAACTCCGGAAAATATCAATAATAATAATGTTTAAACCTGAAGAGTATAATTGATATTATCCAGTCCAAAATGAAATGGCAATGAAATTTATTTTATATACATATCTTCATTATTCAAATCGGAAAGGATTTAATAAAAATCGTCTGCCGCATAAACACATTGGATTTAAATCCGTTGCTAAGCGACATGATATCATTTGCTTCAAATAAATTGGTAGAAAAAATATCGTCTTAATAGTTATATTTCTATGAAACATTTGGCGACAGTTTCGTCAAATTAGCGACATTTTAAAAAATCGCCAAATTTATCGCCAAGTGGGACTGTAGAACTGACAGTTCCACTTTGCGACAAATTGACGAAATATCATCACAATACTATCCCCTAACAAAAAACAATTAATATCATTTATGTAGCGCAATTTTATCAATTTCAAGATATTTTTATAGATTTGAAAACATTTTTATCAATTTGGTGACATTTTAAAAATTCGCTAAATGTATTACTAAGTAGGATGGTTGGTCTGACAGATAAATGCTAACCAAACATCATTTCAGTACTCTCTTCTAACCAAACAAAAAAAAAATTCATTGATATGTAGAAGACCCAAGCCACACGACCAACCCGAAGGTTTATGGCAGCTGTTTGTGTGTCGTTTATATCAATTTGGCGACATTTCCGTCAATTTGGCAAAGTTTAAGAAAAGTTGTCAAATTAGCGATATCCCTCCAAATTCGTAGCTTTGAATTTGCAGATCTGAATGAAACATTCTTATCCCGTTTCAATATACTAAATGAAAACACTACAATTGTATTAGAAGATATACCCGCTCTACTCTTTTTCTGTTTCAACAATCGGCTATATGAATTTATTGGCTAAACACAATATATAAGTTTAGTAGCTAAATACGATATAAGCTTGAAAACTCTTTGCCAAAATAAATGAAATTGATGTACGCAGTCAGCAATTAATATAATTAAAAGAAAAATCAAACCGTCCATTCATAAGATATATTTTATATCCATTTATTTATTATTTAAATCGAAAAAAAATAATAAAAACATTAACAAACACATTTAATTCAATTGCGATGCCGAGCAACATGATATATCCTCCTAAAATGTTAAAATTTATTAACCACTAACAGGAACCCGTTATTCGTACGGAGTGTATAATTTAAAGAAACTTATAGTTCGCAATCATGTGCAAATTCTGTTAAAATATTAAATTTATTGCTCCTAAAGAGAAGTTTAAGAATATATGTTCTCACTATGCAAAATTATCTTCACGATCAGATCTGAAGAATAAAACATCCGGCCCCCATTTGTAAGCAAATTTACAGAAGAAAAAATAGGAATTGAATGAATATATGCAACCCCGTACTAATTATATTGTTGCAGATTAGAAAATATGCCAATGTGTTAGTAGAAGATTACCCGTATTACAATATGCGTCTCAAAAATATTTGCCAAAATAAAAGAGATGACGTAATAAATTGAAAACATCAATAATATCCGTACTCTTTATACCAGAAGGTCGTAATTGATTCCAATATATGCCAATACATATCAAAACATATGTCAATATACCTGTACTACTTATATTCTCGTAGATTAAAAGATATACACGTGTATTTGTAGAAGATTCGTACAACATACAATATATGAGTTTAAACAATTTTTGTCATAATAAAATAATTGCATAATAACTTGAAAATATCAATAATCCTTGAATCAATAATCCCCGAAAATATAAATAATAATAATTTTTAAACCTGAAGACCGTAATTGATATTATCCAGTCAAAAATGCTATAAGAAAAATCAAATCGTTCTTTTCTAAAATATATTTTTATATCCATTTATTTATTATTCAAATCGAAAAAATCTATATAAATAAAAATGAAAATCTGTCTGTCTGTCTGTCTGTCTGTCTGTTTGTCACACCATCACGGGAGAACGGCTGAACCGAATTTGATGAAATTTTGTGGGTAGCCCAGAAATAGCCCCACTTAAAATTATATCTGTGTTTTGAGTTTCTACGACCAGTGGTTCTCGAGATATTAGTAAAAAACGAAATTTTCGTTTGTCTCATCATCACGGAAAAACGGCTGAACCGAATTTAATGAAATTTGGTGAATAGCCTTGAAATATCCCCCCATAAATTTTGTCCAAGTTTCGAGTTTCTAAGACCTGGGGTTGTCGAGATATTAATGAAAAACGGAACTTTTTCCTAGGAGTTCTACTCCCTAACTCCGTGGTTTATCCAAACGAAAAGCTTGAAAATCGTTTGAAAGTGAATTAAAATTAATCTCTGAGTTTGATGGGAGATTTTTTGCGTTAATTAGTCACTTTCTGAAAAAATGAATTGTTTGAAACATGATTTAAAGGGGAAATCTATCTCCATGGTTCATGGTTTATTTAAAACAAGCTTTTACGGAACAATGAGAAGTATAGAGAAATCAAAATCGTTATTTAATTTCGCAGTTTATGTTATAAGACATGACATATTTAACATGTTATAAGATTCTATCTTATATCATGTTACTCAGAAACGCAATTAAATTAAATCTGTCTGTTAATTTTAATAATTATTTTTTCGATTTGAATAATAAATAAATGGATATAAAAATATATTTTAGAAAAGAACGATTTGATTTTTCTTATAGCATTTTTGACTGGATAATATCAATTACGGTCTTCAGGTTTAAAAATTATTATTATTTATATTTTCGGGGATTATTGATTCAAGGATTATTGATATTTTCAAGTTATTATGCAATTATTTTATTATGACAAAAATTGTTTAAACTCATATATTGTATGTTGTACGAATCTTCTACAAATACACGTGTATATCTTTTAATCTACGAGAATATAAGTAGTACAGGTATATTGACATATGTTTTGATATATATTGGCATATATTGGAATCAATTACGACCTTCTGGTATAAAGAGTACGGATATTATTGATGTTTTCAATTTATTACGTCATCTCTTTTATTTTGGCAAATATTTTTGAGACGCATATTGTAATACGGGTAATCTTCTACTAAGACATTGGCATATTTTCTGATCTGCGACAATATAATTAGTACGGGGTTGCATATATTCATTCAATTCCTATTTTTTCTTCTGTAAATTTGCTTACAAAAGGGGGCAGGATGTTTTATTCTTCAGATCTGATCGTGAAGATAATTTTGCATAGTGAGAACATATATTCTTAAACTTCTCTTTAGGAGCAATAAATTTAATATTTTAACAGAATTTGCACATGATTGCGAACTATAAGTTTCTTTAAATTATACACTCCGTACGAATAACGGGTGTGCTGTTAGTGGTTAATAAATTTTAACATTTTAGGAGGATATATCATGTTGCTCGACATCGCAATTAAATTAAATGTGTTTGTTAATGTTTTTATTATTTTTTTTCGATTTAAATAATAAATAAATGGATAAATGGATATAAAAGTATATCTTATGAATGGACGGTTTGATTTTTCTTTTAATTATATTAATTGCTGACTGCGTACATCAATTTCATTTATTTTGGCAAAGAGTTTTCAAGCTTATATCGTATTTAGCTACTAAACTCATATATTGTGTTTAGCCAATAAATTCATATAGCCGATTGTTGAAAGAGAAAAAGAGTAGAGCGGGTATATCTTCTAATACAATTGTAGTGTTTTCATTTAGTATATTGAAACGGGATAAGAATGTTTCATTCAGATCTGCAAATTCAAAGCTACGAATTTGGAGGGATATCGCTAATTTGACAACTTTTCTTAAACTTTGCCAAATTGACGGAAATGTCGCCAAATTGATATAAACGACACACAAACAGCTGCCATAAACCTTCGGGTTGGTCGTGTGGCTTGGGTCTTCTACATATCAATGAAATTTTTTTTTTTTTGTTAGAAGAGAGTACTGAAATGATGTTTGGTTAGCATTTATCTGTCAGACCAACCATCCTACTTAGTAATACATTTAGCGAATTTTTAAAATGTCACCAAATTGATAAAAATGTTTTCAAATCTATAAAAATATCTTGAAATTGATAAAATTGCGCTACATAAATGATATTAATTGTTTTTTGTTAGGGGATAGTATTGTGATGATATTTCGTCAATTTGTCGCAAAGTGGAACTGTCAGTTCTACAGTCCCACTTGGCGATAAATTTGGCGATTTTTTAAATTGTCGCTAATTTGACGAAATTGTCGCCAAATGTTCCATAGAAATATAACTATTTAGACGATATTTTTTCTACCAATTTATTTGAAGCAAATGATATCATGTCGCTTAGCAACGGATTTAAATCCAATGTGTTTATGCGGCAGACGATTTTTATTAAATCCTTTCCGATTTGAATAATGAAGATATGTATATAAAATAAATTTCATTGCCATTTCATTTTGGACTGGATAATATCAATTATACTCTTCAGGTTTAAACATTATTATTATTGATATTTTCCGGAATTATTGATTCAGTGATTATTGATATTTTTAAGTTATTACGCCATTGTTTTATTGCGGCAAAAATTGCTGACACACGCATATTGTACGTTGTACGAGTAATCTTCTAGGAATGCACGGGTATATCTTCTAACCTACGAGAATATAAGTAGTACAGGTATATTGGCATATATTTTGACATATATTGGCATATATATTGGAATCAAGTACAGTCTTCTGGTATGAAGATTACGGGGATTAATTATTTATTCAATTTATTACGTCGTCTGTTGTATTTTACCAAAAAACATTTGAGACTCATATTGCAAAGCGGGTAATTTTCTACTAATAATCGGACATTATAAGTAGTACGTGTATATCTTCCCATATAATTTTAGCACTTTAATTTTGACATATATTGGAATAAATGACTGTCTTCAGATTTAAAGATTACGGGTTTATTGGTATTTTCAATTTATACATGTAATCTACTAATACAGGTTATATTTTCTAATATTCGCGTATATAATTAGTACGGGTCCCATACAATTTTAACGCTTTTATTTTGCATATATTGATTCAATTCCATATTTTTTTTTTATATTTGCTTACATAAGGGGTCCAAGATGTTTCATTCTTCAGATATGTCCATGAAGATAATTTTATATAGCGAGAACAGAGATTCTTAAACTTCTTTTTAGGAGCATTATATTAAATATTTTAACAGAATATTTTGATTAAACATGTCATTTAGTATACTATAAGAATTTGGGCATGATTATGAATTTCAAGTTTCTTTATATTATATACTCCGTACGAAGAACGGGTATGCTGCTAGTAATTATTAAAATTACCAGACAGATTTAATTTAATTGCGTTTCTGAGTAACATGATATAAGATACAATCTTATAACATGTTAAATATGTCATATCTTATAACATAAACTGCGAAATTAAATAACGATTTTGATTTCTCTATACTTCTCATTGTTCCGTAAAAGCTTGTTTTAAATAAACCATGAACCATGGAGATAGATTTCCCCTTTAAATCATGTTTCAAACAATTCACGTTTTCAGAAAGTGACTAATTAACGCAAAAAATCTCCCATCAAACTCAGAGATTAAATTTTAATTCACTTTGAAACGATTTTCAAGCTTTTCGTTTGGATAAACCACGGAGTTAGGGAGTAGAACTCCTAGGAAAAAGTTCCGTTTTCCATTAATATCTCGACAACCCCAGGTCTTAGAAACTCGAAACTTGAACAAAATTTATGGGGGGATATTTCAAGGTTATTCACCAAATTTCATTAAATTCGGTTCAGCCGTTTTTCCGTGATGATGAGACAAACGAAAATTTTGTTTTTTACTAATATCTCGAGAACCACTGATCGTAGAAACTCAAAACACGGATATAATTTTAAGTGGGGCTATTTCTGGGCTACCCACAAAATTTCATCAAATTCGGTTCAGCCGTTCTCCCGTGATGGTGTGACAAACAGACAGACAGACAGACAGACAGACAGACAGACAGACAGACAGACAGATTTTCATTTTTATTTATATAGACTAGCAGCATACCCGTTCTTCGTACGGAGTATATAATATAAATAAACTTAAAATTCACAATCATGTGCAAATTCCTATAGTATACAAAATGGCATTTTTAATCAAAATATTCTGTTAAAATATTTAACATAATGCTCCTAAAAAGAAGTTAAGGAATGGCTGTTCTCGTTATTCAAAATTATCTTCACGGGTAGATCTGAAGAATAAAATATCCTGGCCTTTTTGTAAGCAAATTTATAAAAAGTATGGAATTGAATCAATATATGCAGAACAATAGCGTGTTGTATGGGATCCGTACTACTTATATACGCGAATATTAGAAGATATAACCTGTATTAGTAGATTACATATATAAATTGAAAATATCAATAAATCCGTAATCTTTAAATCAGTAGGCAATAATTAATTCCAATATGTGCCCAAATGAAAGTGCTAAAATTATATGGGAAGATAAACCCGTACTACTTATAATGTCATACATTAGAAGATATGTCCTAGTGTTAGTAAAGGATTACCCGTATTATAATATGTAGTCTGAAAATTTTTTACCAATATATAACAGATTACTTAATAAATTAAAAATATCAATAATCCCTGCCATCTTCATACCGGAAGGCTCGATTCCAATATATGCCAATATACATGTACTACTTATATTCTTTTAGATTAGAAGATATACCCGTGCATTTGTAGAAGATTACTCGTACAACGTACAATATATGAGTTTCAACAATTTTTGCCGCAATAAAACAATGCCATAAGAAATTGAACATATCAATAATCTCTGAATCAATAATCCCCGAAAGCATCAATAATAATAATGTTTAAACATGAAGATCGTAATTGATATTATCCAGTCAAAAATACGATATCAATGAAATTTATTTTATATACATATCTTCATCATTAAAATCGGAAAAGATTTAATAAAAACCTTCTTCCTCATAAACACATTAAATTTAAATCCGTTTTTAAGCGACATGTTATGATTTGCTTCAAATAAATTGGTGGTCAAAATATCGTCTGAATATCTCTAATGAAGGTTTGGCGACATTTTAAAAAATCGCCAAATTTATTGCCAAGTGGGACTGTAGAACTGACAGTCGCACTTGGCGATAAATTGACGGACCATCATCAAAATATTATCCCCTAAAAAAACACAATTTCGTTTATTTAGGGCAATTTATCAATTTCAAAATATTTTTATGGATTTATAAATATTTTTATCAATTTGGTGACATTTTAAAAAATCGCCAAATTTATCGCCAAGTGGGACTGTAGAACTGACAGTCCCACTTGGCGATAAATTGACGAACCATCATCAAAATATTATCCCCTAAAAAAACACAATTTCGTTTATTTAGGCCAATTTATCAATTTCAAAATATGTTTATGGATTTATAAATATTTTTATCAATTTGGTGACATTTCAAAAATTCGCTAAATGTGTTACTAAGTAGGGCGGTTGGACTGACAGACAAATGCTAACGAAACACCATTTATTTTCTGTTTAAACAATTGGATAAATGAATTTATTGGGTAAACAAAATATGAGTTTATTAGCTAAACACAATATATAAGCTTAAAACCTCTTTGCTAAAATAAATGAAAGTGGTGTATGCAGTTCGCAATTAATATAATTAAAAAAAAATCAAACCGTTCATTTATAAGATATATTTCAATACCCATTTATTTAATATTCAAATCGAAAAAATAATAATAATCATTAGCAAACATATTTAATTTCATTCCTTGGCCGAGCAACACGATATAAGATAGAATCTTCCTCATAAAATGCGAAATTAAATAACCATTTTAATACCTTTATACTTCTAATCGTTGAGTAAAAGCTTGTCAAATACAAAACATGGAGGTAGATTTTTCCATTTAAATTCATGTTTCAAACAATTCATGCTTTCAGATAGTGACTATTTAATGCAAAAATCCTGCATCAAACTCAAACATAAGGTTTTAATTCCCTTTGACGTTTTAAACAAACGATTTTTATCCTTTGCGTTTGGATAAACCACGGAGTTGGAGAGTAGAACTCCTATAAAAAAAGTTCCGTTTTTCATTAATATCTCAACAACCCCTGGCCTTAGAAACTCGAAACTTGGGCAACATTTATGGGGGGCTATTTCAAGGCCACCCATAAAATTTCATTAAATTCGGTTCAGCCGTTCTCTCGTGATGATGAGATAAACGAAAGTTTCGTTTTTTACTAATATCTCGAGAACCACTGGTCGTAGAAATTTCAAACATAAACTAAATGTTAAGTGGGGCTATTTCTAGGCTACCCACAAAATTTCATCAAATTCGGTTCAGCCGTTCTCCCGTGATGATGGGACAAACAGACAGACAGACAGACAGACAGACAGACAGACAGACAGACAGATTTTCAATTTTATTTATATAGATGAGCAATATCATCTTCTGTCATTTGTCTGAGCAGTAGCATTACTTTCTGTTTAGCTTGTTTGCATGTCGTGCATACTTTGACGATTGCGTTGATTTAAATATTTATAGATTGAATGTATTGTGTTCGAACATTCTACCAAAATATTTACACCTGGAATGAATATTTAGAAAGTTCCATTTTTTGCAACACATTTATATTGTGATTTACAGAAGTACACCTTTCAGTTTTAAATGAGGTCTAACGCATACATACACTTTCCTACTTCATCTGTGTTTGAAAAATCTTAAAATCAAATTAATGTAATGCATTTTTGATGTATTATAGACACTATATTTATTGGTGGCAAAATTTTTGTCATATTATTGTTTACTGGATAGTTTTCGCCTTGAAACATCTATTTCTCAGGATATGCTATAGACAAAACTTAGATGATGACTGATATGGTTCAAGATAAAATGCTGGAGGGGTCGGGAGTTTACTAAGGATTTTCACTTCAATCTCTTCCCCCCTGTCGTTGTAAATATTTTTCTTTAAACGTCTATTTCTTAAGATTGGTTGTAGATAGAGTTTACGTTTATGCGATATAGTTTAAGTCAACAGAGCTTACGTTGCGATAGAACTTTACGTTAAGACTACTGAATTGACTAAAGCCAATTCATCATTCAATTTCTGAGGAAGTCAGGGTTCAAAAACATTTTCACTTCCAAAATCTTTTTCACTTCCAGTTCAAAATATTTTCTTCAAATATCTATATCTAGTTAAAGCTTAGATGCTAACTGGTATGGATTCAGCACTAAATTTTAAAAGTGATTAGTTGGGTTTACTAAGGATTTTAATTTCCTGTTCTGTGTATGACACTTCCGGTTTTTTCCGAAAATTCATATTACTGTGTAAAATAAATTTGCAAATGAGAATAAAATTACTTTGTATTCGAGTTAGAAATAAATAAAGGGTACATGCCATTTTTCAATAAAGACTCTGTCATAGATTGCCTTTTTAATATGTATTTTGGTATTTACATATTGTATATATTGTTTTTATATATTGTCTGTTTAATATGTATCTTGGTATTCATATATATACTGCAGTATACTCAAAATTTTTATCTTAATTGTATTAGAAACAGCATCGCCTATGTCTATTAGCAGGTAGCCAGTGTTTTACCAGTTGGAGGTTGTTCTTTCAAACCTGAGATATCAATTGATTAAAAAGTTTTGATCTCAATTTCAGTGAAATATAGCCATTGTTTCTAGAAATCCAGTGAAATATTTTTGGCAAATGCTTCAGATGTTTGCATAATCTCCACGGAGGAATCTACAACAGAAATAGAATTTCTAAATATAATGTTGAATTCTTCATTAAATCAGCTAAAATGTATAGTTAAACTTATAGATAGTAAGTAGTTGGAACGGTTATAACTTTTCGTCACAGCGAGATAGCAGAGCATATAGAATAGTTTTCCTGGATCATTTCTCACGCCGGAATTATGCACGTTAAATGCCGTAATTGGATTCCAGAAGCTGGTAGAAATGAAAAAAAAAAAATGATGCCTTCGAGTTTTGTAGAAAAGTTTCGCTCGATTGCAGCATATAATATAAAATAAGACTATCGAACAGTTTCGAGAATACAACTGCTTTTTTCTTCCGGAACAACAAAACGCACAAACTTACTTATTCAAGCAAGTTCGGCGCTTTTTTGAAACACGACTTTTTACTTTCCTTATATACATAATGTATAAAGAAAGAATTGTGACGGGGTCGAAAATTCGAATTCGAGTTTTTGACAGGAGAGCGCGTTTCAAGCATCCCTGATCACGAATCAAACATTTTTGAAGTGATGTCTGTGTGTGTGTGTGTGTGTGTGTGTGTGTGTGTGAAAGTATGAGTGTGTGTTATTTGCTTTTATGTTGTACTTTATGTTTATATAGCACATCTTTTGATAGATAGAATGTAACTCACTATATTACTTTCCTTATACACATAATGTATAAGGAAAGTATTGTGACGGGGTTGAAAATTCGAATTCGAGTTTTCGACGGGAAAGCACGTTTTTAAAGCATCCCTGATCACGGATCAAACAGTTTTGAGGTGATGTCTGTATGTGCGTGTGTGTGTGTGAAAGGATGTGTGTGCGTGCGTGCGTGTGCGTGTGTGTGTCAGTGAGCCTGTGGAGACGATAACTGACGATCGAATGAACCGATTCGAACGAAATTTGGTACAAAAATCACAATCTGTAAACACTGGAAGCCTATTGTTTTTATACGTAATCGCATGTTCAGAACCACCCTAAATTTTCGAATAAAATTTTGAAAAAATCGTCAAAAAATCAAAACCACTAATAAAGTTACGCAAATAGACATTTCTTATGAAATTTTTCATTAGAAAACGATTGACATAAATTTTAGAACGCTAAAATGAACCGTTCTCGAGATATTGCACATTAAAAAATATCAAAAAGTCATATGAAATGCAAAAAAAAATACTTCCTATTGAGAAACATGTTCCCTTTTCATATGTAATACCATGCGATAAATTAGATGATATCATTCTCGTGGATCTAGCTCGTTCCATTCATGGGAAAAGATACTTTGAGTAATATTTTATATTTGAACCCCAATAGTCATTTATCTGCTGTAAGAACAACTTATTTCTTCGTCCATAAGGCTTGGCGAGATTTTGGCGACGATTTTGGTGTAATGTCGCCAACTTGGCGACTTTTTAAAATGTTGCCAAATTAACGAAAATCTCGCCAAATGGATAAAAATGACTCTAAATCAATGAAAATGACCACTAATTGTCGGAAATTCAATATCTTGGAAAGAATATTAGTATCTACTATAAAAAAAAACCATTTTTTTACTGTAAAAGTAGTAAATTCATTACATTATATAAGGAAAGTCATCTGTTGCCCACATCAGACTTTTTACTTTATGACATATACGAGGCAAAATTTTGCTTATTCAAGCAAGCTTGGCATCATACGCCGAATTTGTTTGAATGAGCGAGGTCGCTCTTCGCCTTTTTCTTGAAAAGAAAGGCTGATTTTTACCTTCTTAACCGGTTGACACCCATATTTTCTTCTGTATGCTCTTATTATAAAACTATTTCTATAAAAACCCAATTTGAACTACTTATTTGGGCATATTTTAAACGACGGATTAGATTTTATATGAAGATTTTACTCATAACTTGATGTCCTTATCAATTTACTTTTATTATTCTGTGAGAGTTTCTATAAGTATTAAAAACAAGAAAGAACAATCATGCATAAAGCATTGATTATGTAATACTTTTCAACTTCAATGCAATTTTATATAAACATCTCTAAATGCGATACATTCATCGGTAATATTTTAAAAATTATCACAATACGGTTTAATTTATTATATTTGAAAATTTAAAACTTCATCGAAAATAATGAACTTCATTCAAATGACGGCTTTAAAATATAAATTGCATGGTTTAAACATCTCTAAAATGGGTATAATCTCTAAAATAATCCTTCAGTAATATTTTTAACATTATCATAATACTACAATAATTTATTATATTTGAAAACTTGATCTAAAACAAATGAACTTTATTCAAATGACGTCATTAAAATATAAATCGTCTGGCACTCTCTATAAAAGCAGCATTTCATTCATAAAATTTTCTCCAATCCTTTCATTCGTCACAATACTATGCTAATTTATTGTATTTAAAAACTTAAAATCATGGAGGTACAAGTAATTTAACTCTATGCTTAAAACTTTATAGAAAAAATCGTCTTCTCTGTGTAAAATCAATGAATGTTTCATTCATATCAGCTATATTGCAGCCCCCATGAGATATATAATTTTGCTTTAAAGAAATGCAGCAATTCTTGAACAACTCATTTTACATCTTTTGATGTGTACATTCTCCATAACTGAAAATTAGGTTTCGTTGTAGAAATAATCAAAATTTGATGATCGTTTAAACTCAAATATATTTTAATTGCGTTGTTTCATTATGTAGATGCACAGAATTTAAGCAAAAATAAAGCGGTTTTATGACGGATACAACACTAAATATGAATTAAAAAGAACTTTAAAAATCACGATTTTGACACAAGATGGATGCCATATTTTATTTTGAAGTGGGGCATGTGATATCTTCATATAAATGGTGTAATTAATATTTTAATTTTATTTAAAAAACTACTGAATATATTTTGCTGTCTTTTTTATAAATATTTTATGGGATAATTTGAATATTTCCTTAAACTTTCGAAGCAATTTGTGAATTTTAATTTGCTTAAAACATGTTTGAAAAAGTAGGTCCCATGGGGTTCAATGTATTTCATTTTTTCAACCAGGGTTCAATCCAAAACTAATAGTGTGATATTATTCATTTATATTCTCATAGGTCCCACAGAGACCGTTTGAACAACATACGAAAATTTCGTTTTGATAAAGTAATTTTTACGGCAGTTATCGTGCTAACGGGCAGACAGACAGACAGACAGAATGAACAAAGTCATAAACACTTTTCAACTATGTTGTGAAGTGTTAATAAAGGCACTATATCAAAGACCGTGTATACAATTTTATGTATTTATTACCACTTAACGTAAAATAAACATTGAGTCTTGTAAATGTCAATAAGTTTTGCATTAAATGAAATGGGTTCGCGATTTGATCTCACCGTAGCTTTAAACAGGGTACTTCATATATATAAGGGACAGTCAAATGAAAACGAGACAGATGGAAAAAAGTACGAAATCTTTTTATTCTTTCAAAAGTAATCGCCATAACTGTTAAAGCATTTGTCCCACAGTGAGACAAGATGGTCAATGCCTTCATGGAAGAATGTTTTTGGTTGCTTACGGAACCATGATTGTACCCAGGCATGCCCCTCTTCGTCCGAGGCAAATCGACTGCCACGAATGTCTTTCTTCAGAGCTTCAAAATATGGAAATCGCATGGGGAGAGATCTGGACTGTATGGAGGATGTGCAAGGGCTTTCCAGCGAAACTTCTACAGCGTAGTCAAAACAACCATGGCAACATGTGGGCGGGCATTATCCTGCAACAGAATGAGGCCGTCCGTCAACATTCCTGGACGTTTTGACTTAATGGCACGCTTCAATTTGAGCAAAGTTTCCACGTAACGCTGTGCGTTAATTGTGGCGCCGTGTTCCAGAAAGTCAATGAACAGCGGGCCCATGCAGTCAAAAAAAAAGGTGAGCATGACTTTCCCGGAGCTGGCGTGCACGGCTTTGTCTTTTTTCGGTGGGGGTGAATCCATGTGCTTCCATTTTTGGCTCTGACATTTGCTCTCAGGATCAAAATGATGACACTATGTTTCATCACCCGCGACAATACGGGACTTGAAGCGATATTCATCATCGTGATACCGTTCTAGGTGCTGTAGTGATATCGACATTCTGTTCAACTTCTGATCCTCTGTCAGGCTGTGGAGAACCCACTGCGCACAGATTTTCCGGAACATCAGTTGCTCTATCAAGATGGTGTGACTGGTACCGTGACTAATGCCGAACATGAGCCGAATGTCTTCCACCGTCCGCTATAGGTCATTTCTAGGGCAGCATCCACCGCAGCAATGACAGAAGGGGTAATGACAGGATGAGCCTGCCCAGGCCGCCTGTTGTCTTTCAATGACATCCGACAGTCTCGATATCGTTTAGTTCATCCAAACACACGCGCACGTGGCATACTGTATTCGCCATACACAGCAAACATTCAGGCATGAATTTCACTTCCTGAAACCCCTTCTGCACTCAAAAAACGCACTACAGCAAGCTGTTCCTCTTTCCCGGTCTCCATAGTGATGTCGGATGCACACACGACTCGCTGACCTCACTTCGAGCACGTCTAACAGACGAATGACACGGCGCTTAAGTTTTGCGCTGTTCCTTACTGATACCCAATAGAGGGCGCTTCTGTACACAACCCTACCTGCGTTACCAACTTCGCTCCAGGCCCCTTATATAGTCTGTCTCGTTTTCATTTGACTGCCCCTTATATATATATATATATATATATATATATATATATATATATATATATATATAAATATATTTCCAATCAGTTTACTTTCTTTATCTTAACCCAAACCATCTCACCTAACCGAAGGTGTAACGGCCAGTAATGTGCCACCCAATTTAGCGCGGAAGCCAGTACCGTCGAAACCCATAAGGACTGTATACTCCTTCCCTTGGGGCCAACTTCTCGGAAGAACTTTCAAACCCTCAGATATAACGTGCTAGTACGCCGAGTAAACATAGTTTGGGTATAGCCGGGAATAGAACTCGAGTTGTTTGAGTGCAATCCCTTTGTTCTAAAGAAAATGCAATTCCGCACCTTAAGAAGCCTTCCAAAGAAATTTATGTAATGGTTTCTGTAAAATCCAAACTGTATAACCATTGCAAAGTGGTTGGACTGCTGATCTGAGAATTTAGCATTGTTTTTCTATCCGTTTTATAAAGTTGTTTACAAAATAATCTATATTCATTGATTTAAAAAACTTCTTTCTTTGTAATGAAACTATTGATTATAAAGAGGTTCTTTATATTCGCTTTCATTAAATAGAGGTTATAGTGCTTATATCAATTTAAACAATGATGTACAAATGGCAAATAACTCGCTACATGTTTGTAAATCTGGTTCATTTAACTAAAAATAATATATGCTTGTTTCACCAATTTAATGTCTGAAAAACCACCAATTTAGAGTATTTAAAGCTATTTAAATTGTTTATTTTTGATAAACCAATCAAGAAAAATTTAATTTCTGAACAAATTTGCATGATGACATTAAGATGACTTTTTTTTTTCGATTTTAAATACCAAATCATATGTTAAATGGCTATGTCTTTAATACCATCCGTTAAGTGGTTTTGCTCAAGTTGTTAACAGTTATTTGACATTGTAAAAGGATATGTGTGTATGTCTGTTAGTGTCGTCTGTAGCTGAAAATCTAAGCTTCAGGCAGCCGCAAAATTTGGTACTAGAGTAGCTAATATCACGATACAACATATCTTGTCGAGATTTTTTGTTAATTTGAAACAGTTTAAAATTTAAAGTTTGTGCTACTAGTCAGTTTTAATATAATATTTTTTTGCCATTTTGCCAAATGAAATCTATTCTTTCGTCACCACAGCAGAAGCATACAAGAAGTTCAGATCATTTGTTTTAATTAATCGTAGAAGTTTTGTCTGGAGGAGATACAGCAAATCGCACAATAAGTGCATATAATTTATGGGTTTTTCTAACTTCGTGAATAAAAAAGATTCCTTTATATTTTTTAACAACACTTTACAACAAAGATTAAAATTGTTTATGACTTTGTTCATTCTGCCTGTCTGGCTGTCTGTCCGTTAGCACGATAACAGCCGTAAAAATGACTTTATCAAAATAAAATTTTAGTATGTTTTTCAGACGGTCTGTGGGACATATGCGAATATAAATGAATAATATCACCCAATTAGTTTTGGATTGAACCCGGGTTGAAAAAATGAAATATATTAAACCCTATGGGACTTAATTTTTCAAACATTTTTTAAGCGGAATTAAAATTCGCAAATTGACCATTATATGAAGAGATCACGTGACCTACTTTAAAATAAAATATGGCATCCATCTTGTGTCAAAATCGTGATTTTTAAAGTTCTTTTAAATTCATATTTAGTGTTGAATCCGACCTAAAACCGCTTCATTTTTGCTTAAATTCCATGTATCTACATACTGAAACAACGCAATTACAATATATTTGAGTTTAAATAATCATCAAACTTTGATTATTTCTACAACGAATCCTAATTTTCAATTATGGAGAAAGTAAACACCAAAAGATGCAGAATGAGTTGTATAAGAATTATGCATTTCTTTAATTCAAAATTATTTAGCTCATGGAGTCTGCAATATAGCTGACATGAATGAATATTCATTGATTTTACACAGAGAACCAGATGATTTTTTCGGTGAAGTTTTAAGCATAGAGTTAAATTACTTGTACCTCCTTGGTTTTAGATTTTTAAATAAAATGAATTATTATAGTATTGTGATGAATGAAAGGAATGGAAATACGTTTATGAATGAAATGCTGCTTTTATAGAGGATGTCAGACGATTTATATTTCGATGACGTCATTTGAATAAATTTCAGTTGTTTTCGATAAATTGCAGTTGTTTTCAGTTGCTTTTTGTGGCAAGTTTTCAAACATAATAAATGATTGTAGTATTATGATAATTTTTTAAATATTACACAGGAATGTATCGCATTTTAGAGATGTTTAAACCAGGCAATTTATATTTCAATGCAATCATTTAAATGAAGTTCATTTGTTTTTATGAAGTTTTAAGATTTCAAATATAATAAATTATTGTAGTTTTGTGATAATTTTTAAAATATTACCGAGGAATGTATCGCATTTTAGAGATGTTTAAATAAAATTGTATTGAAGTTGGAAAGTGTTTCATAATCAATGCTTTATGCATGATTAATCTTTCTTGTTTAATTTGGTATTATTTTATCATTATGGATATTGCGCTAAAAGCTGACTCACATTGGCTAAAATTTTCAGAGATAGCAATATTTCTTTTTAATTTTATTTCGAGGCCAAAGCAAATTCTATTTTGTCTTTTGCGGCTTCAGCATTTTCGTTATATTGCTCGGCCGAAAAATATCGACCAACTGCTTATTTAGAGCTTATCAAACTTATTTAGGGCAAATTCCGCGTTTTATAATTGTCATGGTTACGCAAGGAAAAAATGGAGATCGGGCATGATTTCTGTTCAAAACAAGAGATTTCAAAATTTGGTGCTATCTGTATCTATATTATTTAAGGCTAAATTTGAACAGGATACTTATATTAGGGCAACGCCGTGAAATTCAGTCTAGTAATTTTAATAAACAATTTTAAATAAACTAACTTGAAAAACTCGCGCATCGCTAGTAAAGTAAAACTGCAAAAAATAAATATTTAGATGTATCAACCTGTTCAGAGGAGAAATAAAATAAATAAATAAAATTAGAAAGATAGGCGGCGTAAAAAACATTCCTCCGCCTTTTCACCAAAAGCAAAAAATATCGAATTTGTAAAGAAATATAATGAATCACTGAGAGATATTTTCCTGCTTTTCCTCACAAAAATATGCTCATTTTGGCCTGATTTGCCTGAGAAATGGGTTCACACCATAATATATGCCCCTTGCTGTTTTATTAACCGTGTAATTTTATTTTAATTTGCATAGTAGTGTGAGTTAAACACATATTTATTCATTTCATTATTTATGATGTAAAAATATAACACAATCTAAATGCAAAAATCGAATGGAATGTAAAATATATTCAGTGCTATATACTTCACAATGCACAGCAATAGAAGAAAAATTGCTTAATCCAAAGGAGCTTTCAGAAAGAGACAAACAAAGGATCAAATCGCCAAAGAATGAGAAATTGAGGTCAAGGAACACGTTTTCGCTCTCTATATTTTTCAATGAATGAGATTGATGGTTCTGATTTTATTTCGATACATAGAAATCAAAGAAAGATGAATTTTAAACTTTACGCCATTTTTTTAGAGCAACAGGGACTGGGATTTAAGAAAAGCATTATTAATTATTGGAAAGTATAAAAAAATCACTTAAACTTGTGTCTAAAATAATCAGAAAGTATAAGGACTTAAGAACTTAACAGAATAGAAAGTAGATTAAACGTACATAATATACATATCTATTTGAGAGCAGATTATGTAACAAGCATTGTCAGCAATCTTAGATGATTTAGGTAGTAATGAAGAATGCACATATTTAATAAAACTTGTCGAATTAAAGGGTTTTTTTCCAAAGTTAAACTTAAATCCATACACTCGTGGACAATGAAAGCTGCGCACAAAGAAGGAAGCATAGGATGGACATGAAATTTTATTGATGGGAGGATACAAATGAATTATATACATGATCACAAAAACAGCGCAGCAGAACACGTACAGAGGGAGCTGTGGTACACAGTCCGGCCATCCTTAATAGTGCGTCGCACCCTCTCGTGCTGCAATACAAGCAGCAATACGGTCCGCGAGGGCCAGGCAGACGCCTGATGTTGTTCTACGGCAGACGCGTCCACACCTGTTGGACGTTCCACCACTGCAACTGGAGCCGCCGATGATCCCGTGTTAACGGAAGCGCACGTAATGGACCCTGGGATCTCTGATTCGTTTCCTTCAGTCGTCTAGATATGGTTCGTGGGCACATAGGAGCCGTTAGGCGTGCCTGCAACGCGGATTAGGTCGCCGTGAGCTCTCTACATGCCTGCAACACGATCATTGGATCCTCTCTACTCATGATATGCTAGTCCGTCCAGAGCCGGTCCTCCGTGTCTGGGTGGCGTCCCGTGAACAGTGCTCCCAACACAGTCGGACGATATAATCCGAACGATCTACGTGACGGGCCATCTGGCTCGCTGACCTCCCTGCGGTTTTCAATCCGATGATAAGGCATCTCTCGAGGTCCGTCATTTAAGTATATCGACGTTTCTGGGGTCTACCCACCATTCTTTTCACTCCGTACTCGTGCTTGCGCCGGCTTTTCGCATTGATTGGGCGTCGTCTACTACACGCCGGTTTAAAAGGCCGCTGGCTCATGCTTGCAACTCCACTCGCGGGTGTACGGTCATGCGCACTCGCACCAGACTGGGATATATTTGCATACCAGTCCACCCTTTAGCTATTTACATCATTTTGCGGTTGTGCCATGTTTCCTTCTTGGTGCGCAACTTTCATTGTTAACTTCCATTGTGTATTTGAAAATCCTAACTCAATTAATAATTCCAAAAAACAGTGAATAGAAATGAAGCAACTTTATTAGATTGTTTGTTCATCACCAAGTAATTTACAGAGAATATAAATAAGGCTTCAAAATGCTTTTTATGAGGGTTTTGAAGGTATGAATTAACGATAAACTCTGATTCACTAACTAGATTAAAAAATAAGTCAATAAAATACGTTTTAGAAAATTAAAAAATATATTTATACAAATTATTATGTATTGTATTTCTTACTAATATTACGTATGTACTAACATAACATATAGCAAATAATTCAATTTACATTAAAAACTAAGCAATATTCCTATTAAATTATGTCATTCCCTTAAATAATAGTTAAATTTTATAAAACCCTGTACTTTTTTAATTTCTTATTTAAGCAATTTTAAGTTTCAATTATGCAAATGTGTAAACGGGCTATAATGATTATTGGATATATGTTTATATACTTTTAAATTTTGAATATAACATCAGGGTCCGATATGATCCCTTTCAGATAAACAAGTATTTATGTATTTTCAAACTAACGTTACCACCCCGGTTAGTTTCAGGTCCCTGGTCTTCTCTAAATAACACATCACATAATCTCTGGCTTAATTTCTGGTTTCATGAACGAATTATATCAGTCATTCGGGAGATTAAACTAAAATAATCAAATGTATGTAAAAGTTGCGCGAGAATGAATAATTCATCTGCATTTTACTATATAATGTTACACAGGGATTTGTGTATTTATCATTTTAATAATTCATCTTTAACATGGTAATCGTTTCTATATGTCTAAATATACTTGACGACATGCGTGTGGAGACGAATTAGATGTCGGTCCATTAGATGTTACCTTTATTATTGTCGTAAAAGATATTTATATTTATTAGATGTTACCTTTATTATTCTCCATAAAGCCCACATTATGCTTGTGGGCTTTATGGAGAACATTATGCTTGTAGGCTGTTGAACATTATGCTTGTGAGCTTTTGAACATTATGCTTGTGGGCTTTATGGCCGTACATTCATTTCGTTGCTCGTGATTTAACATGTGCAAATTCTACTGGCAGTCAAATTAATACTGTCTTTGAATCCCCTAAAATGTATAAGAATCCCTGTTCTCGCAATAAAATATTATTTGTATAAACAAATCTGAATAATTAAAGCATCCTAAGTAAAAAGCACTGTGCAGAAAGATACGAAGCTTGGGCAACGCATTTAATTACACATTTTTGCATGAGTCTTGCATCCAAACACCATAACAAAACACGTCGATATATGATAATGACTTCTTTTAAGCCTTCTATATCCAAAACAAATCTAGTTATTTAGTTAATGACTTACCCAGTTCTCCGTTTTTAGTCTGCAGTTTGGAGAAATGCCGTGAAATTTTTCTACTTTATTTATTTCCCTTTCTTAACCTCCGGTGCTCTTATGTGTCATTTTAACTTATTTTTCATCTTTTCTGATCATCTGTTGTATTTCTGATCACGCTAATCTTGTGTGTTACTTCTCTCGTTTTGCATTGACTGGACTGTTTGTTTTTTATTCTGCTTTCTCATTGACTCTCTCAGAAGAACTCTTATTCTAGGTCTTGGATATATCAACGACGTTGTTTCTTCTATCTGCGGCCATTTCATCTTTTTGACTCCAGGTTCATTGGATGACTTGCAATGGCGAAGAGTATTAAGCATATCCTTAAAACATCTGCAAGCTACATTATTATCTCATTTGTGTTTAAATACTTTTCTTAAAACTCCTTATAACACCCTAGTGAAAAGGTAAAAGAAGGAGGAGTATTTTTTCAGGTGTTAAAATTTCTGCATTTTGTGCGATAATGGTTTTACCATTGCTTATTTATATCCTGACATGCTTTTGGCAAACACAAAAGTAGAAATATTTTGACGACTAAAAGTTGTCGATTCCGGATGCCAAAGTAACATTTTAGGATTCCGAATTCTAAAGTGGTACAGCCACAGAGAATTTTCTACTATTGAATCCTTTTTCCAGGACTCTGGCATATCCGTTTGATTAATAGCTGCAAATGTGTAAGCTAATTTTCTCTCTATTATAAATGTAAATCCATGTCATATTCTAGAAGCATTTGCAAAGTACTTTTCCAACATTTATTCCACTTCTTTTGATAATACCTACATGTATGCATATTGAGACACAGATCGTATGGATGATATGTTTCACTTTTCAATTTTGCTTTTTTTGAAAACTTGTACTTTTAAACATAACGTCCTAAGTGTTGTTTTTGCAATAAACTTTGTAGATTGAACGACCGGATTGATTATTATCAGTAACAGCAGTTTTAGCCAGCTCCATGACTTAATTTGGCACGGTTCCCTTACCATTTTTTGTGGCTTATTGAGTGGTATTTGTTAAAAACTAAATTTATAAATTAAAATTAGATTTATAATAAAAGAATTCTATTGAATTTATATTTTAATTATTTTATATCTTTGATGAATGATCAATGTTTTTTTTTTCATGTTCTAAATTTTATGTCTGTAAACAAAACAATGCCTAATCCATGTTAGTACTACCATATTTAAATATAGTTTCTAATGCATATACTAGTGTATGTATTATACTTGCACATTTATATACTTGTTTTGTCAAATGAAACATTGTGAAAATAGATATGAAATTAATTGGGTTAGGTCAACTATGCCCCTAGATACATTATACAGCGTTCTCCATTACCATTTTCTCCATTACCCTTATAGCGCCAGAATGAAAACGCAAAAATGTCAGCAAAAGTTAAGAGTACTAGTGGATCAAATTCAAGTTCTAGTCCATCATATATCAAAATTTTGAATAAATGGCTGAACAAATATGTTTGAACCAGGAATATTGTTCAAAATGTGGAATTTGAGATAAAAAATAGTTAATCAAAATTTGTCTAATTATCTTGGATTTTGCTTCTAAATGAAAGAAAATATCAGTGTTATATAAAATTGTTTAATAATAATTTATTCTACTTAATTTAACTATAACTGTTTATGTTTCCGTTATGTGAAAAATATATATGTCTTATTGTTTCATATTTGAATATGCTTCATTTCTTTATTTCAAAGCTTCACATTAAAGAACAACTGTATTTTCAAGTATGTAAATGAAACATAAATACAAATCCAAAGTAAATGTATTTTACTTATACATACCATACTTCGCGTAAGGAATATATAATTAGTTCTGTATATTATCTAGATATCGCAATATATAATACCATAATCCTTATCATAATCTCGGTTTTCAAAAATGAATTATGCGTAATATTTATGAGATTAAAATTAAAGAGTGAAATGCCATAGCGTGTATGTTCTGAGAATAATATTTCCATTTATCTTTCACCATATATTTTACAAAGGTATACTTATCTTCAATGTTTATTTATAGTTTCGTCGGTTTTTCTTTAAACATTTAGTGTAAGCTACATTTCTAATCATTACGAATTTAGTATATTCTGTTGTGTTAAGAAAGTATGTATCTAATGTGCGTAGGTTTTTTAACCTGAAATGATAGTTTCTTAGTAAAATTATTTGAAACACAGTCCTATCTAAGGAATCAAAATTTATAAAGAAAATTTTACATAAATAATTTCCAAAAAAAAATTACTGGTACTTAAAGTGAGATGAAATTTAAATTTCTTTAAATTTTTGAACTCTATAGATCAGTGATATGCAACCTTTTATGAGGGAAGAGTCACATTTGAGTCAGGTAAAGGCTCCCTAACTAAATAAGTACACATGTACTCAAAATCATGAACTGATACAGATGCATGCACGTAGCCAACGGCCCTACCGTGCTGAAAACACCGGTTCTCGTTAGACCACTGAAGTCAAGCAGCATCGGGGGCGGGTAGTACTTGGGTGAGTGACCACCTGGGAACACTGCGTACTCTTGGCACATTTCGGACGCGGTAGCCCTGTGGTTTGAGCGCTGGATTTGCACGCTGCCACAACTGCCGCCGTGTTCATGCGGAGTACGATCACGTTAAACGTGTGGATCCTTAAGTCCTTCCGAGAGGTTGGTGGTAAAGGGCGGAGGGTAGGGTCCCTGTGGATGCCTCCCCCTCTGGGTTCCTGTCTAAATTGGGTGGCACTTACCGGCCGTCCAAACGGTTAACTTACACCTTACTGGTAGGTCAGACGGTCTGGGTCTCAACAACAACAACAAGCATGTGCGTAAATAGAATCAGTGAAATCAATTTTGAGCGTTTAATACACCTTCATTATAAAATAAATAAGACTAATTTATGATTGTTTTTTCAAATAAGGTGAAATTCAAATCACGAACGCTGAACACAATCATTAGTTTTAATGCAATGTAAAAACAATTTAATAGGCTTGCTTTATCTGCCATCTAGCGAATATTTTCAAAACTAGGTGATGATGGTTTGTATATGGAGATTTCAGAAAATCAATATAGACATTTAAAATGATATAGTTAACTACCATAAATGATTCTAAGTAACATATTATAAATTAAAAACATTTTGCACATACAAAAAGCATTTGATAAAGTATGGCACTGTGAATTAGCGTACATATTGATCACTTTAAAAGTCCCTGACGCTCTTGTCAAACTTTTAATCTCATACTTAAATAACATACACTTTCAAGTCAGAGTAGGAGGTAACTTATCTACACCCAAACTCATTAAAAGTAGTGTACCGCAAGGTTCTATCCTGGGCCCGACACTCTTTAACATATACATGAATGATATCCCCAGGACTCCAAACACAGAGCTGGCACTCTATGCAGACGACAGTGCGATACTAGCAAAACACCCATATGTCTCAGTAATGCACAGACAGCTACAACAACACTTAGACATACTCCAAACATGGCTGGAAAAATGGCGAATAAAATTAAACCCCAACAAATGTCATTGGATCTATTTCTCGAGGAAAATCAAACCGCCGCCGCCACTGTTTATAAACAATCATGCCTTACGCGCGGAAAAATCTACTAAATACCTAGGTGTAACGATTGATTCCCAACTAACCTGGAAACAGCACGCAACGAACTTAATCAAAAAAGCGTATATGGCCACAGGAGCCTTATATCCAATGATAGGAAACGGAAATCTCAGTCATCAAAACAAACTGCTAATTTATAAATCGGTCATCCGCCCGGGAATGCTGTATGCAGCACCCGTATGGGGATATGCCTGTAAAACTACAATAGACCTCCTAGAGACAAAACAAAACAAAATCCTACGGATTATCAGGAAAGCTCCCAGGTACTTAAGAAACTCGGTAATTAGGAATGACTTCAAAATAAAAACTGTTAGAGCCCAAATTAAAAAGCTAGCGCTTAAATTTCACAAAAATTTGCCATCCGTTCCAAATGAACTGTTATTCAATCTGCATGACTATGATCATCGCAAGGCCAAATCGTGTAAGAGATCCCGCGCTGTTCTAAACATCGATAATCGGAATTAAATATCCAACCTCAAACATCTGATATCAAATAAAACTCGCAGCTAATGTTCCAAACTCTAAGCTGCCAAAATGTTAGGTAACCCTCAGATCTGCATCCACCCCCCTAACTGCTTAAACTCTGAATGTGCAACAAACTGCCACACTAAGAGCTAGGACAAATAATAAAAAGTAGTAAATAAAAACCTCGAACCTCCAATTAGGGTCACTGAATTAATGTCACAGTTTGACGATAAGAACCACATATTGAAACTGGAGATTAAAGGCGCTTCGCGTCTGGTGCTCTGTCCTGTACGACACTCGACTTTCAACTTATTTAAGTTATGAATTGTGAAATTTCCATAACATCTAGCAAGCGATCTGCTCTGCATAATGGCATCTTAGAAGTAATAGAATTGGATTTGGTTAAGCAGGTGCCTTTCTAAGGTACGTACAGAGATGGGAATCACTGCAAATGATTCCAAATCCTGAATACCCCTATAAAATTATTTACTATTAATAACTTGTTATTACTTTCCTTATATACATAATGTATAAGGAAAATATTGTGACGGGGTCGAAAATTCGAATTCGAGTTTTCGACGGGAGAGCACGTTTCAAGCATCCCTGATCACGAATCAAACATTTTTGAAGTGATGTGTGTGTGTGTGTGTGTGTGTGTGTGCGTGTGTGTGTGTGTGTGTGTGTGTGAAAGTATGTGTGTGTGTGTGTCAGTGAGACTGTGAAGACGACAACTGACGAACGAATGGACCGATTCGAACCAAATTTGGTTCAAAAATCACAATCCTTAAACACTGGAAACCTATTGTTTTTATACGTAATCGAATGTTCAGAACCCCCCCTAAATTTTCGAATGAAATTTTGAAAAAATCATCAAAAAATCAAAACCGCTAATAAAGTTACGCAAATAGACATTTCTTATGTAATTTTTCATTTGAAAACGATTGGCATAAATTTTAGAACGCTAACATGAACCTTTCTCGAGATATTGTACATTTTTCAAAAAAATTATGAAAAAGTCACATAAAAAAAATTCCTATTGAGAAACATGTTCACTTTTCATATGTAATACCATGCGCTAAATTGAGTGACATCATTCTCGTGGATCTAGCTCGTTCCATTCATGAAAAAATATACTTTGAATAATACTTTTGTATTTGAACGCCAATAGTCATTTATCTGCTGTAAGAATAACTTTTTTCTTAGTGCATAACGCTTGGCGAGATTTTGGCGACGAATTTGGCGGAATGTCGCCAACTTGGCGACTTTTTTGAAATGTTGCCAAATTAATGAAAATCTCGCCAAATAGATAAAAATGATGCTAAATCAATGAAAATGATGACTAATTGTCGAAAATTCAATATCTTGGAAAGAATATTAGTATCTACTATAAGAAAAACATATTTTTTTACTGTAAAAGTAGTAAATTCATTAAAATTATATAAGGAAAGTCATGTGTTGCCCACATCAGATTTTTTGTAAAAGTATTGATCTGGTGTGTGGGGGAGGGAGTGCTCTTGTTTGCAGAGGTTTTCATTTAATCTCCAAAACATATTTGAAACATAACACTTTCCCAAAATGCAACACATTTTCAAGTGCAAATTTTACAAAAATGTAGATAACGTTTAGATGTAAATTTTATCCATCATAAGGTTTTAATTTGCAAATTACTGAACTGAGCAACGCAATTTGCACAGTTCACATCAACTACAAAATCTTGCGATTCCATCCCAGTAGCTAAACGGTAGGGTCGACTAGCCATTACGAAAATCCGGGGTTTGATTCCCAGGTAGGGCAGCAAGGCTCTTTACGTTTACATCAGAACTTATCAACCCTGTAGATTAGACAAAAATCGCGGAGGTTAGAACTTGACCCTAGTATGACTTGGAAGAATTTAGTGGACTTTGGTATATTGAGAGTCGATTTCACATCGGGAGGTAAACGGTAATGCAGGAAGCCGACCTGTAGGATAAAAAAAGCTATTGCTAACCTGTAGGATAAAAAAAGCTGTTGCTAACCTGTAGGATAAAAATAGGAGCAGATAAACTGAAGTAAAAATAGTCGGTGGTGGTAAGTTAGATTGTAAGTTGCTCACCAGTCTGGTGGAGAATACAGAGTCTACGACGATAAAAGCTTATAATTTCGTCTCAGTATCTCAACGGTAGAGCGTCACCTAGCCAGTATGTAAATCTGTGGCACGATTTCCGGTTGGGGCAGCAAGGTTTTTAACAAATTTAAAGCATGCAAGTCAGTTTTACTTTACTTCAGCTTCTGCTTGCTGTAAAAGAGACCGATTTCGATTTAAATAGATCCGTCAAGCGGGTATAGGTTTAAATATAATTTTAGTGTTATGTTTGTATTCTATAGTTACATGATATCAAGCAGCAGGCCGTGTATTAATATTAATAAGCCAAAATAATGAAATACGATTTATTTTTCTGATTTGTACGCAAGTGTATGGTTACTACAGGAATGGGGGATATCGTTATTACGTGTGTTGTAAGCGAACTACACGCTCCTGCGGAACATGTGTATATTTAGGAGCTTAGCGGGCTAATACATGTAAAACCGAAGCTAATTGGTTTAAAAAATGTTTAAAGAAGTAAGTGCAGTAAAATAGCGACCGTTTGCTACAGCATTACATCTAATATAAATTAATCTCTGAAAATGTCTTGTCCTTTAAGAGTTGAGAAAAAGGCAATTAAATATGCCCTTTTAAAACGGATATATAAATTAAAATCTGTTAAACCATTAACATATTTTTTAACAAAAAAAGCCTTATTTTTACATTTTACTTTTTACAGTCAGTTTTCTGCAAAGGTTTTTCAAAGATAAGGCAGATAGTAACAAACGTAGATTCCACATAAATATAACTCCTCATACATTTGTTCTTTCAAATAATAATTTAATTCATAATTTTTTATTTATTAAATAGTGTATGTACAATTCCAGATATAATTATTTATGGATCAAGAAAATCACAAACTATCTAAGTCAAAAATGTGTAATCAGTTTCCTCCAGAGAACGAGATAGCGCCTCTACAAGTGTATTTCACGCTATAGAATAAGGAAATACGCTTTATAAATTTCGCAATGCGTATTTTTACGCATCGATTTCGTAAATAGCAAAGAAAATAAGAATATTTTTCATAATCGCAAATTAAACAGATTTAGCTTGAAAATAAGCAATTTCTTATTTTATCCGGCATCAAGTACGTCGTTATAAATTCGCCGTAACACCAGTATATTTTTATCCTTCTGCACAAGTCACTTTTTACCGGAAGGTACACGTATATCAAATTGTTGTACTCATTTAGTTACAGGATGGCCAGAACATCGGTAAGAGCATTTTCTGCTATGAACATCGTTTACAGAACATCAAATTGATGTACGCCGGAAATACATTGCAGCCAATGGATTGGTGATGAAACAGCGTAATATCGGGGCAGGATTTAGTTTTTATTGTTTATTACTAACTTTAAAAACATTTTTACATATTTTTGGCATTCTTAAAATGAAAACTAAATTTAATATTCGTTGTAGTTTTTGACGTTAACCGTTGGTTTAATTTTACCATCTGAATATTTTAATATGATTTTGAGAAAACTGTTCATTTATGAAAAAGCCAATATCAAGAAAGTTTGTAATTTTAAAAGTAAATACGTGATAAAAATTATTTTCATTAATAGGTTTTTAATTTTCTTTTCCCCTTGTTTATTTACAAGCATATAGAAAATCTAAATCAATGGTAATGTAATAAATTTAAGCTATTTCATCATGAATGATTAGTTATTTTTAAGAAAACAAAACATTGTTCATTATACTATGACGAATTTAAAATGCAAGATTATTACTCTAATGGGAAAAAATTGATAGGAAATTAAAAAAAAAATGTTATCATAAAAGTAAAAAATTTAGTAAATATTTTAAAACTCATTTCATACAGTTTCTAAGGTATAGTAATTAGGCTATCAGGTTTGCAATGTATTTTATTTATTAACACAAATAAAGACTATAGTGCATTTTTTAAATCTTACTTTTTTCAACGTAGAAAATTCAGAAATTTATATACTTTTGGGCGACGATCATGTATTCGTTTTTATACAAAATACAATAAATTTAATAAATGAAATTTGAGGGTAATTATACATTTGTTACAAATTACTCTTTTGGAAAGCAAAATACTCCTTCAAATCAAGTAAGGGAGTATTTTTACTCTTCTGGGAAAACTCTAGCTCGATATCTGGTTTCCTCAAAACTCTCAAAAGTTACCAAAATTGACAACATTTTAACTCATTTGGCAGATATTTAAAAATCAATCATTTTTAACACTTTACAACATAGTTGAAAAGTGGCTATGGCTTTGTTCATTCATTCTGTCTGTCTGTCTGTCCGTTAGCACGATAATTGCCGTAAAATGACTATAAAAATGATATTTTAATCTGTTGTTCAGACGGTCCGTGGGACCTATGGGAATATAAATGAATAATATCACCCCATTTGTTTTGGGTTAAACCCGGGTGCAAAAAATGAAATACATTCAACCCTATGGGACATAATTCTTCAAACATTTTAAGCGTATTTAAAATTCACAAATTGCTTCGAACGTTTAAGGAAATATTCAAATTATCTCACAATATATATAAAAAAATTTCAGCAAAATATATTCAGTTGTTTTTTAAATAAAAATTAAAATAATAAGTACATACATTATATGAAGAGATCACGTGACATTTATATGAACAGATCACGGGATTCACTTCGAAATAATATATGGCATCCATCTCGTGTCAAAATCGTGATATTTAAAGTTATTTCTAATTCATATTTAGTATTGTATCTGTCCTAAAACCGCTTCATTTTTGCTTAAATTCTGTGTATCTACATACTGGAATAACGCAATTATAATATATTAGAGTTTAAATGATCATCAAACTTTGATTATTTCTATAACGAAGCTTAATTTTCTCTTATGGTGAACGTAAACACCAAAAGATGTAGAATGAGTTGTATAATTATTCTGCAAGTCTTTAACGAAAAATTAATTAGCTCATGGAGTCTGCAATATAACTGATATGAATGAATATTCATTGATTTTACACAGAGAACCAGACGATTTTTTCGATGAAGTTTTAAGCATAGAGGTAAATTACTTGTACTTCCATGGTTTTAAGTTCTTTAAGTTGAATAAATTATTATAGCATTGTGATGAATGAAAAGAATGGAAAAACGTTGATGAATGAAATGCTGTTTTTATAGAGACTGCCAGGCGATTTATATTTCGATGACGTCATTTGAATAAAGTTCAATTTTTCCCCGATGAAGTTTTCAAATATAATAAATTAATGTAGTATTGTGATAATTTTAAAAATATTACCGAGAATTGTATCACATTTTAGACACGTTTATATAAAATTGCATTGAAGTTGAAAACTGTTTCATAATCAATGCTTTATGCATGATTGATCTTTCTTGTTTTTTCTAATTTTAATCCTTAAATATTAGAATCGCATTTTTAGTTCAGTACTTCCCACTTAAGATAACTAAAATTTTTGTACTAAGAATTTTCTTTTTAAACTGATAGATACAAATAGATATATATGAAAGGTCGAAAATATATTAATTATATAGATGGGTGCTTAATAGTTAAAAACGAAGTAAAATTCTGTAACCTGATACTTTTCTTTGTATGTATACACATACTGAGATATGAAAATTATATTTTTTTACTGATTCGAAACATTTCTGAAGGCAGTGCAATTCAAGGCAGGAGTTCATACTTACAGTTTTTGTACTTTGGGAGTTCAAATAAAAATGGCTGAAAGATTTATGAGGAAGTCCGATGAAATGCTGTGAGCAAGTGAAAAAAATAAACTTTTTATATCACAATATTAAAAATATTTGAGACTAGAAGTCAGTAACAATTTCGCCAACTATATCAGCACCGCCGTAATTAAGCAAGATAATCTGAATTGTTGTAAGAACTAATAATTTGCAAATATTAATAATAATGGGAAAGTTAATCAATGCTTTAATATTATGAATAATAAATAGTAGTTGTAAAATTCAGTTTGAGTAAATTGATGTTTATTTTTTGATTAATCAGAGATCAATTTATATATTAATTAATTTGAGTTTCAGGTAACATCGGGCAAGACAGAAAATGAATTAATTGCGGTCGCATGGTTTTAGAAATTCTAATACTAAGCTCTCCTTTATTACTTACCACAATTTTTAAATTAAATATCGAAGATAAATTAACAATGTATATAAGCACAAAAAAATACAATAATGCAGCATACAGATATTTCGAAAATACGCTGGATCCTCTTCATCCGTGCAAGAGAACGGACAGACTGGAAGTTAAAATAATGAGATAGGCAAAGTAATTTCAATTGATATGCCCTAATTAATACGTCTATTTAATCTTTTTGACTTCCGGTTTGTTGGTTATCTTGTACTGACGAAGGGAATCGAGCGTATCATCGAAAGAGCTGTATGCGGCATTATTGTATTATTTGTGCTTATATACGTTTCTCAAGTTTTCCCTATCGTTTGCACAAAGTATATTTTACTTATTGACAAATATCGAAGACGTTGTGATGAATGGGGAATGTTATACATAAGGGAATATTATACGTAGACTCTCATATAATTAAATAAAGCCTTTATTAACATTATTTTAACAGTAAAATTGAAAAAAAAAACTGTTTAACTTAATCTACTACATTTTCCTGAAAAAAATATAACTTTCACGGCGTTTTTATTCTCAAATGAAACGATTCCCTATTAATTCACTTTTATTACATTTCTAATTCATATTATTAATACTCTATCCAAAGTTTTAAGACATTTATTTTTAAACAAATAATATTTTGTTAATTAAAGTTTCTGAACCCGTGAAATATATTCTGCCAGTTGACGTTATTTTTAAAAAATAAAGTGATATATTTATTAAAGTAAATACAAATCCTCTCTGTATCTTAAGAATTCTATATGTCAGTTGAGCCTATCGGATTATAAAGTAATCCTTTCTACTTTGGAAAATATGGAATGCAGTGCAGCTTAATTTAAAAGAATAAAACACTGGAGAAGAAGCTAACAAACAGATACATTATTTTGCAATGTAAACAAAATAATAAAAAAAGAGAATCGCTGAGAGATAGGATTAACTTTGGGAAAATCCGATTTATTAAAATCCGTTCACGGTTTAAATGTGTAGTGCATAGAAATGTTGTTTTTTCAGAAATTTTGGAAGACGCATATATATTCAACAACAGAATATAACATATTTAAAATAAAATGAATATATGCGCTATTAAAAATTAAAAAAAAATATTTGGAAGTTAATTCTATTGTAACAATGTTATTTTGAAAAGTTATACATTGATAAATTTCAGGAAGGAAAATGTTGTTTAATGCAAGTTAGATATACGTAAAATATGAATATAAAAACAAAAATTCAATTTAATCTCTCACCTCTTTGCAAACATATCTGATGTTTGTCGTAGAGGCTAAAATAAATAAAGTTTAAGAAAAAATTGTGTGCATTATATTTTCTGTGTCACTCACACTTTCCTAATTTTTTTTTTTTTTGCAACAGAGCTAATAAATAATTAATTTATGCAAATTGAACATCGGATGACATTCATATATTTTTTAAATATCACAAAGTATATTGTGATATCATTAAATACAGTGATTTTGAAAAATAATAATCATAAATGAAGCATCGTATTCATATAGGTTTCTAGAGATATACTATAGCAAGCGAAACTGAACTGAAAGAGACCTTGGGTATGTATTGCATATCCTACATATGGGGTACAAAATAATATGAACACCTGTTAAAAAGATGCTGCGTTTCACACCTACAGTACAATGCCAACGGCCGTACCGTGCGGAAAACACCGGTTCTCGTTAGATCACCGAAGTCAAGCAGCTTCGGGCGCAGTTAGTACTTGTGTGGGTGACCACCTAGGAACACCGCGTGCTATTGGCACATTTCGGGTGCGGTAGTCCGGTGGTTTGCCCGCTGGATTTGCACGCTGCCAAAACTGACGCCGTGTTCATGCGGATTACGATCACGTTAAGCATGTGGGTCCGTAATTCCTTCCGAGAGGTTGGTGGTAGGGGAAGGTGGATACGGTCCCTGTGGATGCCTCCCCCACTGGGTTCCGGTCTAAATTGGGTGGCACTTTCCGGCCGTCCAAACGGTTACCTTACATCTTTCTGGTAGGTCGGACGGTCTGTGTCTGAACATCAACAACAACACCTACAGTACCTGAAACAGAAGTATGCCACCTAGTGGCCGTGAAGAGAATATGTCATTCTCTCAACAGCAGACATAGGTGTTACACGTCTCTATCATACTCTCTGAGACACGCTGCAATGTCAGACCTGACAGAGTTCCAAAGAGGCATGGTTGTTGGAGCGCGTTTAGCTGGAGCCTCGGTGACGGAAACATCAAACCTTTGGGGGCGTGCAAAAAGCACGGTATCAGCCGTTATGATAGCAGACACGAAACGCTAAGTTGGCATCTTCAAAGTACAACAGTGGGCGAAAGACAAAGCTTAATGATAAGGACAGATGGGTGTTGAAGCTCATAGTGGCCCGAAAGCACAAGCAATAGTTATCAGAGATAACATCCGAAATAAATACTCATCTGCAGGACCCACTTCAACCAAAATTGCCAAAAGGGAACATAATTGTAACTACCCGCTGAAAAACGTTTATGGTACAGTGACAATTCTTAAACCATTGGTGACATCCCGTAATGCTTTGAGGCGACACCAATGGTGCTGAGTTCACAGAAGCATGGTTCGAAGGCCATGAAGATGAAGTAGGACATCTCGGCTGTCCCCTCAGTCTCCTGATTTGAACATAATTTGACATTTGTAGGGATATTTGTAGTCCAAACTTCGTGCTCGAGTTCCGCCTCCAAATACACTTTCGGGGCGCGGTAGCCCATTGGTTAGCGCGCTGGAGTTGCACTCGGTAGGCCCGGGTTCGATTCCAGCCACTGCCAAAACTGCCGCCGTGTTCATGCGGAGTACGATCACGTTAAACATGTGGGTCCGAAAGTCCTTCCGAGAGGTTGGTGGTAGGGGAAGGAGGGTACGGTCCCTGTGGATGCCTCCCCCACTGGGTTCCGGTCTGAATTGGGTGGCACTTCCTGACCGCCCAAACAGTTACCTTACACCTTTCTGGTAGGTCGGACGGTCTGGGTTTCAACAAATACACTTTCGGATTAAAAACAGCTCTGCAGGAGGAATGGCTTCATATTCCCTTAAATAGTGTGCATGACCTATATGCATGTACCCCACGCCGCATGCAATGTTTACTTTATTCGAAGGGTGGTCCAACCCCCTGTTAATAAAGATTTCCTCTTACTTCACAGGTGTTCGTATTATTTTGTCCCCCATCTGTATATATATATATATATATATATATATATATATATATAAATATATAAAAATCAGCATAGTAGTGCTCCCAGAAATATCAATCTAGTACTGGGGATTTCTATAAAGGAAATAAGCATAGTGCTCTTTAGACGAATATGAAATACTACATGTGCTCTTTAAAAATATTTGATATTGGCTGGTTCTCGCTAATTGTAAAATGTTGAGGACCTCTGCTCCAGCATCAGATATGTCAAAATTATGCTGTGGACAGCAATTGCGTTTTACAGCATAATGCAATACATTACTTAATGATGGAATAATAGCGAAATAATGATCGAAAACATCCACAGCACAATGTTTCTTATGTTAAAAAGTATAGTGACATTTAGCGATTTTCTCGATGAGAGTATATACAATTATTTTGAAGTACCAAAATAACTTATAATTCGCGCAAATATAACTTGGTAATTGGAAAAAATACTAACATCTGCTAAGCAATATATTCCTTTATATGTCAATACGTTAATTAGTATTTCATAAACTTCCCGTCATTTTCGTAGTTTTAGAGTCATTTTTGGCATCTAATTTAGCAATATTTTCATTAATTTGGTACCATACTAAAATGTCGATGAAGGCCACTTTGCAATATTTCATCATATTCGTAAACAAAGACAATACATTTTTCGCCAAGTTTTACATATTGATAATACTTACAATTATTCATTTTTATGTTTTTATGTAATTTTAGTTACATCTGTATGCAATATATCGAAAACAGTTTAAACCAGCGTTCTGCAGTATGTGTCATTCGTTTCAGAAGAAAAAAAATGCATGTAAAATGAATATATATTTAATATTATTGAGTGCCGTGATTTTTTTTTAATATTTTATCAACAATTCATTCATTATTTTGGGAATATTCCCAACGTTAGATTGCGTCTCAATTTAATTGTGTTCCAGTATTCATGGATCATAATAATCGTAACAAATTCCATTCAAACGTACCATTCGCTCATCAGATATCGCATCCGACCACACGCACACATGCACGCATATACAGCCATCAAGAGTCAAGGAAATTTATTGAAAAATATATTTTAAAATTCATTAAATAAAACTTCAATAATTTTGAAAAGTAAACTATGACAATAAGTAATTAAGATTAGATATTTTCAAGTGGACAGACACTAAATGTCAAACATACATGCTTAAATTTTGAACTTCAAAAACGGTATCAAATATAAGCATAAAAATGGCAAACAGTTTTTAATTCTATTGAAATAGAAATTGCTGTATGTGAAACAGCATTTCATCTCCGATCACTGATATTGACATTTTTATCAACATGTTAAGACAAATCAATTAGTAACTATAGCACTATTTATCAATTCCTTAATTTAAAGCATAATCGAGAAATGATTTGGAGATTTGAAATGACATTTGGCTACCATAATAACAACATCTGAATAAAATAATATAAAGCCATTGATAAAATATAAAAAAATCATTAGCTGTAACTTTAAATTAGAATATCTCAAGGACGGTTAATTGTATATCAATAGACTTAATTAAGATTATTTTGGATAATATTATCTGCTGCACACGCGCGCACATACAGCCATCACTATCACTTCAAAAACGTGCGATTTGAATTCGGGAATGCTTAAAACGTGCTTCAAACGTGAAATTTCAATCCCATCACAAAATTTTCCCTATTTATTATACTATGTAGAGATAAGTTAACGGCTGACATCTATTTTAACGAAAGACTTGAATATAACATATTTTTTAAAATATCGAAAAACATCATATTTTATTTCATACCAAATATATTATATTTCGATGCATGTACGAGTATATGCTATATTTCAAATTTTATAAAGAACATAGTTTTCTTTTAAGTACTAAGATTTTAAACCACGGACAAATTTTCATATATCGAAACTAAATTTTTACTTTTCTTATATACATAATGTATAAGGAAAATATTGTGACGGGGCGAAAATTCGAATTCGAGTTTTCGACGGGAGAGCACGTTTCAAGCATCTCAGATCACGAATCAAACATTTTTGAAGTGATGTCTGTCTGTGTGTGTGTGTGTGAAAATATGTGTGTGTGTGAAAGTATGTGTGTGTGTGTGTGTGTGTGTGTGTGTGTGAAAGTATGTGTGTGTGTGTGTGTGTGTGTCAGTGAGACTGTGGAGACGATAACTGACGAATGAATGGACCGACTCGAACGAAATTTGGTACAAAATACCAATCCGTAAACACTGGAAGCCTATTGTTTTTATACGCAATCGAATGTTCAGAACCCCCCCCCCTAAATTTCCGAATGAAATTTTGGAAAAATCGTCAAAAAATCAAAACCAATATTAAAGTTACGCAAATAGACATTTCTTATGTAATTTTTCATTAGAAAACGATTGACATAAATTTTAGAACGCTAACCTGAACCGTTCTCGAGATATTACGCATTTTTCAAAAAAATTATCAAAAAGTTATAATATGAAATAAAAAAAATATATTTCCTATTGATAAACATGTTCACTTTTCATATGTAATACCATGCGATAAATTTGGTGACATTATTCTCGTGGATCTAGCTCATTCCATTCATGAAAAAAGATACTTTGAGTAATACTTTTGTTTTTTAACGTCAACAGTCATTTATCTCTTGTAAGAATAACTTATTTCTCCGTCCATAACGCTTGGCGAGATTTTGGCGACGAATTTGGCGGAATGTCGCCAACTTGACGACATTTCTATTTGTTGCCAAATTAACAAAAATCTCGCCAAATTGATAAAAATGACGCTAAATCAATGAAAATGACGACTAATTGACGAAAATTCAATACCTTGGAAAGAATATATCTACTATAAGAATAACATTTTTTTAACTGCAAAAGTAGTAAATCCATTGCATTATATAAGGAAAGTCATGTTTTGCCCACATCAAATTTTTTACTTTACCTATTTTAAAAATAATTTTCTTTTTTGAAAATGAAAGATATACAGCGTTTTATATTACATGAAAATTGGTAGAATTGTATTGTAATCTGAATAGTTTCACTTAAATATAAAATTCCCATAATATAATGAGGGTTTAAGATCATTATAAATCTAAATTTTTATATGTATATAACTTTCGCTGGCTATAGAGTGCAATCAAGAGTCAAGGAAACTTATTGAAAAATATATTTTAAGTTAATTAAATAGAACTGGAATAATTTTGAAAAGTAAGCTATGACAATAAATAATTAAGATTGTATATTTTTAAGTGGAAACTAAATGTGAAACATGTATGCTTAAGTTCTGAACTTCAAAAAGCGTATCAAATATAAGCATAAAAATGGCGAAAAGTTTCTAGTTCTATTGAAATAGAAATTGCTGTATGTTAAGCAGTATTTTATATCCGATCACTGGAGATTGTCATTTTTATCAACATTTTCAGACAAATCAATTAATTCTAGTACTCTTTAACAATTCTTTAATGTAAAGCATAATTGACAAATGATTTCGGGATTTGAAATGTCATTTGACTACCATAATACCAACATCTGAATAAAATAATATAATGAATTCCATTGATAAAATATAAAAAAAAATCATCAGCTGTAACCTTAAATTAGAATATCTTAAGGATGGTTGATTGTATATCAATAGATTTAAATAAAATTATTTAGGAAAATATTATCTGCTACTGATGGTATAAAAGCAAATTTTGTGTATTTATCTGTGCGTGATTTATATCTAAAAGGATGTTAGGACGAAACAAAATTGCTCGATTAATAGATTTTTCAAACAAAGTTCCAATATTTTATTTTTTCTCATTTTTATAGGCCAAGTCTACCGTGTTTGCAAATTTCAAGTATCTACCTTCAGTAGTTTCGGTAGTACAAATTATACATCTGCCTTTATTCTCACTCTACTCTTTTACATAGAACTAAAAATAAATCACACTTCATAGATTTGTCAAACAAAAGTCCAAGATTTTATTTTTATCTCCATCTTATAGGCCAAATCTCACGTATGCAAATTCTGAGATTCTACCTTCAGTAATTTTGACACCGTAAATTATACACTAGCCTTCAGTCTCACTCTACTCTTTAACATGGAAATAAAAGAAAATCGCAATTCATAACATAGCCGCCGTGTTTTCAGAATCTCAGGAAGGGGGGGGGGGGCACAATCCGATTAAGTTATACAACAGCTTCAAAGTCGATAAAGATATAACAACTTACAAGACCTCCTTGAAAAAAGCAATAAAATGTCTGTTATATGACTACTATTGTTTCGAGAGCATTATAAGCCCTACTTGAGGCCAAAAGAACAATATGCGCCCTTAACAACCGCCAAGAACGAACTGCCCAACGAACTGCAGTAGTGGTTGTTAAGCGCGCATACTGTTATTTTGGCCTGAAAAGGGGGGCTAATAATGCCATCGAAGTAACTGTAGTCACCTAACTGACATATATATGCTTTCCTCGAGGAAGTTTTGTAAGTTATTGTCTTACAAGCAGGAGTTTTGGAGTGAGATAACAGATTGAGTCACTGTGATTGTACTAGGAAAACCCGAGTTCGATTTCCGGTATTATATAAACTGTCCCCGTGTACGATCACGTTAAATTTATGGGTTTAAAAGTCCTTTCGAGCGGTTGGCAGTAAAGGAAATAGGGTCGGTCTCTGTGGATGTCGCCCTCACTAAGTTCCAGTGTAAATTAGGCGGCACTGCCCCGGCGGTCTAAACAGATATCTTGCACCTTCGGGTAGATCGGCGGTCTGGGTCGAAAGAAAGAAACCAGCAGTTTTATTTATTGTACGATAAATATATTTAATCATTTTAGGCATACCCAACTCCAGTTTACCGCTTATAAAACTTGAGTTCTTTGACTCCTGAACTCACTCCTTTTTTGACGTATCAGATGACATCGTCTACTCATTGCATTTTCTCCCTTCGAGGAGCAATCAGGTGCTGATAGTGAAGTGGGGGAGGGGGGACTGCTAGGGCTTGTAACGCTGCCACCGATAGAGGTAACGCTTGTAGTCCCCCTAGCAAGAATCCGTCACATTATACTTTTCAACATAGTGCTGATTACCCACACCAGACCCAGATATGGACGGGAGGATCTCTATAGAGATTTCCAGATGGACCTGGGCCATTGCATTTAAATTTTTCCTTAATGTGTATGATGGGCCTAAAGGGGCGATCATGCACCGTTTTTCCTGGGCCAATCTCGGAACTAGTATCCGGGCCTGCACCACACCCACTGGGAGCAAAAAATGATAAAGTTGCAAACCAATAAAATCAAAAACAGTAGTTATGATATGTAACGAAACCTTAAGATTTCGTCACATATAAACTTATATGAATTTGAATGGCCATCTCACCATGTGAGCAAGATATGTAAAAATAAGTTTTATTAAGAAAACATAAACGTGTAAATGAAAGGCTTTCAGAACACCAACAGGACTAGCGACACTTTCTGCCAAACTGGGATTTTTCCATCAAATAACACTTAAATGTATGCAGCAATTTCTGGGTAAATCCTATTTTTGTTAAAACTATAGCATTGTCATATTTCACTAATCCCTTTAAATCAAAGATCTAATATAGTTATTGTATTTAATTAAAAAACACACCTATCAGTATAATTTCATAGAATCCGATGCACAGTCATTATAACATACATACTTACAATTGTTGCTCTTAAATCAAAATCTGCATCTTTAATATAATAAGTAGGTCTTTCAGCAGTTTGGGGGTTTCTCACGCAAAAAAAAATTTTGCTGTTTTAATTTAAATTTATGCAAGAGGAATAAGTACGTTTATATTTAATTACAAATCGAAATCTAACTTTTACGAATAGCACAAATACATTGTGTTCTTTTTTCATCATAAACCAAAATGAAACCTTTATTAAAAAAACCAAAACAACACACTGCCATCAACACCATAAATATCACACTGCCTTCAACACCACAACCACAAACATCACTCATCTGAGATCACACCAGTTGAACATATGCCAAGTCCTCCTACAAAACGCAACAATTTTTCCTAAGAGTCCGATATTTTCCATTTTCTCATAATTTATAATTCTAGCCTTCTGATTGGTCTCAAATGACTCTGGGCTGTTGGCTGTAAAACGTCCGGCGCTCACCAAGAATAAAAATACCCTTGGGGTTTGAAGCTTCAAAAGGAATTGATGCCACCTGTAAAGACGGCACTGCACTGGTATATAGAATCGAGGAGTAATTACAGGTAATATCTCTTTAGGTAGACCAAAGAGTCATATTTACTTCGTGGTTAGCATTTATAGTTGTTACTGGAGGGATACAACTATTTCTTTGGAAATGACAATTCCATAGCTGCAAATATTCTGTTTCTCTTTGAATTAGGTGGTCAGTCGAAAAAGTTCTGTTAACCAGGTGTTTTTGTCATTAGCAAAATCATGTTTCCTGGGAGTAAAGAGGAACTTGGTTTATGTGCCATATAATTTACGGCTCTATGGTAAGGAAGATGCGAACAAGGCTGAACTGAAATGTGACATTTACGTTGATAGGATTTTCTTTCAATTATTTTTATGTTTAAATATCACTTTCTGGAATCTAGGAAAATATGAATTTAGAAAAAAATCTTGAAATTTCTCAGAAGGGCAAATACCCCTCTGAAAAAGTTAAGCGAGAACCCCCCCCCCCCCCTGTAGTCGGCGCTTGTGAATCATAGAGTTTTCAAACGAAAGTCTAAAATTGTATTTTTCCCTCCATCTTATAGGCCAAGTCTCACTTCTATGCAAATTTCAAGTTTCTACCTTCAGTAGTTTTGACAGTGTAAATCAAACACCAGGCTCACTCTACAGTAGGCTCACTCTACTCTTTTACACAGATATAAGAAAAAATGCCATCCATAGATTTTTCAAGCAAAAGTCCACAATTTTATTTTTCTCTCCACCTTACAGGCCAAGTCTCACGTGTATACAAGTTTCTACCTTCAGAAGTTTTGACAGTGTAAATTATACACCTGCCTTCAGTCTCATTCTAATCTTTTACATAGAAATAAGTAAACATTTGAAATTCATAGATTTTCAAAAGAAAGTCAAAGATTTTATTATCTCTCCATCTTATAGGCCAAATCACAAGTGTATGCAAATTTCAAGTTTCTACCTTCAGCATTTTCGAAAGTGTAATTCAAACATCAGCCTTCAGTCTCACTCTACACTTTTTTATGGAAATAAAAACCAAAACCCGCGATTTCTGAGTTTTTTTAACAAAATTCCAAGATTTTATATCTTTACTTTCCTTATATGCATAATGTATAAGGAAAGTATCGTGACAGGGTCGAAAATGACAGTGTCGAAAGTGACAGGGTCGTTTTCGACGGGACAGCACGTTTCAAGCATCCTTGATCCCGAATCAACTATTTTTGAAGTGATGTCTGTGTGTGTGTGTGTGTGTAAAAGTATGTGTGTGTGTGTGTGTCAGTGAGTCTTTGGAGACGATATCTCACGAACGAATGGAGCGAATCGAATGAAATTTGGTACACAAATTACAATCTATAAATACTGTAAGTCTATTGCTTTTAAACGCAATCGAATGTTAAGAATCCCCTAAATTTTTGTATGAAATTTAGAAAAAATCCTAAAAAAATCAAAACCATTAATAAAGTTACGCAAATAGCCATTTCTTATGTAATTGTTACTTAGAAAACTGCAGACTCATATTCACGTTCTCTTTATTTCTTCAATAATAATTTGAGTTTATCTGCACAAAATAACAGCCTTAAGTATATTAAATGACATTGTGAATTTGTACGTTAAACTTAAATTTGGTTCTCATTTGATAGATGGACTTATTGTCAAAGGTGGCGTAGCGAAAACGCAAAAAAATTAAATATCTCAAGAACGGCTAGTCCTAGAGAAATGGGTTAGTCTTATTCTTTTTGTTGCTAAAAATCAAGTATAAAATAGGAATTTAATTGATATAATTGAGCACACGTAGTGTTTTATTTCTATATTTAACGATTTTTGCTGGCCATTTCGCAAAAACAGCCCGTTCCTTTTTCCCGAATCGTACTAGAATAATCTACAAGTCCTTTATATAACAAATTTTGTTAAATTTGGAATATAAATCACTTGTAGGTTATTGAAATACTATACACCAAATTGTGTTAAATTTGGTACATTAGTTTTTAGCTAGAGTGGATAAAGGCGATTTCTGCCGCCCATTTCGCAAAGAAGGCTGATTCTTTTATCTCGAATCGTACTATAACCAAATGAACATCAGGATTTCCCACAAAAAGCTTACCTATCAAATTTTATTTAATTCGGTCCATTAGTTTTTCAGTTAGAGTGGATGCAATATTCTCACAGACACACAGATACGCAATTACACGCACAGATACACAATTACACACACAGATGTCTTCCTAAAAATAGTTTTTTCGTGTTCTAGAAGTCCCAAAACGTGTAGATCCTTCGAAAATTCGAGTTCCGATCTTCGGCACTATTATAAAACTTTGAATACATACACACGCACGCATATATATTATCTGTGTATCTGTGTAATATCTGTGTATCTAAATTTCGTGTCTACGCAATTACAATAGTTGTGATTTTAAATGATCCCTAAATTTTCATTATTTCTTCAACGAAGTCTAATTTTAACTTATGCAGAATGCAAATATATCAAGCGATTGTAAGGTGAGTTACATTAAGAATTGCTGAATTTTTTTCACACAAAATTATTTAGCTCTGGAGTCTGGAATACAAGTTATATGAATGAAATATTCATTGATTTTGCATAGAGAATCAGATGATTTGTATTTCGATACAGTTTTAAATATTTAAGTATATTATATTACTGTAGTACTGTGATAATGTAAAAGATATCACCACTGAATGTATCACATTTTAGAGATTTTTAAATGAAATTGCATTTCAGTTGGAACGTGTTTCATAATCAATGCTTATGCATGATTGATCTTTTTTGTTTAATTTTATGTGATTTTTTGATAAATTTACTTGAAAAATATGCAATATCTCGAGAACGATTCAAGTTAGCGTTCTAAAATTTATGTTAATCGTTTCTTAATGAAAATTTACAATAGAAATGATTACACTATGTAATAAAAAAACTTTTTTCCTGCTCCTGTATAATAATTGTTATTTCTTATTTTCTTCTCTTCCAAAAGTATAGAAAATGCCTATCTTTCCTCATAAACCTTGTTTTTGTACCCGGGACAATGATATTTTGAGATTTACTCATTTCCAGTACACTTTTTTTTCTCATTACGAATAAATAAGGTAAATAACGTTTCATATTGCGCTGTAGCAATATAATAGTCTTCCCTATAACGGAAATGGTCATGCAAAAATAATGCAAATCCTGTAGTGTGAAGCCCATAAGTTCAGTTTAGCTCTAGCTGCATAATTGGATACACGTTTATAATGGCATCAAGAGGCTGCAAGTATATGCCAGACTCATTTTGCTATGCCTGTGGCCAATTTATCAAGAAAAGAGGAAATAAATACTATGTGAAAGCATCTGCTAAAATATATGAAGCCTACAGAGTATATTTCAGCATGTCTGTTGGGGATCAAGATAAAATCTGGGTAACTCATTTCACTTGTGAGAATTGCAAAAAAACACTGAAAGGTAAGACAGAGTATAAAATGTTATTGAACAATGCAATTTAATATAATATGATATAATATATAGAGCCCTGATTAATATGCAAATACATAATATCAATATGCAAATATATGCTTGGGTGCACTTGCGTACCTGATTTAAACAGTTAATGTTGGTGTTTTGCAGGATGGTACAAAGGAGAAAAGAGGACCATGAAGTTCGATGTCCTAAGAATTTGGGGAAGACCTACAGACCAGTCAAGTAATTGCTACTTTTACGTGGTGGATCCTTCCAAACGTCGGGCTGGAATAAAGCATAGGCTATCATGTATCCGGATCTACCTTCGTCCATCGCCCCTGTGCCATATTGCCCTGAGTATCCAGTGCCCACTCCGGAGAAAAAGCTGCCGTCTTCAGACGAGAGTAGTAAGTCAGAGAGCGGGGAAGACATTAAAGATTTAAATTTTAATTTTAGAACCGAAGAGAGAAACCTATACTCCCCCAATCAAGAATATCTTAACGACATAATCAGAGATCATGGTCTCATTAAGTCCAATGCCGAACTCTTGACTTCTAGGCTTAAACAGTGGAATTTCGTGATTCGTGAAATAATTTACAGTATAATCATACTCATTTTCAAATATTTTGTAATAATTTTGTTCACAACTGTGGTGCAAATATATGTCATTTTTGACGTATATGTGTTTGTCTCTTACTTTATGTAAACGAAAAACGCGAATTCATACATATTCTCATTCAAAGTAGGTAAAATTCAAAATAACACTGTCCTGGTTACAAAACCAAAGTTTGAGGGGAATAATAGCCATTTTCTATGCTTTCTAGGAATAAGCCATTAGAAAATAAAACTTACTACCCTGGAATAAAAATCGTGTTACATGGTGCTATGTAGGTAACTCTATTGAAGGTTTTGAATTTTTGATGACTTTTTTTTAAATTTATTGGGTTCAGCTCATTTGATTGCATTAAAAAATAATAAGCTCCCTTATTCAATAATTATAAATTTTGTACCAAATCTCGTTCGAATCGCTTCTATTCATTCGTTAGATATCGTCTCCACGGACTCACTGGCACACATACGCACACACACATACACACACATACATTACCTTAAAAGCGTTCGATCCATGTTTAGGGATGTTTGAAACGTGTTCTCCCGTCGAAAACTCGAAATCGAATTTTCGAGTACGTCGCAACACTTTCCATATACATTATAATATATATATATATATAAGGAATGTAAAGGCAAGTATATATGATGAAATTGTACAAGATCTGTAAACTGTCATTATTCAACACACCATATTGAAGTAGATAATTTTTTTTTTACATTTTAAAGTGCAATAACTCTTTCAAATATTAAAATGTCCATCATCAGTGGGAATATTCAGAAATTGACAGACCTGTCATTAATACAACCCGAAATCATGAATATAAAATTTGCATATTGTAAATCGAATTTACCTCAGGCAAAGGTGTATTCATCCGATTTACTATAAGACAATTTTATATTCATCCGATTTACCATGTGCAAATTTCGTATCCACAATTTCGAGTTGTATGTCACTTACTTAACATTGCCACTGATGACGGACATTATGATGTCTGAAATCGCTATGACACTTAAAAAAAAAAAAATCCTGTACATCAAGATGATGTTTAAAAAAAATGATGTGTGCAGCACATGACTTTACTTATATAATGCAATGAATTTACTTCTTTCACAACAAAAAAATGATGTATAAGCTTCATGGTACATGGCTTTTTAACGATGTACATTTGGCGCTTTTCCCGATAACAACATGTAAAACTATTAATAAGTAGTCAATTAACTTATAACTCATGCAACTCCAAATTAACAATTATCAATATTGATAGCATCCTCATTTAGCAATGTAGTCCATGTATTAAACTTTTTAAATAACGAATACATCAATTAGGTGTCATTTTCATTAACTTGGCGTTATTTTTGCAATTTTGACGATATTTTCGTCAATTTGAAGCTAAACATCGCAAAGTTGGCGATATTTCGCTGAACTATCTAAATTCACCATATGTGTCGTTTAGCGTTACAAACCAAGAGATAGAAGCGCATTTCTTATATAAATATGCGAATAAATTAATTTTAGAAATATAATTCTTCTGTCTACAAACGTATTTTATTATATTCTTATTATATTTTAATTTTAATTGTGAATAACTGGATAGCTTCTGTTATGTATCAAGGACATCTGCAGAAGAGTAGCATTCATTCCAAAGTTATAATCATACATTCATAAAATGCTAAATCTGCATTAAAGATAAATACTCTCTTGAGTCTTTATGCGGTGAAAGATAAATGAAATAATTATCCTCAGAGCACAACGCGTGCGACATTATATTATTTCAACTTAATCTCCTGAATGCTTTACGATGCATTCATAAGAACTAAGATTACGTAAGACATTTGAAAATGTGCCGTCAAAGAAATAAATGTTTTAATGAAAATGTGATAGAAATAATGAAAGTAATAACTCCTCAAATTTCATGAACGTACGAACGTTCATGAGATCTGAGATTATCTCAGAGGTTTAGAAATATGCAATCATTGTAATAAATACGTTCATGAAAATTTAATACTTTCATGAAAACTGAGATTGCGTCATAGATTTGAGAAAGTACTACAAAAGGATTTAGAACCTCTATAAAATTATAATATATTCATGAAAACTGATATTACGTCAGAGATTAAAAAATGTGTCGTCAAATGAATAAATATGTTCATTAATTATAATGCGTTCATTAAAACTGAGACTATGCCATAGGCGCAGACTTGAAAAATTATTGGGGGTTGTGGAAATTTTAAATCCAATGACCCATGCATTTTTCAAAGGGTTTAAGTCTAATTTAAATTGCATTCTGTCAGATTATCAGGCATAATAAGACGTGTGAAATGCCAAATTGGAGCAAATTTTAGTGAAGTACAGAATAATTTATTTTTCTCCAGATAATTATTTATTTCATTTAATTCGCTTTTACAGGCGCAACATTTGTATATTACAATATACATATACTGTGTGAATTTCCAACACACTTATATTTATAAAAATAATAAAAAAAATGTAAAATTAATTTTTAGGTATTATGTCAACAATTTTCTTATTAAATAATTTCTGAGATAAAATATTGTAATCAAAATACAATAAACCATCTGAAGGAGAAACTTTCTGTAAACGCGAGTTTACATATAATAAACAAGGAATGCATAATGGAAACCTTGAAGAATTAATAACAAAAAATAAAAATTATGCATGCATGTATACATTTTCTGCACTAAATATACACAAAACCATTAGGGGTTGGTGAACCCACAACACATTTATTTGATATTTCAAAAGTGTCTAGAATCCACGATGTGGACGATGCTGGATTAAGCCATAGATTTGATAATGTGCCGGAAAGTGAGTTAAAGCTCTCATAAAATTGTCATGCATTTAAAAAAACGGAAATTATGAATACTTAAAAATGTGTCGCCAAAGGATTAAGAGGCTTCTTAAAATGACAATACATTCGTAAATATTATGATGTCTATAAGCGCCATGACACTTTAAAATGTAAAAATAGTTCCCGTCCATCAAGATGGTGTTTTAAAAATTATGATGTGGGCAGCACATGAATTTCCTTATATAATGCAATGAATTTACTCGCTTCACAATGAAAAACTGATGAAGCTCCACGGAAGTGTGTTTTTAATGATATACATTTGGCGCTTTTCCGGATAACAACATGTAAAACTATTTATAAGTAGTGAATTAACTTATATTTCATACAACTCCAAATTAACAAATTCACAATTATCAATATTGATAGCATCCTCAATAAGCAATAAAATCCATATATAAAAGTTTTTTATTAATGAATTCATCAATTAGGCGTCCTTTTCATTAACATGGCGTTATTTTTGCAATTTTGACGATATTTTCGTCAATTTGAAGCTAAACATCGCAGAGTTGGCAATATTTCGCTGAATTATTATCCAAATTCACCATATGTATCGTTTAGTGTTACACACCAAGGGAGAGAAGCGCATTTCTTATATAAATATGCGAATACATTATTTTTAGAAATACAACTCTTCTCTTACTGTCTACAAACGTATTTTAATATATTATTATTATTATATCTTAATTTTAATTGCGAATACCTGGATAGCTTCTGTTAATATATCAAGCTCATCTGCAGAAAGAGCAACATTCATTCCAAAGTTATAATCATACATTCATAAAATGTTAAAGCTGAATTAAAGATAAATACTCCCTTGAGCCTTTATGCGGTGAAAGATAAATGAAATAATTATCCTCAGAGCACAATGCGTACGACATTATATTATTTCAACTTAATCTCCTGAATGCTTTACGATGCATTCATAAGAACTAAAATTACGTAAGAGATTTGTGAAAATGTGCCGTCAAAGAAATAAATGTTTTAATGAAAATGTGATAGAAATGATGAAAGTAATAACTCCTCAAATTTCATGAACGTACGAACGTAAATGAGATCTGAGATTATCTCAGAGGTTTAAAAATATGCAATCATTGTAATAAATACGTTCATGAAAATTTAATACTTTCATGAAAACTGAGATTGCGTCATAGATTTGAGAAAGTACTACAAAAGGATTTAGAGCCTCTATAAAATTATAATATATTCATGAAAACTGATATTACGTCAGAGATTAAAAAATGTGTCGTCAAATGAATAAATATGTTCATTAATTATAATGCGTTCATTAAAACTGAGACTATGCCATAGGCGCAGACTTGAAAAATTATTGGGGGTTGTGGAAATTTTAAATCCAATGACCCATGCATTTTTCAAAAGATTTAAGTATAATTTAAATTGCATTCAGTCAGATTATCAGGCATAATAAGACGTGTGAAATGCCAAATTGGAGCAAATTATAGTGAAGTACAGAAAAATATTATTTTTTTCTCCAGATAATTAATTATTTCATTTATTTTGCTTTTATAGGCGCAACATTATTATAATACAATATACAGATACTGTGTGAATTTCCAACTAACTTATATTTATAAAACTAATTAAAAAATGTAAAATTAGTTTTTAAGTGTCATGTCAACAGCGTTCTTATTAAATTATTTCTGAGATAAAATCTGATATCTTAAATAATAAAAGGCAATGTCTGTGTGTCTGTGTGTCTGTGTGTCTTATACACTATACGTTTCGCGACCGCGCGTCGGAGAGCTACGAAATTTGGCAATCGGAGACCCGGGGGGGGAGGGAAGGGGACACGTGAAAACCGACTTTTAAAATTTTAATTATTTTTTTGTTATTTAATGTTTTATGCGATTTCGACCGTATTTTGCCATTTTTGCCCTTTTTTTCCCACGATCCGGACATCGTAGGAAAAAACAAATCACACCATCGGAAAGAGCTGACAATTGCGAGTAAAAATATATCAATTTCAAATCTGAATTTCGATTTCTAATATTTTTTAAAGATTTTAAAACAAAAGTCACTTTTTGCTCAAGAAAAATATTTTTGGTTTTTTAAATTCTCGCATAGTAAAAAGTACTCATAATTTCGACTAATAATTTACATTTTTAGAAAGGTCAAACATCTGGCATTCTTTCAAGTCCAATCTGGTCAGGAAATATTCCGTATTGCCCACAGGATCGGTATTTTAAAAGTTTCCGAATTTCAATTTCTCGGCTTTCCGCACGGCGTGCCGCTTCTTAACGGGCGTTTCTCCCCTCAGAAGAAGAGAAGGTGGTAGGTGGGGACGTCAAGGTGGAGGTGACGTCACGGTTCTGAATAGAGCTCCTTTACTCCATATAAATTATTATATTTATATTTTAAATGATGGAACGATATGGATTTTTTAAATGTATATTTTAACTTTTGGATATTTTAAATGGATATTTTAATTTTATGGATATTTTAAATGATGGAACAATGAAACAATGGAATGAGGATGATGGAATTAAGCATATGGTCATTTTAAATTGCAAATTAGCGCGCGGGAAGTTAGCGGTAGGCCCGGTTTCGATTCCCGCCACTGCCAAAACTGCCGCCGTGTTTACGTGGAATACGGTCACGTTAAATATGTGGGTCCGTAAGTCCTTCCGAGAGGTTGGTGGTAGGGGAAGGAGGATACGGCCCCTGTGGATGCCTCCCCCACTGGGTTCCCGTCTAAATTGGGTGAATATATAGAAAGTTATGGAGATTGTCGCGGAGGGCGCGGCAGCCCAGTGGTTAGCGCGCGGGAATTGCACTCAGTAGGCCCGGGTTCGATTTCCGCCCCTGCCAAAACTTACGCCACGTTCACGCGGAGTACGATCACGTTAAACATGTAGGTTCGTGAGTCCTCCCGAGAGGTTGGTGGTAGGGGAAGGAGGGTACGGTCTAAATTGGGTGAATAAAAAGAAAGTTATGGAGATTGTCGCGGAGGGCGAAGTAGCCCAGTGGTTAGCGCGCGGGAATTGCACGCGGTAGGCCCGGGTTCGATTTCCGCCACTGACACGGAGTTCGATCGCGTTAAACATATGGGTCCGTATGTTTTTCCGAGAGTTTGGTGGTAGGGAAAGGAGGGTACGTTCCCTGTGGATGCCTCCCCCACTGGGTTCCGGTCTAAATTGGGTGGCACATCCTGGCCGTCCAACCAGTTACCTTACACCTTTCTGGTCGGTCGCGCCAACGAGTTTGCCACGGTTGGAATTTGCCACGATCAGCATTTTCAAGGGTTGCGAACAGGCTGGTCGCCAAAGGCGGCTAGTTCGAAATACAATAAACAGTCTAAGGGAGAAAATGTCTATACACGCGAATTTACATATAATAAACAGGGAATTAATAATGAAAAATTTGGAGAATTAATGACAAAAAACAACATTTATGCATGTATGGATACATTTTCCGCACTACATATGCACAAAAATGTTAGGGATTCGATAAACTCACAACAGAATTATTGGGGATTCCAAACATGTCTCGAATCCATGATGTGGGCGACGCTGGATTACGTCATATATTTGAAAAAGTGCCGGCCAGGTGAATAAAAGCCTTCATAAAATTGTCATGCATTTATAGAAACGAAGATTACGAATATTTAAAAATGTGCTGCCAAAGAAATAGGAGGCTTTGTAAAATGGCAATATATTCATAAAAACTGAGATTATGTCCGAGATTTAAGATTTTGCCATCAAGAGAATAAATACGTCAATGCGTTGTAATACGCTCATAAGATATAAGATTACAATATAAATTTGAAAATGTGCCGTCAAGAGAGTTTGAGGTTCACAAAATTATAATACATTCATAAAAACTAAAATGACATCATCAATTTGAAAATGGGCCGTCCAGGGAATAAATGCATACATAATAATACGTTCATGCAAAATGAAATTACTTTAGTAATTTGAAAATGTGCCGTCAGAGAAATAGGAGCGTTCATTAAATTATAATACATTCATAAAATTTGAGATTACATTACAGATTTTAAAATGTGCCGTGGGAATAAAATATTTCATGAAATTATAATATATTTATGAAAATATAGATTACGTATAATAAATAAATAATTAATAATTTGGCATCACGTCTGATGTTAAAATAGCAAATTTAGGCACACATCCACAACAGAAGGTCTTTATTTCACTTCCTATAACACGTACAAAAGTTTTAAAAAAAAGGTCATAGCGCTTTCGAGCATAAGTACGCTCTTCATCAGTGGCTACACGGAAATAAAGTTTGAATCGTTCATATATAGACCAAATATAGCGACAAAATTTACATAAATACAATTTACAAAAGAATCTACGTTTAGACAAGGATGAACCGTAAACATTTTTTTAAGAGTTTCAAAAATTTCAACAACAAAAGAACAGCATATTAAATTACAATTTAATTACAGAAATCGAAAAAAAGGGGGGGGGGGTGGCAATCAGGCATAATCCCAAAGATGAAGATCCTTTTGATGCGTTGTAATAAACCTCGTGATATTCTCCTTTTTTATTCCCTTTTTATTTATATTTACCGTAAGTCCGTTTGTAATTTTGACCCTGTTATGAATTTGAGTTACGCTTGGCGACTCATTCTCGACTCCATGCAATCCAAGTCTCTGTAAGTTATCTTTGACGTCTTCCTCTTTAGGATTATGCTTGATTGCCACCTCCCCCCCTTTTTTCGATTTCTGTAATTAAATTGTAATTTAATATGATGTTCTTTTGTTGTTGAAATTTTTAAAACTCTAAAAAAAATAAAAATTGTTTACGGTTCATCCTTGTCTAAACGTAGATTCTTTTGTAAATTGTATTTATGCAAATTTTGTCGCTGTATCTGGTCTATATATGAGTGATTCAAACTTTATTTCCGTGCAGCCACTGATGAAGAGCGTACTTATGCTCGAAAGCGCTATGGCTTTTTTTTAAACTTTTGTACGTCTTATAGGAAGTGAAATAAAGACCTTCTGTTGTGGATGTGTGCTTAATTTTGCCATAGATTACGTTTTAGATTTGAAATGTGCCATCAAGGAAGTAGGAGCCTTCATGAAATTATAATACATTCCCGAATATTAAAATTATGTCAAATATTTTAAAATGTGCCTCATGAGAATAAAAGCGTCCATGAATTAATGAAATACGTTCACGAAAAATGAGATTTGGCCATAGATTTGAAAATATGCTGGTAAGGACATAAAAGCGTTTATACAATTAATATACATTCATAAAAACTGAGATTACGTCAGAGATTTTAAAATGTGCCTTGAAGGAAATTAAGTCGTTCATAAAATTATAATATGTTCATATAAAATGCCAGCGATTTAAAAATGTACAATCAAGGGAATATACTTCAAAGGGAATGTGTCTTCAAAGGAAATATTTTTCTAAAAAATATATATATACATAGTATTTATGGTCTATACAAAACGTGTTTTTGCGATAAAGGATTCTATAGTTAGAACATAATGTAAAATATTAAAATACTGTAATACATCTGCGCAGTATTTTACGATGAATTACTTTAAGTTAAACTTTCATTTCTTTTATAACTGTGCAAAAGTTGCAGAATTATGATCCAAATTAAATCATAATTTAAATAGATTACGAAAATTTCAATGCAAAATACCTCATAAATTTATACAATTTATATATACATTGTATCTAGTTGAGCTTATAAGATTCCGAAACATTAAAATTATCAAGCATATTTTGAAGTCTTTAAGAAAATTATCAAATTATGGATATTACGGACAAAATTCAGTAAAACAGCCAATGTACAATTAATGCATAGAAATTAATAAAAATAATATAAAGAAAATTGTTTAAATAATATATATGTCACAAAACATCTAAAATGGACCGTAACAGTGAAATCGATATTTTGAGAAATATCATTGTAAAGTTACAGTTCTTTAGCCAACAAAAAAATTGTGTAAGAAACTACATAGCTCAGAACATAAAATACATAAACAAATTCTTCTCAATTCTGATTTCATAAAATGTCAAATAAAAATAAATTTTTACATGTGGCGTTTACATGTGGCGTATGCGCATCACCTCTGCCGAAGCACATAAAAGCCAGCACAGATCATTGTCAGTATTAATTCATTGATCATTCATTAGTATTTCGGATGACTACGATGTACATGCATTGTAATACAGTTTTATTTTAATTTTGTTCCTGTAAATAAAGTTATATTTTATAACTGCCTTGTGATGAATGCCTTACAACATCGCACCTTCATAAGTTGAGTGGTGACCTGGAGACGTGAGACGCTTCAATTTACGGATACGTGAAAGATGCCATAATATACGTGTATATTTGCTTCAGTTTCTTTATGCAATTACGTCTAAAACTGAGACGACTGAAACTCTCGAGAACGGTTCATGCTAGCGTTCTGAAGTTTATGTTAATGTTCAAAAGGTTATATTTTCTAAGGAAAAATTACATTCGAAATGTCTATTTGTGTAACTTCATTAAAGGTTTTTATTTTTTGATGATTTTTTTAAAATTTCACTCATAAAATTTAGGGGGGTGGGGTTCTGAACATTCGATTTTGTTTAAAAACAATAGGCTTCTAGTATTAATGCATTGTGATTCTTGTATCAAAATTCATTCGAATCACTCCATTCGTTCGTGAGATATCGTCTCCAGAGACTCACTGACACACACACACACACACAGATAGACACACACACACACACACACACAGACACACACACAGGGAGACAGACAGACACACACGCACACACACACACACGCACACATACACACACGCACACACACGCGCGCGCGCATACAGAGGGATTCAAAAGTTCAGAACAAAAGTAAAACGCTATAAAAATATAAGTCAGATAGATATGCCGTTTGCAGATTAATATTCACCGTGGTGGGGGATTTTGTATGGCATGAAAACAAAAGTTCAAAATCTCGACACTAGGGGACGCTGCTGCAGATAAAGCCATGGAGGTGACTTATGCATATCGCTCACGCAATGCAAATTAGGACCAGACGAAAACGTTATTGAATACCACCCCACACGACACGTCAAGTGATAGAGTTGCTACAATCAACGTTTGGCACAGATCGCCTATTAAGAAGGCATAGCACACATGAATGGCCTGAGAGATCCTCAGATCTCACACCCTGTGATTTCTGGTTGTGGATATACCTAAAATCACGGGTGTATAGATGATATCCCCAGTCCCTACCAGCACTGAAAGACTCCTTACGGCAGGAGGTAGTAGACATTCCCTTTGGTATGCTGTTTCATGCTGTATCAGCCGTAATACCGCGACTGCACTCAGTACGGGAATGCAGTAGTGGACACATTGAGCTCTTGCAGCTATAAATCATGCTGAAATAAAATATCTCATTTCACAATAACTACCTCGCATTGTTTTCTTTGCAGCAGAGCCCCCTAGTATCTAGATTTTGAACTATTTTTTTCATGCCATACAAATCCCCCACCACGGTGAATATTAATCTGAAAACCGCATATCTCTCCGACCCATAGGTATTTTTTGTAACGGTTTACTTTAGCTCCGAACTTTTGAATCACCCTGTACTTTCACACACACACTGACAGACATCACCTCAAAAATGTTTGAGACGTGATTCGGATTGCTTGAAACGTGCTCTCCCGTCGCAAACTCGAATTCGAATTTTGACCCCGTCACATTATTTCCTTATACATTTTGTATATAAGGAAAGTAATAAAATTATCGACCTTACAATAATGCAAAGTAATATTCTTTGCTATATAAAAAGGTCACATCGGAACTGATGTAGATAATCCCTTTTTCATTCTTGGCAATTTAAGGCGCGATTCTGGCAATCCCTGCTATGATTTGGAGAACATTTCATTCTGGCAACCCTTTCCGCGTCATTTTTCACCCTTTGTCGCCAAGGAAGAAATTGCAACTTTTCATTCTGGCAAAGTTTTCCGGGTTTTTTGTCAATCTCTTGTCGACCTTTTATCGTGAAGGTAAAAATCTCCCTCTTATCGCTGTTTGTGCAACTGTTGATCTGTAGCAATTCAAACATGAGTCTACGCCCACAGAAAAGCATCTCAGAATCCAGTCGTGCAGGCTGTCGCATGTATCAATAGCTGTTCGTGCAAAAGGTGTGCTGTGGCTCATAGAGTGCAACATAAAATTCAGAAAATTTTCTAATTTTTACTTCGGCGACAAAAGAGTGACAAAAGATGATAAAATGGCAACAAAAGACGCGAAAAACGTTGTCAGAATGGAATGTTGCGAGGTTTACCTTGTCGATAAAAGGACGACAAAAGACTAGGGAAAACATTACGATTCTTACCTGGGCGATTTTTAATGTTGCGATTTTTACCTGGGCGACAAAAGTGCGAAAAAAGACGACAAAAGAGCCAGAATTTGATCTTCTCCAAATCATAGCAGTTATTGCCAGAACCTCACCTAAAATAGCCAAGAATGAAAAAGTGTTTATACTGCATCTGTACCGTTACATCTATAACAAATAAAACTATAAATAACTGATGCAAATTAATGTTCTCTTATTTAAACAATCTACGGTGGTTAAGTCTACAGTAAATAACGAATACAAATGATTAACAAGTACGCAAAATAAAGTTCTAATTTTAACCGTCTAAAGAGATTAAATCCATAGCAGAAAAAATACAAATGAGTAATGTATGCGAAATAAAGTTCTAATTTTAACCGTTTAAATATATTACATCCATAGCAGAAAAGAAAAAAAAATAATTGACAAGAAAAAAAAAATAATGTTCTTTAGAGATTTTAATGATCTAAACAGAATAATGTAGCTACAGAATAGCGCCACTAGACGTTATCACACTGTAAAATATGTAAACAGCTGTCTTGATGAACAAATCCGGGATCTCATAGAAATCGGAATTTGTTTGGTTAAATAAAATATGTAGCAAGAAATATTCATCTGTCGATGCTTACAACATATATATTATGCTGCATTTGGTTATTTTGCCAATTCACTCTTATGTTGAAGCACGCCAGAGATACGTCAATGGGAAACTACAGTTTATAGTGTAATCCAAAATACTGCAAGCATGTATACGCAGAATTTTTCAATTGATTCCTCAATTTTACTTTGTATCTCAATCTTGGTAATGAACCTTTCAGTCTATTGTGAGTATTTCAGCTCACGGAATGCATCCTATTATAGAAGAAATTTCCTAGGCATGTCTTTCGTTTTCTAAGAAAACAACTGAGTTTCAGTATATTTGTAAATATAGTAAATTAAACTTAAAGATATATTCTAGTATAAATTTCATTAGCAGTTTTTATGACACAAATCATTTTAACGTTTGCATCTTTCGCTAAATTCTTAAGTTACGCTTTTAAATGCTTCAAACAAAACTTAGAAATGGCACAACATTTGAAGATAATAATTGCAAATGTTTTCCAGAATGATCAGACAAGCATTTTGTTTAAAAGATGGATTAACGTTTTATCGTATGAGCTCTTCGCACTCAAATATTATCAGCTGGCAATATTTAGATATAACGATAGATAAACTACTATTTCAGAAGTAAATTTGTTTGATTTCAAAAAACGCATAAGTAGGTGGTTTTTTAATGTAAAAATATATAGTAATACAAAAATGGATTGCCCATCATTACGCCATACATTCACAAACATTTAATTATTTAAGTTTAATGCATTTATTTTCAACAAGAAGGGAAACGAGGTATTGCAAGGGATTTAAAATGTAGAATTCAGATTAAAATTACATCGGTACTAACAATGAATTTTTTCAAACTAACGAAAGCTTTAAAAATGAGACAGTTTAGAGCAAAAAGTAAAACAAGAAAGATCAATCATGCTTAAAGCGTTGATTATGAAACACTTTCCAACTTCAATGCAATTTTATTTAAAATAGTCGAAAATGCAATACATTCCGCGGTAATATTTTAAAACTTATCACAATATTACATTGATTTATTATATTTGAAAACTTAAACCTTCATTGAAAAAAATGAACTTCATTCAAATGACGGCATTGAAATATAAATTGCCTGGTTTAAATATCTCTAAAATGCAATACATTCCACGGAAATATTTTTAAAACTATCATAATACTACGATAATTTATTATATTTGAAAACTTCATCGAAAACAACTGAAATAAATTCAAATGACGTCATAGAAAAGATAACAAGCCTGGATCTCTCTATAAAAGCAGGATTTCATTCATAACTTTCTCCATTTCATTCATCACAATACTATAATAATTTATTTTATTTAAAAATTAAGACTGGAGCTACAATTATTAATGGAGCTACAATTCATAAACTCTATGCTTCAAACTTCATCGAAAAAAATCGTCCTTCTGTTTATAAAATCAATTAATATTTCATTCATGTCAGCCATGCAGACTCCATGGACTGAATTATTTTGGGTTAAAGAAATACAGTAATTCTAATGCAACTCATTCTACATATTTTGCTGTTTACATTTTACATAGGTGAAAAATAGGCTTAGTTGTAGAAATAATCAAATTTGAATGAGAATTTAAACTCAAATATATTGTCATTGTGTTGTTTTAGTCTGTAGATGCACAGAATTTAAGTAAAAATAAGGTAGTTTTAGGACGGATACAACACTCAATATGAATTAAAAAGAACTTTAAAAAATAACGATTTTGAAACAAGATGGATGCCATATATCATTTTGAAGTGGGTCACGTGATCGTTTCATATCATGATCACGTAATCGTTTCATATAAGAGATGTAATTATTATTTCAATTTTTATTTTAAAAACTACTGAATGTATTTCGCTGAATTTTTTTTTATATATTTTATGGAACAATTTGAATATTGCCTAATATTTTCGAAGCAATTTGTGAATTTTAAATCCGCTTAAAAAATGTTTGAAAAATTATGTCCCATAGGGCTCAATGTATTTCATTTTTTCAACCCGGGTTCAATCCAAAACTAATTGTGTGATATTATTCATTTATATTCCCATAGGTCCTACAGACCGTCTGAACAACATACTAAAATTTCATTTTGATTAAGTCATTTTTTCGGCAGTTATCGTGCTAACTTACAGACAGACAGACAGACAGACAGACAGAATGAACAAAGTCACAAACACTTTTCAACTTTGTTGTAAAGTGTTAAAAATGAGACAGTTTAGAGCAAAAAGTAAAAAAATAGCAATATGGGACGTTAGGACGCAAGGACTATTCTCGCTTGCTTTGACCGATAGCAATTGAAACTGAAAACCAAAACTCTTAAGGACAGACACACTTGTAAAGTAAGATACGACGATAATAGCTTGCGGTTTCGTCCCAGTAGCTCAACGGTAGAGAGTCGGCTGGCCAGTTCGGAGATTCAGGGTTCGATTCCAGTTTGTGGTAGCAATGATCTTCACAATGGCGTCCGGACAAATCAACTCTGTAAGTTATTGCAAAAATGTCGGAGGTTTGAGAGTGCCCGTAGGGCGACTAATATGAATCCAGTGGACTCTGGAAAATCGAGCGCCGATTTCAAATTGAGAGGATAACGAGCACGCAGGATACTGACCTGTGTCAAAATAGTAGTAGCAGAAGGCTAACAACCTGAGGTAAGAATAGGAGATGGCCAATCAGATTGTCAGTTGTCCGCCAATCTGACATTAGAGGGTGGAGAATGCAAAGTCCACTTCGACGGTAAGAGCTTGCAATTTCGTCCCAGTAGCACAACGGCAGAGCTTCGGCCAGTCAGTTCGGGGATCCAGGGTTCGATTCCCGATTGGGGCAGCAAGGCGCTTTACGCACTTTAAAAGTTTATAGGAAATTCGGAAATTGAGTAATTAAAATATATATATTAGAATACAAAGGCGCACCTTCATATTTTCGACAGAAGTTAGAATCATGAGAATATTCAATAATCGGACCTGCAAGAGTAAAACATAAAATTTCATAAATATCGCGTATTTCGATTAATTTTTATTTTTTTAACATTTTACGACAAAGTTGAAAAGTGTTTATGACTTTGTTTATTCTGTCTGTCTGTCTGCCTGTCTGTCAGTCCGTTAGCACGATAACTGCCGTAAAAATGACTTAATCCAAATGAAATTTTAGTATGTTGTTCAGACGGTCTGTAGGACCTATGAGAATATAAATGAATAATATCATCCAATTAGTTTTGGATTGTACCCGGGTTGAAAATATTATATACATTGAGCCCTATGGGACCTAATTTTTCAAAAAATTTTTAAGCAGATTTAAAATTCACAAATTGCTTCGAAAATTTTAGGTAATATTCAAATTGTTCCATAAAATATATAAAAAAAAATTCAGCGAAATATATTCAGTAGTTTTTTAAATAAAAATTAAAATAATAATTACACCTCTTATATGAAACGATCACGTGACCATGATATGAAACGATCACATGACCCACTTCAAAATGATATATGGCATTCATCTTGTTTCAAAATCGTGATTTTTTAAGTTCTTTTTAATTCATATTGAGTGTTGTATCCGTCCTAAAACTACTTTATTTTTGCTTAAATTCTGTGCATCTACATAATGAAACAACGCAAATACAATATATTTCAGATTAAATGATTATCCAAATGTGATTATTTCTACAACTAAGCCTATTTTTCACTTATGTAAAATGTAAACTGCAAAATATATAGAATGAGTAGTATTAGAGTTGCTGTATTTTTACTTTCCTTATATACATAATGTATAAGGAAAGTATTGTGACGGGGTCGAAAATTCGAAATCGAGTTTTCGACGGGAGAGCACGTTTCAAGCATCCCTGATCACGAATCAAACATTTTTGAAGTGATGTCTGTGTGCGTGTATGTGTGTGTGTGTGTGTGTGTGTGTGTGTGTGTGTGTGTGTGTGTGAAAGTATGTGTGTGTGTGTGTCAGTGAGTCTGTGGAGACGATAACTGACGAACGAATGGACCGATTCGAACCAAATTTGGTACAAAAATCACAATCTGTAAACACTGGAAGCCTATTGTTTTTATGCGTAATCGAATGTTCAGAACCCCCCTAAATTTTCGAATAACATTTTTAAAAAATCGTCAAAAAATCAAAACCACAAATAAAGTTACGCAAATAGACATTTCTTATGTAATTTTTCATTAGAAAACGATTGACATAAATTTTAGAACGCTAACATGAACTGTTCTCTAGATATTGCACATTTTTAAAAAAAATTATTAAAAAGTCATATAAAATGAAAAAAAAATATTTCCTATTGAGAAACATGTTCATTTTTCATATGTAATAATACCATGCGATAAATTGGGTGACATCATTCTCGTGTATCTAGCTCGTTCCATTCATGAAAAAAGATACTTTGAGTAATAATTTTGTATTTGAATGCCAATAGTCATTTATCTGCTGTAAGAATAACTTATTTCTTAGTGCATAACGCTTGGCGAGATTTTGGCGACGAATTTGGCGGAATGTCGCCAACTTGGCGACTTTTTTGAAATGTTGCCATATTAACGAAAATCTCGCCAAATGGATAAATATGACGCTAAATCAATGAAAATGACGACTAATTGTCGAAAATTCAATATCTTGGAAAGAATATTAGTATCTACTATAAGAAAAATATATTTTTTTACTGTAAAAGTACTAAATTCTTTACATTATATAAGGAAAGTCATGTGTTGCCCACATCAGATTTTTTTAACACAAAATCATTTAGTCCATGGAGTCTGCATGGCTGATATGAATGAAATAATAATTGATTTTATTAAGAGAAGGACTATTTTTTTCTATGAAATTTTAAGCATAGAGTTTAATTACTTGTGTCTCCATGGTCTTAATTTTTAAATAAAATAAATTATTATAGTATTGTGATAAATGAAATAAATGGGAGAAAGTTATGAGTGAAATTCTGTTTTTATAGAGAGATCCAGGCGTGTTATTTTTTCTATGACGTCATTTCAATTAATTTCAGTTGTTTTCGATGAAGTTTTCAAATATAATAAATTATCGGAGTATTATGATAGTTTTAAAAATATTACCGTGGAATGTATCGCATTTTAAATATATTTTAACCAGGCAATTTATATTTCAATGCCGTCATTTGAATGAAGTTCATTTTTTTCAATGAAGGTTTAAGTTTTCAATTATTATAAATTTATGTAGTGTTGTGATAAGTTTTAAAATATTACCGAGGAATGTATTGCATTTTCGACTTTTTTAAATAAAATTGCATTGAAGTTGGAAAGTGTTTCATAATCAATGCTTTAAGCATGATTGATCTTTCTTGTTTTTTTTTAAATATGGAGAAATCGTCTTACGGTTTCGTCTTAAAACTTTTTAAAATTATCGTATTGCAAGCTTTACGATGGTGTTAAGACGGAAACTGAGTGTTATTACACGCAATCGCTAAGTACCATATTCCATAAAAATCGCTCAAAATTGAGCTACACAAATCAACCAAAACCTTAATTTAGAATTAAAAAAAACAATAAAAAATATACAGAAATTATCAGAATACCGAATTTTATAGTTCATTTGAATTCTCCACTACGCGACCAACAAACAAGGATACATCTTCCTCTTTATATACTAGTAAAATTCCTTATAACTAAGGTTAATTAAGATATTTAAATTTTGTGACTAAACAACATCAGAGTAAATCTTGTCCATGTCGCCATTAATGTTGAATAAACTACTTTGTATGAAAATAATTTTCTTGGGACCTGTACATCAACTAAGCAAATATAGCAATAATTTCAGCTTAATTTGATACATTAGAATATTTAAAACATGATATAACTAACAGATAAAATTAAAGAAGCTCAGTGAGATTATATTTAAAGTAATTTTAATATCGATGCTCTCTAGTGAATTTTAATGAGGAAATTTTAATGAAACTTGGTAGTTACATTAATTGGACTATAGGGACATGATATGCGAAGATAATCAAATAGTTAACATGTTAGCCACTGGAGGACGCTTAATCACTACAGAACTGCATTTTATTCAATTGAAAATTTAAAAACATTCTTCAACGTGTGAAATAAATAGTCAATAAAATGCTGAATGTATAATACTGCAATATCCATTGCTTATATAAGCATTTCCCAGTGGGCTCCAAAAGTTTTATTTGTTTCGAAAAATTATGGATTTTAAATTTCTGTGGCATCCCATTGTTAGTGCATTCACCCATATATGAAAATGTCAAGTGTCATCGCCCTCTAGCCATTATTATGAGACAGAAGACATCAATCCATGCCATCTCAAAGTTAAACAATTTTACTTTCCCTGCAATACATAGTAAAGAATATGGAAAATATTGGAATCATGCCAAAAATCGCAAATCGAATTTTCAACAGATCTACAAGTTTTGAGACCTCTAGAGCACGGAAATTCTATCTTTAGCATGACGTGTGTGTGCCTGTGTGTGTGTGTGTCTGTACAATGTATGCATCCAATCTAACTAAAAACAAATTGACCAAATTTCAGAAAATTTGATATGTACGTTATTTGTGAATGACCCTGGTGGTGATTACAGTTTTGTACAATTCGCAAAAACATTAACCTTTTACAAAGCGACCTCCAAACATCCTTAAAACCTGAAATGAAAGACTACGTATGCTCAAATATATCAATTACATTCTTGTTTTGTAAAGAATTTTTGACGATAAAAATAATAAGACCGACCCCATTGTTTTAGCAATAGCCGTTCTCGAGATATTTTTTTTTCGTATTTTTGCTACGCCGCCTTTGAATATACATGCACTTACCAAATAAAAACGAAACTTGAATTAAAAGTGAAAATTTAGTGCAATTTAAAAAAAAATGCGTATTTTTTATGCAATAAATCTCAATTTTATAAATTTAAAGAAATAAAAAGAAAATAAATTTTTGTCTGCATGGAATGTCATGTGTTGTCCACATCAGACTTGTTTTTATTTTAAATTATTAAAAAAATTGTATTATTAAATATTTAATAAAGTAAAAATGTCAAATATTTATCTTTATTAAATATTAACGCAAATAAGAATGCCATATATGTTTCTCTATGTCGGAATATATTTTAAAACTAAGGTTAATTAAGATATTTAATTCTTCTGACTAAACAACATCAGTAAAAAACAAGTTTATATCGCTATTAATTTTGAATATACTACTTTGTATGAAAATAATTATCTTGGGACCTGTAACATTACATCAACTACGCAAATATAACTATAATTTCAGCTTAATTTGATACATTAGAATATTTGAAATATGATATAACTAACAGATGAAATTAAAGAAGCGCGGTGAGGTTATATTTAAAGTAATCTTAATAACGATGTTCTCTAGTGAACTTTAATGAGGAAATTTTAATGAAACTTGGTAGTTACATTAATTGGACTATAGGGACATAATATGCGAAGATAATCAAATAGTTAACATGTTAGCTACTGGAGGACGGTGGAATAAAACATTGGTATTATCTTAATCAGTACAGAACTTCATTTTATTCAATTGAAAATTTAAAAATATTCTTCAACGTGTGAAGTAGTCAATAAAATGCTGAATGCATAATACTGCAATATTCATTGCTTATATAAGCATTTTTCATACAGTGGGATTCAAATGTTTTATTTGTTCCGAAAAATTATGTATTTTAAATTTCTGTTGCATCCCATTGTTAGTGCATTCACCCATATATGAAAATGTCAAGTGTCATCGCCCTCTAGCCATTATTATGAGACAGAAGACATCAATCCACGCCATATCAAAATTTAACATTTTTACTTTCCCTGCAATACATAGTAACGTATAGGGAAAGTATTGGAATCATGCCAAAAATCGTAACTCGAGTTTTCAACAGATCTACGCGTTTTGGGACCTCTAGAACACGAAAATTTTATCTTTAGCATGACGTGTTTGTCTCTCTCTCTCTCTCTCTCTCTCTCTCTGTGTGTGTGTGTGCAATGTAAGTATCCAAGCTAACTGGAAAAAAATTGGGATGATGGAAATGTTGTTTCATAAAATGTGATTAGTAAGTTACTTGAGATTGACTCTGGTGTTGATTAGAGTTTGGTACGATTCGGTAAAACATAAGCTGTTTTTTTTACAAAACGACTCTCAAAAATCATTAAAATCTAAAATTAAAGACTACGTATGCTGAAATGTATCAATTACAAGGTTTTATAAAGAATGTTTGAAGATAAAAATAATAAGACCAAGCCCATTACTCTAACATTATTCGTTGTCGAGATATTTTAGTTTTTCGCATTTTTGCTACGCCGTCTTGTAATACACATGCAGATACCAAATGAAAGCGAAAATTGAATTACACGGGCAAATTCAGTATATTTTAAAGAAATATGCATATTTTTTATGCAATAAATCTCAATTTAATACTTATTAAATAAATAAAATTGGGAATGTCATGTGCTGCAATATGCAATTTTTTTATGCAATAAATCTCAATTTAATACTTATTAAATAAATAAAAATGGGGAATGTCATGTGCTGCCCACATTAGATATGTTTTTGTTTTAAATGATCAAAAACTTTGCATTATTAAATGGTTATTAAAGAAAAATGTCAAATATTTATCTTTATCAAATATTTACTAAAATAAGAATGTCATACATTTTTCGCTATGTCGGAATATTTCCCACGTGGACATTCCTAAATAAATAATATGTTGTTCATTACTGCACACCGTGTTTGCTAATGTTCTCATAGGTATCAAACACTTTAAATATAACTTTAAATGTGATATTGTCCTTTATCTATCTCCATCATTGTCATTGAAATTAGTGGATAATGCAATTTTGTTTACCATCACATTAGAATAGTACAAATATATTATGCTTGCTTTCAGAACACTTTGATTCAATATGTTTCAAAATATATATGTCATATTTCAGGTATACTAACATATATATCTATATAATAATTGTCTAACGTATTTTTTCCTCTTACAGACTTCAAAAGCTCATCGGTGACCTAGAAGGCTGATTATTTCCAAACTCAAAGTATCGATCCCGGGACAGAGCGCAAAGGAGTCGTATATATAATTTTCCCCTGGTAGTAGACAAAAGAGAACGAGAATCCTCCCAGAAATCCCCCAGTGACCCAAAAAGCTGCAGTTTGCACATTGCGATATAATTGAATGGATTTTCTATTAAGAAGACTATTTTCGATGCTAAGTAACATATTACATATAATTACGTAAATAAAATAATTGTTATTAAAACAGAAATTATATATTAAAAACACATTTATATATTTGCTCTCTATTACTTACCAAAGAATGTGTTACTCACCGTTATTTTAGCCGTAGATTTTACGATTGCTTTCTGTATTTGTAAATGAGTGAAATATGTGTGCGTGACCAAGGGCATGTATGCAAAGCAGGGCCGCATGCACAGTATACACGTATGCAAGTATCATTACCGTGGTTCCCAAACAAAATCATGGTTAAACATAACATTTAAAAAATATATTTAATTAAGCTTAGAGCATGGTCGTGCGTCATATAGCCGCAAACATTGCATGCTGCCACATATTAAAATCCACCATATTATCTTTAATGCGAGTTCCTGGAATAAAATATATTAACATAATACTACACAATTAACTGCACCCATTTTCACTTTAAAATGACATTATTTATTAACGAGCATTATATTCATTCTGTAATTACAATAAGTATTCTTATATTTAATGAGGAGATTGAGTATGTGAGACCAGATAAACTATTATTATAAAATTGATTATGACTTTTTATATAAGTTAATAAGCACATTCTTGATGTCTTTATACATTTGTGGCTGATTGGTTGTTGAATCACCTTTCATGAATTTATGATTTCTGACGTAATATCATTACACCACACTGACGCATACTCTAACATGACTGCACAATTGAGGTCTTTGATCCATGTTCGGCCTCCATGCACCTGTGCCGAACTTAATGCATATATTCGCATTTTGTCTGTGGCTTACTGCATCCGAGCGTCTTATTTTTCTCAACTATTCTGTTCACGTCTGTAGTACGTAATACATATCTTAATCCCGTCTCATTCTGCTCTTACTGATCTGTCTGTTGCCTCCGCTGTTTTCCCCTTTTTTGCCTCTTCGGCGCTCATTGGTTGATCTCAAAACGACGCGGCAACACTTCCTCATTGGTTAAACTTTTAACCAATCCCCAATCCTATGGTTTCACCTTTAGCCCCTTTTTTATGGCTTTCCAGACCTCTCGGGTCAGGGCAACTGTAAATTGGTGTCTGCCCGTCTGGGCCCTTTGTATTCTTGTTAGAACTCATAAATCAACATATAAACCTGTCTAAGTGTATTCTGGTCTTACATATCTCCCCCCTGATACAAACTGAAAAGAAATACCAATGAAATTTGTGTCTTTTGAAACTGCAGAATTGCCATTTTTCCTTGATGAGAGTTTGCATATATAACTGCTGAACGTCTAAAATAAAGTCTTGCTGTAAACACACAAGTTTTTTTACATATTATACCATATATATCAGTCACACGTACTAATTGACATTACATCAGGTCGAGCTTTCAAATCAAGCAAAATTTAAATTTTGACTAATTTGCTATTTTTGTATATGAGCATTCACCCGCCTAATATTTGCACATTTATATATATTTACTAATACATTTTACATAATAATCAACTTTTTAACAAAAATACACGACATTATTGTCCGCATGTTATTTTTATACATAATTCATTATTCATTGATTTCATATACTTCATCATTACAATTTTTATTTAAAAAAAAACATATTTATTTAGCCTTTAACATCACAGCACAAAACTATTACCCATTTATCCTTTTAATTTACAAAAAAATTCGTCTATCCTCCTTACTTCAAATATTTATACCGTAATGTATTATGCTTTAACACTGCCCTTTTGAAACGCATGCCTTTATACACGAAACGTAAACCAAACAAATACGACCCCTCACCGGACATGCCTTTCGCGGAGAGAGATACGTGATCGATCTCTTAATTAGAAGACTGGTACACGTTCCTAACTAACGCGGGAGTGACACTTCATGGTCATTGAGCCCTTTCCAATCGATTTTTCTAACTCGTTCATACTAATAGAGAAAGAACGAAAAAAAGAAGCATCTCAACTTCGAAGTGAAGATGACTTTCAGTATTTACTCGCGACCTGAGGACTTCACTACGGAATGTTATCAACAAAGCCTTCGTATTTTAACGTATTGTAAAAGAATTTCTAACCCCTTTCAGCATTTCAATAAATGTTGAATCCACATGCCTCAAAACATTCTCTTTTCCTCCAATATTGTTGAATAATATCCTTTAACTTTGAATACCTTTCTAATCACTGTATGTATGTATTTGCTCATACACGTGTATCTCCTGTACACGTATATCTCCTCACATATATCATGTTATTGCATCAGTATTCCTAACGTATTCTCTCAAAGTGTTGACGCGTCGCCCTGAGATCGAAGAGTCGTATCAGACCACATGCAAAAAGCGGTTGCAACAGATAGATTAGTAACAGCAGAATGAGGCGGGATTAAGATATGCATTTACTACAGAGATGAACAGAATAGTTGAGAAAAGTAAGATGCTCGTAAGAGCAGTGAGCCACAGACAATATGCAAATATAAGCATTAAGTTCTATACAGATGCATAGAACCAGAACATGGGTCACATTTATCAATAGTGTCAAGTGTGGTGTGACGATATTAAGACATAAATCATAAATTCATGAAAGGTGCTTCAACAACCAATGACCCACAAAAGAGAAAAGGCATCAAGAAGGCATGTGCTTATTAACGTATATAAAAGTTCATAATCAGTTTGATATAGTTTACCTGGTCTCGCATGCCCAATCTCCTCATTAAATATAATAATAGTTATGGTAATTAAAGTATGAGTATATAATATAATGCTCTTAAAGTATATAATATAATGCTCTTAATAAATGATGTTATTTTAAAGTTAAAATGGGTGCAGTTAATTGTACAGTGTTATGTTAATATATTTTATTCCAGGAACTGTCACTAAAGTTAATATGGTTGGTTTTAATATGCGGCACAATGCAATGTTTACGGCTATACGAGGTACGACCATGTTCTAAGCTTAATTAAATATGATTCTTAAAAATTAAGTTTAACTTTACTTTCATTTAGACAATGCAATTATATACACATGAATATTGATGTCAGAATGTAAATATTTTCAGATGTCATTCTTGGGCAAGTTTTGATTTGTTTTTCATATTTTTTATTTATATCTTTCCAGTAATTATATCAAACTATTAAACAATGAAATTACTTTTGTCATTTCTAAATACACTGGTAACCAAAGGTTAGGCATTATTCGTAAAATATATAAAATAAAGGGTTAAAGCTAACACAACTGCAGAGATTGCATTAAAATTTCCTTTACCTAAAATAATATCTATACTCATATAAATGTTATGAATAAGTTGCGGTATATGCGCAAATTAAATACCTATGTCCATAAATACAGCTGAATGTAGTGCATATTTTATTCTTGTTATTTTATTCAGTTTCTTGCAATACCCGTGAAAAATGGTTTTGTTATTGTTGAGAAGAAATCGGTTATGGCACAAAGACGCTAGTGGATTTTTTTAAGCGTAGAATCATAGAAATGATGGCATCATAATAGTTACGAAAATAATTTTTCAGAAATCTGATTACGCCACAATGTATAGTCTTTAACCAGCAAATACGGTTGCAAAAGACTGGAAACATTGAACAGCAATCAATAAAAGTCGCACAACAGTTTTATCCCATCGGCAGAACCGCGACCTAGCACAAACTACACGACGTCACAGAATGATATCTGCAAGGATTCTCTGCAGAGATCTGCAACCACCACAACTCTTTCCAGACAAACTGTTTACAGGAGACTCAGAGAAACTAATTTGTATGCCAGACGTCTAAAATTTTTCCTCATACCAGCGTATAGGCGCGTGCATTTACAGTTGAGCCATGAGCATCGAAACTGGACTCTGAATAAGTTGGGATACGTGCTCTTCACAGATGAGTGAATATTCAGTTCGCAGACATATTCTCGTCGCACACCTTAATGCAGAGAAGGAGAAACCCAGTTACCATCCTCTAGACATCATGGAGAGTAACCGATTTGGGGGGGGGTGGAGTTTTGATATGAGCAGATATAATTCTGGACGGACACACAGATCTCTACATCTTCGACAGATTTTCTGTCACTGGTGAGTTATGAAGAGCGGGCATGCTGAAATTTCGTGATTAGGTTTTTTTAGTTGATGCGGTTCCACATTTCGTATTTATGGACGATAACGTGTGCAATACTGCTCTCAACTCGAATATGGTTTTATTCAAAGTGAATGCAGTGACATTCGTTGTCTCTGAATAGGTATCGGGGTTTGCGTAGTAAGAACTAGGGAAGAGAAATGCATCACGTCAGCCCCCTGCGCTGCAATTGTCATTCCGAGGGTGAAAATAGCTTTACTCTAGAAGTGGGAACTTTTTTCACACAGTTTATGTACAACCTCATAGAAAGCATGAAAATTGGTGTAAATTTTACTAGTCTGCAAGTAACGACCATATCCCTCATAAATGCTCTTGTGCCAGGATGTTTCATAGTTTTTCATCGATAAACGAAAACTTTGTTTATACACTTATTTTTTGTATGAGAAGGCATAATTCCTACGTAACATTCTTTTTATCCTTGTGTTATCTATTAGTTGTACTTGCATTATTTCGTTTCACCAGCACACAAAGTTTTGTTTCATTCCGACTTTTGGTTCGTGAAATATTCACACCTATATCTATTACGCTCAGCATTTAGACATTATATTTTATAACCTTTAAACTAGTTAATTGTTAGTAAAAATATGTTTCGATAATACAATATATAGTTTTAAAGATAAATTTATATATACTGGCAATTTCATTCATATGCAGTCTTTATCTTTTAAAAACATTCCGTTTCTTATATTAAACATTCGCATGGTTAAATTAAATTATACATGCAAATATTGAATCTGCGTGATATTAAACATTTTAAATATAGTAATACTTAAGAGACTCATCAAAATTTTTATTTGTTAAAATAAGCTACAGACTGAACAAAACACGCAAATATGTAATTAGTTTCGCATTCCTCCGCGGCAGTGAAATTTATTTTGAAGCATATAGTTTAAAATAATGTGCCGAACATAAGTCTCCCTTTAGTATTAATCTAGTATGGTTATATGAATGAGATTGAAAAATACATATTAATATGTTACAGTAATGTCTATACATATAAATTAAATGTGTTTCGATTATAATATCTGCTTTAAAAGTATATTACAAGAGTTTATAAAAGAGTAGATGATAGAATTCAGTAAATGTTTCTTACATATTTATATCTTAATTGAATCGTGCATTTTTTAAAAATGAGGCAGAAAATTATAGATCTTCACCCAGCTGCAAGAAATTTATTAGTATTTACGAATGTGATTATTAAAATAAAATAATATTATTTCATTTCAGAAAATGCTAAGTTGAACGAAATGTATGTTTAAAATTCATAAATTCGTGTATTTTTAAAGTGCAAGGAAAATAAACCAGATGTGAGCAGAACATGACTTCCCTTATAATGTAATTAATTTACTTCTTTTACAGTCAAAAAACAATATATGAGATCCACGGTACTTTGTTTTTAACGTTGAGTTGTACATTTGACAATTTTCCGGATGACAACATGTAAGGTTATGTCAAAGTATCCAATTAATTTATATTTCGCTCAACTTTAAATAAAAAATTATCAATATTGATAGCATCCTTAATAAGCGATATAGTCCTCATATTAAAATATTTTAATAATTAATTCAAAAATTAGGGATTAGTTTCATTAATTTAGCGTCATTCTTGCAATTTTGACGACATTTTCGTCAATCCAGGGCGAAATATTGCCAGATTATCGATACTCCGCTAGAGTATTCGTCAAGTTCGCCAAATGCATCAGCAAATATTACAGATAAACGGAAAAAGAGCATTTCTAGAATGGTGCCCGTTATATGACAGAAATCAGTATTTGCGAAACATTACTTCCCATTTGGCGTCATTTTTATCAATTTGGCGACATTTTTTCATTTTGAGAAAATTTAAAAATGCCGCCAAGTTGGCGACGTCTGTGGTGAGGCAAAATTTCACACAAATACACGCCAACTACTTACCATAATGTCCCAAGTTAATTCAGAGATCGTGTTAGCGACAGCTGAAAGATTTAGTACATTGCGTTTAATTAATTAAAAACCCTGAAGATTTTGTGGCCACAAACTTTGATTACACATATAAATTATGAAACAATTTAATAATAAAACAAACATTATACATTTCAAAACATACCTAACTTGACCTCAGGGTGTACTAAATTAGCCAAATTGTTTACCCAAAATTTATGATTGATTAAATTCACTAAACTCAAACTTATATTGCTAGCAAATTTTTCCCAAGCTCGGTTTATTGATATGATTACCCATACATTATTATATTAGTATTACAATTGAAGTTCCAAAAACACAATACCTCCAACATTGATGTGAGGACTTGCTTATCCAAAGTAACCACCTCCAAAGTTTATATGTATAGGGTGCCATGAGGAAACGTAAGACATACTGGCATCACGGTTTCAGGAGAACACCTTTGCGGAGGATTTGAGAGGCCAGCAGGGTCTTGTAATCAAGGTCCGCTAAGGATCTACTGTCCATATTCCGGTTGGCTCACTGGATTTCACTGTCTGAGACGACGGCGGATGCCGATTGGCTTGCTGCTGATTCGATGGTCGGGGAACGTAAGTGAAGGCTAATGCCGGTCGGTGTAGGATCCCGATAAAAAGGTTACGGTTGCATGCATCACCAGCATTGTGAATCGATGACGGTTGAATTACTCATATGAAGCGTGTTACCTGCTACGTAGAGGCCCAGGATTGGTACCTCGCGAACACTCCGTCAGTGCATAGTTGTACGTGTGTTGATACCGCTTACCTTTAATTTATAGGGTTCAAAAGGGTGTCCCAATACTACGCCATCTATTTCCAAAGATAAGTGACCCTGCTTAGCAAAAGGGAGCGAATCCCTCGTTGCTTCAATAACCGCCCTTCCCGATGAGTCTTATATCTGTCAAGTAGTCTTATATCTCTCTTACATCTGCCCGATGAGTCAAATATCTGTCTGTTTCCGCTCTAGATCGATTTGACTTATAGTTTCCATAGGACTTCATAGCTGTAATATCCGAGCCTGGATATGACCAACACTTGAGTAAATATGCTCGTATAAGGGTGTCAAATAATTCTGTTCCATCCTGTAGGACACATGCCTACCGCTACGGAATAGCAGTGAATACCGATTCCCAAATATAAGTCGAAATGCATTTTTCGGGATAGGGCTCCTATCAAGTAAACATAAAATTCAAAACCTTCCCACCAGAGATCAAAATGGAGTTTGCCTTAAACTATTTAAATTCTGGTTCCTTCGCATTTTGTGGTATCTGGAACAAAATGGGATTTTATGTTTCATCGCTCGTTCTTTTGTTGCAGCACTTGTCCGCGAAAATTGGTGGAACAATTTCCCGAACTATTTATTGCATTACGGATAACGCTCATTTTTTATGTGTGCCTATTATTCCCGATGGCATGAGTGTTCCCAACTGACAGAAGGAATCGTCTGAACCCCAGAATAACTTAACACTTGTCCGGGGGCCATAATTTTCAAGATATTTGTCGTTTCAATTTTGACATTTACTTCGACATCTTGTAATTGAAAATTTACGACCTCTGTCTCATGCTACTTATTCTTTGGTTCCGGACTATCCCTTCATATCTGTGATGAGGTATCGTGCTAGAAATAGAAACTTACACCGCAAACTTTGACTTATGTTGAGTTATTACTCCCCCCCCCCCTTACTTATGAGTTGAGATCGGTGATCATAAATAGTGTTTGCACATCATGTAAACATTGTGTTATGCTGCATCACAACTTCCCGCTAAATTTCTCGCTAAGCGTTATGAACACACGGACGGAGAAATGAGTTATTCTTATAGTCTATTCTTTTGTTCTATCCCAGATATTGAAATTAAGACTAATGAAATTAAGACAATGAAATTAAGACTAATTGATGATCCTTTCATCAATTAGTCTTAATTTCATTGATTTAGTATCAGTTTCAACAATTTTGTGAATTATGAATAATTGGGTGACATTTATGTCAATTTCGCAACTTTTAAAAAGTCATCGAATTGGAGATATTCTGACGAATCAAAAAATTTTAAAATCATCAAAATTTTACCAAATTTTCCGGACGGAAAAATAGGTTATTCGCATATTAAATTCTTATATTCTTTCCAAGATATTGAATGTCATCAATTAGTCGTCGTTTTTATCAATTTTGAGGCATTTTATTAAATTTAGCAGTATTTAAAAAAGTCGCCAAGTTAGCAACATTCCGCCAAACCTATAGCCAAAATCTCGCCAAGTGTGCTGGACGGAAAATTAGGCTATCATTATAGCAGATAAATAACTATTGGCGTCTAAATACAGAAATATTATACAATGTATCTTTCTTCATGAATGGAACGAGCTTGATCCACAAGAATGATGTCACTTTCGTATAATATTACATATGAAAAGTGAACATAGTTATTATTTTTGTTTCATTTCATGTGAATTTTTGAAATATTTATTTGTAAAATGTGTAATATCTTAAGAACGGTTCATGCTAATGTTCTAAAGTTTATATCAATTGTTTTCCAATCAAAAATTATATCAGAAATGATAATTTCCGTAACTTTCTTAGAGGTTTTTATTTTTTAATGATGTTTTCAAAATTTCACTCGAATATTTAAGGGGATTCTAAACATTCGAATGCGTTTAAAAACAATAAGTTTTCAGTATTTACTGATTATAATTTGTGTACCGAATATCTTTCGAATCGCGTCATTCGTTAGTGAGATGTCGTCTCCAAAGTCTCACTGACACACATGCATTTCCGTAGCAATTTTTCAAAATTTAACTAGAACATTTAGGGGGGGTCTTAGCATTCAATTTCGTTTAAAAGCAATAGACATCCAGTATTAATAGACAATAATTTCTGCACCAAATTTCGTTCGAATCGCACTATTCGTTCGTGAGATATCATCTCCACAGACTCACTGACACACACCCACACACATACACAGATATCACGTAAATTTAGTCCTATGTGGTCATGTTAAATAAGCATATAATTTAGAATAAAATTCAAAATTTTTGGTCGAATTAAAAAAAAAATTCTATCTAGTTCTAGATTTTTTGATATCAAACCATATATAAAGTTCCGTGAAATGCCATTAAAATTTGCGGCTGATATTGCGTACATAAGAAATTGTCAGCAGACATCAGACATACAAAAGGATATCACTCTAAAAGTAGTCAAAACGTGGTCAGAAGGTCTTAAAGCATATATTGGCAGCAAAATTTCAGAATTGAAAATTTTCGGGAAAGCCATACTTTCTCAATACTATGTATGGGGAAGTAAAAATATGCCTATTTGTTTCTGTGGCCTATAACGGAAAATCTAAACCTGGTAAAATCATGAAATTTGGAGTAGAAACTGATTCTTGAGGAAAAAACGCATCGTAGAGATCTTTTACAAAATTTCATTTAGTGCTTGAGAGAATCTTTTATTGGCGCGATTTTACCTAGGAGAATGGAATCTCCTATTATTCGACTCGGAAATGTTACGTAAGTCCGTGAGATCAGACAGGCCATCCAAAAATCAGGTTTCTCCCTTCAAGTTCGGAGTTTCCTAGAGTTTTTTCTTTCTTTGAAGTATTCCTTTGACGATAATTCATCTCCAATTGGTGACGATAGATGGCGTTGCCTGTTCATTCTGAAAAAACTGTACCATATCACCCGATGTTGATTATTTCCATTTGGTTACGATAGATGGCGCCATTGAGTCCAATACTGTGAACGAAGGTGGCCCTATCTATCGATCCTGTTGACTTTAATTTTGTCTTACTTTTGCAATTTACTGATTCTGTACTTAACTTTAAAGTTTTTCTCTTGACTCGCTCTCGCGTTTTTTTCCCCTCCCCGCCCTTTCCTTTACAGCCGAAGCAGGTATTTACCATAGACAATTATTGACCTTGCAATTAACAGTTGCAAATCGCATCCTCACACCCACAGGAATGGAGCGAAACAAGTGACTACCCATATTGCTATTTTACATCATTTACTGTCTGACAATGCTACATTCGATGTGGGGACGAGTGTCGATGGCACAAACACTCCGTAAATATGCTTCTTGGTTTTTCCCTTGAACAGTGAATGCTCAGTCGTGACCTCTGAATAATTGGCGTTGATAGGATTCGATAGATAATTTACATTTCAAATTAAAAACAAGTTATTAAAAAGGCAATAAATACAAACAATATGAAACCTTTACAACAAAAGCTCTATTATTTTTAGAGTAATGTAATTTGCGAATATTTGGCACAAAAACATATTTTTAATATTTTCTTCTGAAAATATTTTACCTTACCTTACTTTCTAACTTTGAGCGAGTTGTAATTAAACAAATATCTGAAGTATGGATATATATGTGTAAGTAAAGTAAAAAATATATATTTCATATTTTTATCAAGTAATTCTGTTAAAATACATCATAGAAATTCTTTAAAAGCTAAAAGTTTCAAAATTGTGTATAATATCAAAGAACTTTGAATACCTTTCATATCTTAAACGTTTACATTTATATGTCTAAAATATAAAGGGAAGAGAAAAATTATATGTATCAAGAATAAGGATATTCCATGATTTTTGTCCAATTAAATATATTTATTCACTTTTTTATAAGTCATTTTTCAATTAAGAAATTGGCAAAAAATGTATATTTTATCTATAGATGGTATATGCATTTCTATGCATTATTTATTACTTTCCTTATATACATAATGTATAAGGAAAGTATTGGGACGGGATCGAAAATTCGAATTCGAGTTTTCAACGGGAGAGCACGTTTCAAGCATCCCTGATCACGAATCAAACATTTTTGAAGTGATGTCTGTGTGTGTGTGTGTGTGTGAAAGTATGTGTGTGTGTCAGTGAGTCTGTGGAGACGATAACTGACGAACGAATGGACCGATTCGAACCAAATTTGGTACAAAAATCACAATCCGTAAACACTGGAAGCCTATTGTTTTTATATGGAATCGAATGTACAGAACCCCCCCCCCCTAAATTTTCGAATGAAATTTTGAAAAAATCGTCAAAAAATCAATCCGCTAATAAAGTTACGCAAATAGACATTTCTTATGTAATTTTTCATTAGGAAACGATTGGCATAAATTTTAGAACGCTAACATGGACCGTTCTCGAGATATTGTACATTTTTTAAAAAAATTATGAATGTATCTACTTAAATTCGAACCGGAGACCGTTTATTTGATAAAAGTCGGCTTTTAGCTATCAAACCAAACGTGTACGTTTGGGAGGAACTAACAAATTATATGCCGTAAAATTTTTAGTACTATTTCAAAATATACTATTTTAAAAATGAAACACAATATATGTTATAAAGTTTTAATATTGTTTCATAAGGGTTAAAAACGTGTATGGAGAACATGTATGAGAATTTATTTTCTAAATTCTGTCAGATGTTTATTTAATGAATCGAGAAAGAGAAGTTTGTATTCGTTAATACTAGGAAATCGCTAAATTGTAGTAAATATTCTAAAGCAATTTAATTAGGATCCTTTGTGAGAGAACCCGTTTAATTAGCTTATTTTGGAAAGATCTGAAATGCTGGTAAATATATAATATTTTGGTAAAGATCAGATTGAATCCGAAGCGACCAAAGTAACTATATAAATTTAATGCAATAGTTTCTTAATTTATATTATATAATTATGCATGTTATATATTATGTGTTTGGAAGAAACGACTTTTAAAAATGTCCTCTACCACAATTTCAACACAAGAAACGTTATTAACACATAAGCATGTATATGTAGTGAAAATACTACTCAAATAAGTTAGAGTGATTTTTTTACGTTTAGTACAGCTTCAGTATAAATACTCCAGCGAAAGTCGACATATTTATTGGCGGCCAAAACTGTCGATAAGGAAGAACGTGTTTTTAAATTGTTCGCGATCGCCATGTTAGGCGTAGCTTGAAAATAAGATTAAAAATTACATTTTCAAGGAAAATCATAAAAATACATTAAAAAATACCATACAAAAAAAAGAATAAAATAGTGCCGAAACTAATGATATCACGCCTAAAATTTTTTACTTGATCAGCACATGATTCTTTAAACAAATAAACGGATAAATGAAATTTAAAATCGCCTTACCTGTTGTATGTAGGGAGTGTGCTTTCAACGTGTTTCCGCGTGCTTTCAATCACATTTGTAGGACATTTAGTTATGGGATTCACAAAAGAAAGACTATGATTAACGGTGATAAAGTGAATTTTTCACGGCAAACTGATAGTCAAAATACAAAAAATCAACATTAAAAAAATACGATACGACGAAAAACGATTTACAAAAATTTCAAAAGCACGATGCTTAGAAAATGAAAATACCAGTAAAACCACTAAAAGCAAAATAAAGTTCAGTTTCGAAAGAACTAGAAACGCCAAGAAGCTTGCAATCCCACAAGTCAGGACAAAAAGCGCCAAACAGTTGCGGGGTGCCAGAATATCAAAAGAAAACGGAGGTTTCCAAGAATTGCCACAAGTCGGCCAAAAACCTTGCTGAAAGCACGAATCTTTATACTAAAGCGTACATTATGTTTTCCACTAAATCTAAAGAATGATTCACAGATATGAATAGTCCTAATTTTCGGAATTGATTAGTGGCACATCCTATTGCATGTTTCTAAAACTACAAATCTCCCAGTATTTTACTCTTCCCAGTATTTTACTGTTACTAAATCTCCCAGTATTTTACTGTTAAACAAAATGAACTCCAATTCCTATATCTGATGTATCTCAAATAAGTATTTCCTTCAAATCACTTTATTTTCTTAATTAAAAACTGTGTAAGAGTTAAATTTTAATTTCGCTACCTTTGAAGCTAAATTCACTGCAGTCTTTCGGTATTTCATTGTAGGGTTTGGGGTAGGCGCTGACACTGAATGAAAAATAAATCCTCAAAATGAAAAATAACCATCGATGTTAAAACACCTTTCCAATTTCTTTAAAACCCACCAATTAACTTTGTAATCACTTGATTAATTGGATGAGTGGTGCCATCACACTTTACTCGAATTTATTAATTTATGCACTTTCATTTTTGTTACTTATTTATGCTATTTATTTATGCTATTTTGATGATGTAATTTGTAAGATTGTATAAAATTCTGGAAGGTGTATTTTGTTTAATGGCGATACATATTGATACAATATTTATCCCCGAAATTTGTTGTTAAAATTATACATTGTTATATTTAATTCGGCATATAAATTACACATTATCGTAATGTTTTTCCCGGCCACACACTAAGTTACCATTAGCCCTAAGGTTGGTCGTGTGGTCTGGGCCTTCAACATTATCGTAATGTTGGAAATTAGCATAAAATTAAAAATATTGTGATCAATATTTTCTGTTCCAAGCATTTAATGATATTGAGTGTCTTTTCTGTTTCTATAAAACTAGTTATTTAATGTATGAATAATGGACGTATGAAAAAACTAAATAATTAGCCCCTCATTGTGTTCACAATGTATTTAAATTAACCTTGCCGCTAAAATAAATGTACACTGCTCACAGCTGAAATTGCAACTTCATAAAGTTGTAGGTGTAGCTTTATATAAATCAGGCAATGGAAACAGTGGGACGAGATGTGCAAATGATCACAGTTTCGTTACGCATAATAACGGAACACCTTGCCGAGCAGCATAAAAGCGCCAGGTTAAGGAGGAGCTATATCACAGCTAAATTGTCGCGTCATTGCTTTCAGATTGCAAAAATCCCAGTATGCCAAGAGTACACCAACGTACCGCATATGTTTAGTTATCGTCAACTTAACACTAATAAAAATTCTCCCATTTATTTGCTACTTTTGCACACTGTAATATATAGTATGCCATATGCAGGCTTATTACTTATTACTATAACAATTCTGAGCTCTAAAATCTACCACAATTCAAACCGCGATCCTGAAAAAGTGAATAACCAATTCCTAACAGCCAAAGATGCACAGAAATATATTAAGATGCCAAAACGCGTTTATTAACCAAAAATACAAAAACTCTCTCCTGGTATAAAGAAACTGAAATAGGCATGACTTTTACCGAATTCAAAATAGACAAACGCCGAAAACTACATAAATTTACATTAGCCGGTATTGCAGCAATACCAGAACCAAAATCCATGAAACCCACCTAACCAAACTTTTAACCGGATGCATAGGGCTGGAAACACGCTTAAGGACTCATGCAGTTTTGCCATCTTTCGTCGTTTATCTGCCAGGTCTGGGTGGATTTAGCTACGTATGTATCGCTTTCTTTACTGCACACAAAATCACTCAAACTAACAAAACTGATCTAATCCCCAAATGATCCTTTCCCCAAATAGAATCCGTACTTTGCCTGGGAAGTTCCTGACTGGTCCGTTAAACCAGAAGTCCTAATATAATGTTAGTCAGCAGATAATTGCACAATATATGTAAATTAAGGAGACATTAATAAAAATGTAATCGTGAACTCACAAACCTAATATACCCGTTAAATATTCTGATAATGTTTCAACCAAATTATATTAGCAGAAAACCACTGTAAAATGTTCTGCGAGCAATTCTTAGGAAAAATTAATGTTGTTTATTTATCCTAAATATCTGATCTGTTTCCTTTTCTTGATAACTTATTACATATGATGTGAGACATAACTCACATAATTTTATTTTCAATACTGCGTAAAAAATGTGTGTAAATCATTATTTAATGATTTTGTTATAAAGAAGAAATATCTATAACAATTTTTAATTACGCAACCCATCTAGCTAACAAAAAGGGTGCAGAGCAGTTACAATGTGTGGCTCAGAAAAGAACATAAAGAAAAATAGAATAACTATTTAAAGAAAAAAAATACTGCGAAGATGCACATGGAACACTTTTGGAGATTTTAAAATACCTTAACAAGAATTTAGAATTATTTCAAGATTAGCGAGAAAAATAATTAATACAAACAAGATCTCCCAGCCAGGCTTGGCATCATGTAACTGACATGATAACCTCCAGAATAATGGGAAATATAATACAATTTTGAAGAACTCAAAAGGATTGAAGACGAAATTTTCTTGAAAATTGAAAAATGCAATAATTCTATAAAAAATGGGGAAAATTATACGGGACAGAGTGTTATGGATTTTTAAACATTTTTAGCAAAAGTTTCTATAATTTTATTATCTCGAATTTAGCACCGCCCAAGGACAGAATGAGAAATGTTCTCTCACATATTGTGCAAATCTTCTCAAGTTCACACCCTTCTTGATCTTTATTAATGGTTTTAGTAAAAGTTTATTTGACGACATGTACTCAGGCTGTTTAGTGAGAGAAAATATCTCGAAGGTAGGATTAAAATAAATCCTGTTTAACAATTCGTATAATTTTAGAACCGCATTTAATATATTTCATAAACCACCTCAATTCGTTGCTACAGTAAAATAGATATTATAACTAAATTCAACAATTGCTTTAAATGATGTAGATAAATATTAGAGAATTTGTTACCTGCAAGTAAATGCAGTTGGTAAAATAACTATATCTCAATACTACGTCTTTGTGGGAAGTGAGGACATTTCATCGGTTCAAGAAATGAGTCTCAAACTCTAGTTCTCCACGTTGCCTTAAAAGTCCGTGGTGGAATTTCTAGAAAAATGTAAGTAACATCACACGCTTTGAAAGTTACCTTCAACTCAATTCAGCTACTTCAAAAACTATATCTCAAACTTTGTAGAAATCGGGTATATTTCACCCGGAAAATATACGAGTTTCAAACTCCAGTTCTCCATGTTGCCACAGAATTCCACAGTAGATTTCCCACAAAATCTAACAGAGATCATGCGCGATGAAATTACCTTCAACTATATATAGCTACTACTAGAATTGTATCTCAAACTTTGGGAAAAGCGAGTATATTTCACCAAGATCAGAAATGCATCTCAATCTCGAGTTCTCCTTATTTCCACAAGAGTCCATAGCAGAGATCGTAGAAAAATCTAACGGACGACATACAAGATGAAAGTACCTTACCTAAATACAACTACTTCAAGAGCTAAATATCAAACTATGTGGAAAAGGAGTATGTTTCACCGGGACTATAAAAATGAGTCTCAAACTCAAGTTATCCATGTTGCTACAAAACTCCATATTTGAGCTCCTAGAAAAATCTATGTGACATCATACCTGATGAATGATTGGAAATAATTCATTAATCGTTCAGACTCGGTGGTACTCGTACATGACAATTCTACCAGATCAAGACTTTTCAGTTTATATAAGGAAGAGAATGTATGTATCAAATATGAAAGTCTCAATGCAATTAGAATTACAAACAGACACGTTGAAAGGATAAACAGATCATTTGTGACAGTAATTTAATCTACGCTGTTGTAATGAGATACTAATGCACTCTCACAATACGGTATTTTTAATCTAATGTGATCAAAGAAAAAGTGAATATGTGGTGTAGGACGTTTGAAGTTGTGCTCAGGGAACTTTATTCAACAAAAAAATCCCCTAGAATTTCCCTTAGCCTTTCAACGTGTCAGAGATTTTATGCTACAGAATAAAATGCCTATGTAGCAAATTGTATTCCTAATTACAAAGGAGTATTCACAATATTTCTCCTATCTTACTCGTACATTCTTTGCAACAATAGTATATAATGATTGAATTGCTTAATTTTTACGTCGATTGATATTTGACGTTTTAGACTACTTCATTGGTGTCACTGCTATGAGAATCATTAGAGGGGAATAGTGGGTGGCAAATAATGTTCGTGAAAATGATGTCGATGGCATATAAGAATGATCACAACGGAAAGATATAGAGAATGATATCAGTGAATATTTTGCATGGTGTTTTATGTAGAAAGTCGGCTTATTTCATCATATTTCAAACATTTTAAATTTTAGAGCTATTTGATTGAATAATTTCAAACTGCGTGGAATATCTCAAGAATTGTTCCTACCAGTATTCCAAAAAACCGATACGTATTGTGTATTTTATAGCGTGAAATCAAAAAAGCATATAAAATGTATATCTATAAAGATTAGCAGTAGGGAGGATTTCTAAATGATCGATAGCACAAGATATAAATAGGGTTCAGTTTTCATATATCTTACAGAAACACGACTTCGTGGTTAAAGAACTCCCTAATAAATACAAAAAAGAATCATTAAATGTTGCGAAGTTTCAATTAGTTTGCACCAAGTTCCCGTCAAGCAGGAGCTGTAATTTTAAATCTAAGGTACTCCGAAAAGAGATCTTACCCTCATTTAAATCCCCAATTTGAGTCCTAATCATTAAAAGGAAATTTACTTCGACTAAAAAGGGATGCGATAAATTACTAAAGCTGTAGTTCAAGTGAAAAGTTTTCCCATGCTGATGAGTGTTAGAAATACACGACACTGATACCCAATTCCATTAATTGTACTGAGAATAGCTTATGATACAAACAATCAATGCGGATTTGTGACTAAGTGTACTTTGTTATGTTCCATGCAATATAGATAATATTTAAATAATTATTTGAATGCGTTAATCAGCTCAATTGTAACAAAGTGTAACCTGAAAAGAATTGTAAATCATATTTTCCGAAATTCAATCACGTTTTTCATTTTCCTCATCACATCTGTGCCTTGCTTCTGAAGGAATTACTCAGAAATTTTGAAATTTATTTTTAAAACTCTAAACTCGAATACCATTTTAAAGATTTAATCTGAAAGGTCAAACATATTCAACGCGGATTTAAAATTCTAATATATTTTATTTCCATTTGATAAAAAATAAAATTCTTCAGCGGTATTCGAAATCATGAATCAACCGTGCGAAATATGTCGCCTAAGGATAGAATAAGAAGGTACCCTATCATATATACACACGCATCCTGATTTAATTTGCGGGATCTCATCGCGATTCCCTTCAAGTTTCTGAGCTACTTGATCCATATTAATGGTTTGGGGACATGTTTATTGGACGATGTCAGTTTAGATTAATGTGAGAAAATGTCTTAACATTGGTATTAAATTACAATTGAACGTGGCTCTTAATTTTTTTTATGTTTGAAATATTTTTAAATATTTACGATTTTTAAAATTCTACATAAATAATTTAAAAGTTTAATGAGAAAAAATATACAATAATCGCATTTACACAATAACGGAGTATTATCATAGATGCTTAAGATTTTTAAACTGAAATACTGGAATTATTTTAAATGAAATATTTTATCCGTTATGTTTTCTATCATATTTTTGCATAGATAAAGTATTTATTTGCAAAAAATAAATTCAATTCGAAATATTGAATGTAAAGCACGTTTAGAGACATTCTGAATCTATTTAGAAAACTTTCGGAACATTCCCATGTATGTCTGAACTCATTAACATCACAACGAATATATCTAACACAATAAAATGTCATGATTAATTTTGCATTTAAAAAAAATAGAACTTCACAGCATTATTTATAATTATCATCGTTAGAATTTTTTTTACTGAAAATATAAGATTTGTATCGCATTATTGCTGTAGGTTAATGTAATTCTTTTAAAAAATAGTCATATTGTCAAGATTGGGAAAATATTTTTATTTCGTATTATGTTCTATCTGACTTATTACTTTCCTTATCTACAAAGTATAATGTATAAGGAAAGTATTGTGACTGGGTCGAAAATTCGAATTCGAGGTTACGACGGGAGAGCACGTCTCAAGCACCTCTTAACAAGAATCAAACATTTATGAAGTGATGTCTAGTTGTGTGTGTGCGTCAGTGAATCTGTGGAGACGATACCTCACGAACAAAAGGAGCGATTTGAACGAAATTTGGTATACAAATTACAATCCATGAATACTGGAATACTATTGTTCTGAAACGCAATCGAATGTTCAAAGCCCCCTAAATTTTCTAGTGAAATTAAAAAAAAAATCATCAAAAAAGCAAAAACTTTTAATAAAATTACGTAAATAGTCATTTTTTATGTCATTTTCCCCTTAGAAAACGATTGACATAAACTTTAGAAAGCTAGCCTGAACCGTTATCGAGATATTGAGCAATTTTCAACAAATGCATCCTAATAGGAAGTAATGTTTAGCAAATTTTGATTTCCGTTATCTAACAAAAATACCCTCTTGGACATAAGAAACGATTTTCTCTCTGATTGTCTGTAACATTTGCTGATGCATTTGGCGACCTTGGCGAATAATTTAGCGACGTATCCTCAATTTGGCATTATTTCACCTCAGATTGACAAATATATCGTCAAAATTTCAAAAATGACGCCAAATTAATTAAAATGACGCCTAATTAATGAGTTAATTATTGAAATATTTTAAAATATGCTGTATGTGGCTTATTGAGGATACTATCAGTATTGGCAATTGTTTATTTAGAGTTGCGCGACGTATAAGTTAATTGGGTAATTTAAAAATAATTGTACATATTACCATAAGGAAAATTGCTAAATGTTCTATTCAGCGTTTAAAGTACAGTACCGTGCATCATTATACAATATTTTTTGACTGTAAAAGGAGTAAATTCATTGCATTATACAAGGAAAGTCATGTGATGTCCACATATGATTGTTTTATATTGATATGAATTTGGGGACCAAATAATATATTAAGGAACGCTATCTCGAGGCTGGATTTGAAATAATTCAAGCTTGCATGTTTCCCGAAGGGGTACATTTCCCCGACTCATTGTATTTATTAACGCCTGTTTTAAGATTATTTGATTTACTAATCTTATTGGAAAATATAAAAAGTTTGACTGTTAATTTATATCACAGACCTATAGTAGGCGTTACCAATGGAAATTGATTAATGAATTTATAAACTACTTTATCTTTTTGTAAAATAATATTTTATAAAATTACAAGTATACCGTGTAATTTATTATTGTTAAAAATGTCGGCGGTGACTCCAGTCGGGAAATGCTGATAAGGTTTTACGTGAAAAACATTTTGTAAAATGAAACTCAACTTTTATAATATCTAAAAAAAGAACTTCATCTGGAATCGGATTATATACACTTACAGACTTATAAAGAGTATACATTCTTGTTTATTGTATGTAACTATTACTTTTAGTTTTTAAGAATAAACATTACAAACTTGAAATACGTATCATTTTCATACTTCTTCAACTTGACATGACGATTTCTCTAAAACTATATAAGAGAGGTTTTTTTTTTTTTTAATATTTAGGGACTCCGCTCAAAGATCGCTATCCATATTGATATAGAACTATAAACTAAATGTTTTCGTACAAAGTTCGATTACCATTTATATCTATATTTTATCGTGTCTAAGATATTTCAAATGAAAGTGTGAAAAAGAAAATATAATAATACTTGTTCCGATAGATACTTTTTTTAAAATTTTCTTCACAAAAATAGAGAACGATTCAAAATCTACTTATATAAGCTTAATGGGTTTTTCACAAGCTACAAATTCTTGTTTCTTGTTTTAAGCTAGCTCTTTTTGTTTTTAAGCCATTAAAACTGGAAAACCGAATTTTTATAATTTTTATCAACTTGATGAGACGATTACTTGAAAATTTTAAGAGTTTTGTTTAATAATAAATACATATTTAAATATAAATTTTGCTAGTACATATTTTGACGTTCACTATTTATATCTATTTTTTATGGTTTACTTTATATTTCGGGTTAAACCCAGGAAAATTAAAAGAAAAAAAGCACTCACTTGGAAAGTTAAATTTCCAAATTTTTTGAAAAAAAAAATGTTTAAAATATTGAAATTACTTTTATATATTCATAATTTGGAATATATATCCGAAAAAATAAGAAATATATATATATATTCATCAATTTGTGTCGGGGTTATAAGCGTCCAAGCCTTGTACAGTTTTCATAACGCTCGGAGGAAACCCCTCAAGCCGTAGATATTATAAATATCAAAATTACTGAAAGAACTTAACTATTCAAACAACTATTTCTCAGTAACAATTTCATTTTATTGTATCGAAAATGTGAACTAACTATTTAAATCCTCTCTTTCTCGAATAGTATGTTTCTAACGTCCCACCTTCTGTCCTCATCTGACTAATCTCATTTTCTGTCTAAATTATTAAAATTGAATTCATCAGAACACCCGAAAATAATTTAAAATCCCAAAGAAATTCACACACGCATGCAATCATTTCAAAAATTTAATCACAAGGGTAAAGCATATTTAACGGCGATTTAAAATTCTATGGCATTTCATTTCCTTTTGGTAAAAAGTGTCTGTGGCTTTTTAGTCATGAATCAAGCGTGAAATAGATATCTCCTAAGGACAAAAGAAGAAGAACCCCTAATTCACATTATGATTGTTTATAATTTTCGTTATGTTCCGTTTTTCCGCTATAGAAATAATCCCCAAGCATAGATGCTATTCCCATCAAAATTATTGAAAATTTCCATTCAAACAGCTTTTCTCACCAGAAATTCCATTTTATTGTATCGGAAATGCGAACTAACTATTACAACCCTCTGTTTCTCGAATAGAATGTTTCTAACGTCCCACCTTCTGTACTTATCTGACTAATCTCATTTTCTGTTTAAATTATTAAAATTGAATTCACCAGAACTTCCGAAAATAATTTAAAATCCCAAAGAAATTCGCACACGCATGCAATCATCTCAAAGATTTAATCACAAGGGTAAAGCATATTTAACGGCGATTTAAAATTCTATGGCATTTCATTTCCTTTTGGTAAAAATTGTCGGCAGGTTTTTTAATCATGAATCAAGCGTGAAATAGAAGTCGCCTGAGGAGACAGAATAAGACGAAGAACCCCAACTCGCATCCTGATTTAATTTGCGGAATATCGTCGCAAATGCACCACCCTCCAGTTTCACGCTACTAGATCTATATTAATGGTACTGGGGATATGTGTATTTGCAGATGTCAGATTAGAATGCTTGATGTGAGGAAATCTCTTAAAAGTTGAATAATAAATGAAATCTTATCTTGGAATACTCACAATTATTTATTTTGAAAATATTTTAAGACAAAGTTAATATTATTATGAAACAATATTATCTTGATGTGTAAATGTATAAAAATAAGAATTAAATGCATTAATTGATAAATATATGTAAGATATTTATGAATCTTTATGAACATATAAATACAATATATTTAGGAATATATAATTATTAACATATATATATGACATCTTAAAATGAAACACATTATAACTGTTTGAAAATAAATAACATTTAGAATAAATATATTTTATGTAGAAACAGAAAATATTTATGATTATATTTCAATATTCCAGATGGTTAACATTTATTTACGTAATCTTAAAGAACTTATAAATGTGTTTGTTTGTCTCTGCTATTGTAGCTATATTTAGAAAAGAAAGCCCCCTGCCCACCAAACAAATATATAAACATAGTATAATGAATAGGTCGGATTGGATAGAAATTAAAAATTAAAATTTAAATAATTCTTATTCTATTATACATATATATATATATATATATATATATATATATATATATATATATATATATATATATATATATATATATATATATATATATATATATATATACATATATATATACATATATATATATGCATATATATATATGCATATATATATATATATATATATATATATATATATATATATATATACATATATATATATACATATATATATATGCATATATATATATGCATATATATATATATATATATATATATATATATATATATATATATATATATATATATATATATATATATATATATATATATATATATATATTAAATATATATATATATATATATATATATGTATATATATCAATGCTAAATCACAGCGCCATAAAAATGTAGATTCGCAGCTCCATAAAAAATGTAGAAACACAGCGCTATTCTTTGACTAAAAATATATTCTCATATAACTGCAACATGGTATTAAATTCATTTTACTACCAAATTGATAACGCGGATCCTCTATTATTTTTCCATAAATTCAACCGCCATCTTGAATCTCCTCACTGATAGAATCATTATTTTTCTTTCCTCTCAAGTTTTTTCTAGAAATAATCGTTTTCTTGATTCACGTGATACAGATACTTTCTGAAATAGCCTGCTTGCCTTTGTTGGTACTTGTGTTCTGTTTCATTCATCCTAGAAAAGTAGGTTTTTTGTAAATCGATTTGTGTTTTTGTTCAAGTTTTTTATTAAGCTAAAATTTGAATGCTGTGGATAAGAAATATATTACATTTTTCAGATTTATTTAAAAATCAGTTTGAACGGATTTTATACTTTTTTAACGTCTGTCTAAAGATTTTGTTGTACATTTAAATGCTAATTTACCTGTAAACTCGTATGATTTAACTAGCACAGCCTTGTTCCTGTTTATAAATTCACGATATTCTGATCAAATGATTTATTAATCAATTAATATATTCTGGAGCATAGTGAGCTATAAATATGGTGTTAATGTATAAAATATATTTTGTTTTTTCATCTAAAAATATTTTTATTTGATTTACAAGCTTATTTCTTATAATAAACACATTAGCATAAATGTAAATATGTTATGAGAAATACTTTCCTACATTAATTACGATGTTCTTGGAGCTCAATGGCGTTATATTCAAAAATCTGTTTTGATTTAGTTGTATATGTTTTTCTAAATTTGTTGTCCGATAAATCACTTTGAATACTAATGGTCATGGATGCTGTATTGCTTGAAAAATATTTGAAAGTGATATAAATGATATTTCCATCTAACAATTTTGAATTTGTTGAATCTTGCGAAGAGTATATACACGAAAATATGTAAAATATATTTAATTCTCAAAAGAAAGTAAAAAATATAACTTCATATAGAAAACAAACAACGCGTAGGTAAGTTGTGATTTACTCCTTATATTTTAAAATGGAATCATCTAAGTAGATTATGCGGACGGGCTTGGGATTGTTAACAGCGATAACATCGAGAGTGTAATCATATTTAAGAAACAGTTGATCACATTTTATAACATGATACAATAATAGAATAGCAATATAATATATAATAATAATAGAATAAATTGATTTTAATGGAATATTAATTTGATGACGATTGTGTTTTCGATTTGGAACTTCATTTGGGCAATTCAGTCGGCTATGGTCATTTGTATATCTAACCAATGTATACTTACTGAGTTGAATATAAGGCCACGTGTGATAACAGAAAAACGCATATTTAGGTTATTTCGTAAAACATTTGAAGTATTTTGTGAACGCGGGGTACAGATGTCAGGGACCGGTGACAACTCAAGAGCAATAGGTATATGCTACATGAGTTCCCACAACATACCTCAATTTCCTTAAAGAATTGGACAGACTCAATATTACAAAATATGAACTTGTACCCATTACTCAAAATTGCAGCACTGCAATAATTAAATAATAACCTGCAGGAAACACGTGTGACAGAGGAGGACCCGAACAATTCATTTTTATTAGGCGGAGACAAGAACGCCCCCACAATATCGCCTAATCAGTCAGGCAATGGATACAATAGAGCGAAGTAAAAAACTATTGACTTGTCTCTATGTTAGAAGAGAGGACGAATTTTAATGGTGCCTACTTTATGACGAAGCCGAGATAGTATGATTTTGTATTCAATAAAATATATTGTATGTTCTGAGACTCATGATGGATATGGTAATAACCAAAAGTGATTGTCCTTAGAATATGACATGTATTTCAGATACGAGAGAGGAGATGCCTTCCAACATTCATTATGGCCTCTTGTGTTCGACTTTTCAAAGATGTAGTCGTATTGAATTTTACAATGAGGAAGCTGCTCAAATCTGAATATTTAAATATATGAATTTGGTGAAAATTATGAGTGGATCATAGATTCGTAAGTTATCATATTCACTAATGATAACGCATGTTTAAAATTGTACATTTTGTGATAGTAATTTACTTTTGAAAATGTAAGAAAAGTTTGAGAAAAGTATATGATCAAATATAATACAATAATGCAGCATATGGCTGTTTCGAGGATAAGTTGGATCCCTTTTGCCAGTGCAAGAGAAACAAAAATCCCGAAGTCCAAGAGCGGAATGGCCGTAAAAGAAACAAACAGGGGGATTACACAAACACATTGTCAGAAGAATGCAATGTAAAAAAAGGGTTGAGACAGGGTGATCCACTTTCAACTGGTCTGTTCAACTTGTCTTTGGAATATGTAATCCGAAAAACCAATATTCAACCTAGAGGGACAATTTTTAACAGAACTTGCAAAATTTTTGCGTTTGCAGATGATCTGGTTTTGCTGAGCAGAAGCAAAAGGGCACTCAATGAGTGTTGTTCTGATCTGCTTTTATTTTCAATTGAAGTTGGTTTAAGTGTAAATGACTCAAAAACTAAGTATATGGTAAATACTAGTAATAGTTAAAAATTCAAGGTGCTAAACTTTTTGCCTGTAAAGGAATAAACTGTGAAAGAGTTAGGGAATTTAATTATTTGGGTTCACTTGTTACTGATAATAATGAGATTAAACTAGAAATTAGAGCAAGAATTTCTGCTGGAATCAGATGTTATTTTGCCTTACAGAAGCTATTGAGGTCAAGCTATGCAAATATTAAAATCAAAATATTCATCTATAATGTGATAATAAGACCAATTGTTCTATACGGATCGAAGACTTGGACTTTAATTAAAAGAGATACAGATTTTTGGGGAAAATGGGAAAGAAAAATTCTGCTGAGAATTTTCGGAGCAATATGTGAAGATGGACATTAGAGGAGAAGAACAAATAAAGAGGTTTATGGAAGATATAAACAGATAGATATTGTTACAACTATAAGGAAAAAAGTATTCAATTATTCAATGGCTCGGACGTATGATGAGGATGGAGGAGAAGATAGTTGCTAGAAGGCTTCTGGAGGGAAACCCAGGAGGGTCAAGATCCCGAGGAAGACCTAGGGTCAGATGGAAGGAGCAGGTAGAGGATGATTTGTAATTGCTTGGTATTAGCAATTATAAGAGGAAAGCTGCCAATAGAAAGGGATGGTCAAAAATCTTAAAGAAGGTCAAGGCCCTACAAGGGCTGTAATACCATGATGATGATGAGGGGGATTACACACAATTGTAGCCCATTGATTAGCGCGCTGGAGTTGCACTCGGTAGGCCCGGGTTCGATTCCAGCCACTGCCAAAACTGCCGCCGTGTTCATGCGGAGTACGATCACGTTAAACATGTGGGTCCGATAGTCCTTCCGAGAGGTTGGTGGTAGGGGAAGGAGGGTACGGTCCCTGTGGATGCCTCCCCCACTGGGTTCCGGTCTAAATTGGGTGGCACTTCCCGACCGTCCAAACTGTTACCTTACACCTTTCTGGTAGGTCAGACTGTCTGGGTTTCAACAACAACAACAACACAATTTTGTATATATGTTACTTGTCGTTTCTGATTGGCTTGGTTTATTCGTCATCATCCTTCTTTCTGATTGGATCTCCTTAATGCAGATCTTGGGTATATTATCTCCCTTCTACTTCTTTTCGCGCCCATTCCTCTTTTGGACTTCGGGCTTGTTGGTTCTCTTGCACTGGCGAAGGGAATCTAGTGTATTCTCGAATCAGCTGTATGCTGCATTGTTGTAATATATGTGCTTCTATACGTTGCTCAAGATTTTATTATCCTTCGCAATAAGAGTATTGTACATAATGATTTAGAAAATGTGTTTGAAAATGAATAATATTTTTGTAAAAACGAACTCTTTATTTAAAAGATCTCAAAATAAACTTATTGCCATTCAGCAATTTCTAGATTACACCATCTAAGCAGCAGAACTTTATAAATGTGAGTTATTGTTAAAATGCATATATTCGAAAAATTCATAACGAGTTCTGTAAAGACGTGGGAATAATTATTAGAAATTTAATTGTTAGTGCATCAACTTAATAACAGTTATTTAAATAAACTCAATAATATTTTGTTTCCACATGACTACACGCCACTTATCTTCGTTAAAATATGCTAGAGATTGATATACTCAAATTGACATACTGTACATTTGAATGCGCTCTACAAAACAGCATACATGTTGGTTTGCACATCGTGAGGCTTTTTGTTTCAAAAGAAAATCATTAAAATCGACCAAATTTCAAGAACTCTCTAGGAATACAAATGTAATTCTAAATACTCGTATATATATTATCATAATTTCTACGCACAATAAACGTACCTGAACGATGTTTCGTGGGAAATAAATAGTAAAACGTGTTGTCCGTTTATCGATTAAATATTGCTCGCTAGAAATGCATGTGTCGACAGTCGGCAAATTTGTTAGTATCAAAGCTCTAAACGTGCATTTTCTTGTAAACAGAATGTGCTAGATCTCCCAGAATGTTGGAAATTAATTCACTGCATAATGATACTTAATATTATAAGTTTATTTTATGTAAGGTTATACATACATATATATATATATATATATATATATATATATATATATATATGTGTGTGTGTGTGTGTGTGTACAATAATGGCCAAGCACGTGATACATCTGCCAGAATCGTAAAACAATTTAATCGTCACATAACATTACCCAGGCTCATATATAGGGGCGGAATACACTGCGCCAAACAACACAACACCCATGCACGTAGATGGGATTCGAACCCACAACCAGGCAGTTGAGCGAGCACGAGGAAACGTTTGTCTTGACCACTCAACCGGCAGGTCGAAATATAAAAAATGTAATATATATAAAATGTAATATATAAAATGTTTATATATAAAATGATTATTTCATATTTCTGGATTTCATTTTAATATTAAAAATCTTTCGAAATTTATGTGTCTTTCAAATGTTCGATCAGGCTTATAGAAACCATAAGAATTTGTCAACCAAGTATATCAATTGAAACATAATCATACATATTAATCAATAGCAAGTATCCTGTCATCATACACTTGATAATTTTCTGAAATAAGCTCTATGTTATATATGTCTGAGATGCAATAATCTGAGTGAGCACTAGGAACTAATTGATTATTAATCAATTAGTTAAATTTTGTTGACATTACACTGATACTCATTTCGGTACAGCTTTGATTTTAGAGAGTTACATTATGATGCTAATGTATGCATAGCTTTCAAAAGATTTTAAGTTTGTTAGCGTATATAAATAGGACTTTAAATAGTTAAGTAACATCATGCTGCAGCTGATACATTAGTAATGTATTCAAGGTACTCAGACTTAAATATATAAATTTGCTTTTAAGAGATTCATTTGAAGATTATTTCGTATATCATTAGCTTATATGTATGGTTCAGTCGAACATATTAATTTAACATTATACAGTATATTCTAAGAAAATTTAGTGAACATCTATAAATGTTGATTTGTCCTAAATGTTCATATACAGGCAAGACTCCTATAAGGTAGCATAATAAATAAAAGTGCTGCTTATGAGAATATAACTTTAAAAAACTTCCATGAAGAAAGCATTCTTGGGACAATTAGGTGACTATAATTATCTTGAAAACAAGTTGAGTAATATTCCTCAAAACAAAAGCAGGGTGTGCTCTTAAAATTGTTAAGAAACAACTGAGACTTTACAGGTGATGAACAGAGAACAAACACCCAAGAGAGTTCGAACAGAGAACACCCAAAGAGAAAATATTCGCTAGCTGGTGGCATCAGTTATTGAAAACGAGCGATAAACATACCAACTTAGACCGATAAAATGCCCTAGCCCTCACATACCAAGATACCAAGGCAATAGAAGCGGGACTAAAATATAACAATTTAAAATAAAATATGGAAAACAATCGTTAAATTATTTGTAAAATGAAATAATCGTGAAAAATTAGATGGCAGAAGAAATAAGAAGACCCACGAAAGGGAGAAACATCGCAAATTATAAGGAAATATGACTGGAATTAAGAATAATATAGCAAAATGAAGTAATCAATTGCGGAAGCCATGAATCAAATAGTATTATGGCATACTAGAGACTGGATAAAAGAAGAATATAACACAGATCAAAAGAAAACCAGTTTCAATCTAGAGCAGCTAACTTTATCAACTAAATGAAAGTGACCTTCGAATAAATTACTTAATACTAGTGAATGGGACTGGCATTTAATTTTAACAAACAATAATCATATTACATAAAGTTGAATCATAGTTATGGGCAACATATAAGACAAATATTTTTATACCCCATCCATTAAGCTATGTTGACTTTTCATGCCGAATTTTTTACAATATTTGTATACTAGAAAACACTCATGTTCGTACAGGAATACGACGGCTAAATCATCACTTGTTCATGCAAAACTAACCATTGAGTTACTAGGGTAAAATTATTTTCAATACTGACGAATTGGACCTTATACTTTATTCCTTTACATTTTAGATAGAACTGCACATTCGAATCTGAAGTCGTCTTCAAATAATGTCATTGTCAGAACATATTTCATGATCTTCTCGTTTCTTTGATTTTTTAATTCAGAATATAATATTGTTCAACATAATATTCGTGAAATTAGAATGGTATCGATGAAATCGTAGGTTCCGTGAAACTATCGGAACGGCGTATAATTAATACTTCAGTTATCCATTATATCTAACTTGCACAGTCAAATTGTTCAGTTGGAATAGTGACAATCGCATGTACCAGCTAGGATTTGAAATAATAACCTCTGCCCGGTTAGGCAAAGAACCCTCTGATAATAAAGAAACTAGAGCGAAATTATTTATTTACGATTGAAATGTACCCTGAACGGTCTTGGAAGGAATTTTTTTTTGTTGTACTAGTTAATATTTTTTCAGTAACTGTCATGCAATATCTTAAAATTTTAAATAAAGAGAATGAAAAAAGACATAACATGAAAAGTTAACAATGCATAAAAAATTGATTATGAAACACTTTCCAACTGAAATGCAATTTTATTTAAACATCTCTAAAATGCGATACATTCAGCGAGGATATTTGTAAAATTATTACAGTACAACAATGATTTATTTCACTTGGAAACTTAAAATTTCATCAAAATAGCAGTATTATAAAATCGTCTGCTTCTCTATATAAAATCAATTAAAATTTCATTCATATCACATATATTTCAGGCTCCAGAGCTATAATTTTGCTTTTAAAATTCAGCAATTCATAAACAACTCGTTTTACAATGGCTTGATTTATTTAAATTTTGCACGTCTTAAAATTAGGCTTCGTTGTAGAGATAATCAAAGTTTACTGATCATTTAAAATAAAGAATATTGTAATTGCGTAGGCATATAATTTAGATAAGCAGATAATATGCAAAAATAAAGCGGTTTTAGGACGGATGCAGCACTAATTATAAATATAAGCGTTCCTTAACTCACAATTTTCACTAAGCTAAGGAAAATGTATGCCATATTTTATGTTGCAATGAGTCACGTGAGCTCTTTGTATAATATGGGTTCAATTATTGTTTCAATTTTTATTTAAAAAACTACTTAACATATTTTGCTGATTTTTTTACACATTTTAAATTATAATTTGGATAATTTCTAAAATTTTCAAAGCAATATGTGAATTTCAATTCCGCTTAAAACATGTTTCAAAAATTAGGTCTCGTAGGCTTCGATGTATTTCATTTTTCCAATCCGCATTAAATCACAAACTAATTGGGTGACATTTTTATTATACATTCTCATATGTCCCATAAACGTCTCAACAACATACTAAAATTTTATTTTGATGAAGTTAGTTTTGCAGCAGTTATTGCGCAAACGGACATATAGGCAGAATAATCAAAGACATAAACACTTTACAACTATGTTGTAAAGTATTAAAAATGGCAGCTGAATCGACATCATTAACTCTTACATCAGGCACAAAAAATCCTGTTATCTATTTATTATTATATTCTTCTCATTTCTATTATTACTTTCCTTATATATATAATGTATAAGGAAAGCATTGTGTCAAAACGGGAATTCCGAGGGCACCAGGAGTCGCAACGGATTCCCGCTCGACACGGCAGACCGAGAAAGTCTAACTTTCTCCAATTTTTACATACCCAGGTTCGAAACACACCTCCCGTCAATTGGAAGAATTCCAATTGATGACCTGCGGAGAAACCCAACAAACTCCAAAAATACCAAAGAAATTACCTTTACCTTAAGGAACTCCACAGCAGCTGAAATACATAAATAAACAACTTCTACACAAATAAAAACTCAATTTAAATTTAAATTCAAATTTATTAATTACTCAAATATGGAGTTAACACATAAATTACACATGCTGATTTATTATCAGCTCTAAACCACTGGACCACTCCTACTAAAGAATCATCGGCTCTTTGCCGGAATTTAAATAATCAATTCTTAATCTAATTTTACCAGAATTACATATTAATATCACGTTTTCAATTATTCAACAAAACATGGTATGGTCAGAGAAAATACACACCCGAGGAACGCTAAGACTTCGAATTTTCATATTAACTTAATTTAAATTAAGGATGGTAGCTGAAGTTAAACAATATATAATATAATTAATGAAGGCAACTGAAATCAAAGGCGAAGTGTTCTTCGGATTCGACGCTCAAGTCCAGACGACTGCCAACAGCACGTCTAAATAACCAAGGCTTACCTCACAAAACTTGAAAAGGACTCATGGTAGGAAAAGCGTAGGCATCCACTGGCAGATTCCCTCGGGGCAAACATTGCCCCGCTCCAGCAGGAACGACAGAACCGCAGTTTCCGGCAAGGTGCCGGATCAGGTACTCCAAGGAACGACCAGTTTCATTATTTGCTTTTACTGGTCCCGGTCACGGATTCGCATGAGGTTCTCAATCATCATCCACACAGCGGTCGACGGTCGGCGAGGGCAAGGAATCAGATCTCAGCGGAGGCGACGGTGGCAGAGGTGGCATCTCTCCCGACCCCCACAGCGACGGAACTCAACCTGGGGGATGTATTCCGCGCAGTTCGTGGGTTCGAAGATGTTTCCAGGGAGAGAGCCCAGAATCAAGAATCACTCAGCTTATAAACATTCCAGATGGATCCAGAACCCGTCCAATAGAAAATAACATGGGCTCACATCTTCTCTTTTCCACCAATCCAAAATTACTTCCATTTCAAATTCATCCACAGATCCGCCCAACTAACGGTAAAGTTCTAAGACACGCGTAGCTGCCACGTGAAGTCAAAAAGAACGAATACACTTGTCTCCGCCAGCAAACAGGTGCGACCCAGACTAATGGACGCCATTCCCCGAGTGTGAAAAAAATTATATTACGAAATAAAAATGGCCACAATTCCGCACAGATCTAGATACACTGAGATAATAAAATATATACAATGACATGGGGGATCCAGGACACAGATTAATTAAATAAAATTTTAAAAAGTACAGAAGTTATGCAATTTACAAAGGAGTGACGAATTCCGTCACGACAATTGTGACGGGGTCGAAAATTCGACATCGAGTTTTCGACGGAAGAGCACGTTTCAAGCATCCCTGATCACGAATCAAACATTTTTAAGGGATGTCTGTGTGTGTGTGTGTGTGTATTTGTGTGTGTATGTGTGCGTGCGTGTGTGTGTGTGTGCGTGTGTGTGAAAGTATGTGTGTGTGTGTGTGTGCCAGCGAGCCTCTGGAGACGATAACTGACGAAACCGATTCGAACGAAATTTGGTACAGAAATCACAATCTATAAACACTGGAAGCCTACTGTTTTTAAACGCAATCGAATGTTCAGAACCTCCCTAAATCTGCGAGTGAAATTTTGAAAAAATCGTCAAAAAATCAAAACCGCTAATAAAGTTACATAAATAGACACCTCTTATATAATTTTTCATTAGAAAACGATTGACATGAATTTTAGAACGCTAACATGAACCGTTCTCGAGATATTACACATTTTTCAAAAAATTATCAAAAAGTCATATAAAATAAAAAAAAATGCATTTCCTATTGAGAAACATGTTCACTTTTCATATGTAATATCATGCGATAAAATGGGTAACATCATTCTCGTGGATCTAGCTCGTTAAATTCATGAGAAAAGATACGTCGAGTAATGCTTTTGTATTTGAAAACCAATAGTCATTTATCTGCTGTAAGAATAACTTATTTCTTAGTGCATAACGCTTGGCGACATTTTGACGCCGAATTTGGCGCAATGTCGCCAACTTGGCGACTTTTTGAAATGTTGTCAAATTAACGAAAATCTCGCCAAATGGATTAAAATGATGCTAAATCAATGAAAATGACGACTGATTGTCGAAAATTCAATATCTTGGAAAGAGTATAAGTATTTACTATGAAAAAAACCTATTTTATTTTACTGTAAAAGTAGTAAATTCATTGCATTATATAAGGAAAGTCATGTGTTGCCCACATCAGATATTTTTGTGTTTAGGAAAGACTTTATGTATTGAAATAAAACTTGTTAAATTAACATAATGATCAAAATATATAACGATATACATATTCAATCCCAACTGTAAAAATAAGTTAAATTCATGTAGAATATTTAATTTCTTTTTCATTTATAAATACTGTGAAAATTCTAGATGATGGTTGTAATTACATGAATGAAAAGAGCTAGGCCGTGGTAAATTTCGCTTAGTGTCCTATGGTCTGAGATTCTGTTAGACATGTCATTTGCTCCCGTAAGCATTTGTTGATTGCATATTTTGCTTTATATTGCAATATATAATTCATTTTATTCTTTTAATTATTTTCCGTACAGATAATTTTCAATTTCCGTACAGATAATCAATAAAAATTTTCAGGGGATTAAATTTGAAGAAATACAAAATTTAAATTTTCATACTGTCCCCGTACAAAAACATTTCCAATGAGTAAAATATGCCTCATTCACTAATAAGGTGATGTTCAAAATTTCAGCATTTTATCATAAAAAGTCCCAGAGCTATGTTTAAACAAAGTTGGTGAGGGATTAATCACAAATTAAAATGTAAATATTTACAGCAAGAGTGCAAATGACACAACGTAGAAATGCATCATAGGCAAATAATGTCTGCCTCTAATCTTTAATGGATTTTTGGCATGGATGGAAAACATTTTGAACAAGCTTTGTAAGCTTTGTGTAAAGTTGTCCAGCCTGTCCTGAGGCAACATTAGAAATGAACCTTTTGGGAAAATAACAAAATAATATATTTTAAATCCTGGAATTTTGAACTATTAAGGCTAGCTAGTGTTGGGCCCTTCATAGGAGTGTTGTTTTTGTAGACAATAACTCGAGTTCTAGTATAGCTAGAAATATCATATTTGGCATATTGCTGCTTTTTTCGTGGTATATTTTAATTTTTCAGGTTTTGAACCATACTATCCCATCTGGTCCTCGGCCCGCCTGACTAATTTATTCGATTTTGGAGAATAATAATTTAAAACAGAGTTTATAGAAAGTCAAAATTTGGCTTGTCGTTGTCGTTCATACATTAAATTTGCATAAAATTCAATAACTGCATTTTTTACACGTCTGGGTTGCATACAGATGCTAAAAGTATGTACTTTTAAAAAACTATGTTTTTGGCTGCTACTTGTTATATTATTACATAAACTTTTATTTCGGAAGGAAAACATTATTTAAAATACTTCCTCGAAAGGTTTATGAATTTTTTTATTATCCATTTCTAAACGCATAGGAAAAAATTAGAAATGCAGAAATATCGTGATGAGATTAAAAATTTTACAGGACAAATATATTCATTTTTCTTTTAGAAAAATGAAGGCAATATTTATAGTTTTTATTTTGCAGAATGGAAAAGTTATATTCCTTTTACTCTCTGTATGTCGTTAAAAATAAATGCATTTTTTACCCTTGGGCATTCAAAGAAGAATCAATAAAACACAAAGAGAAATCCACTCAAAAATATTTGCGAAAAATTCTACAAAAATGTGCATAAATGTGAAAGATTTTGAAATAAGAATTTTGCAGATTTCTACAGAAATGTGTAGGAATTTGATGCAGAATTCCTGCAGCTGTTTTGTAGGAACAGATATGTCTAAAATTCCGTAATATGTATCAAATATTAAATGACCGCACACACACACACACACACACACACACATATATATATATATATATATATATATACATGTGTGTGTGTGTGTGTGTGTTTGTGTGTTAACCTAATATACTCCTAGAATCAAAGATTTGATTTTTCGGTAGACAGACAAGTGTTATAATAATGGAGTTCTACTCAGGGGCGACAGAAAATTAAATAAAATTTATCAGCCGAATTGTAATGTTTAGTTTAGATAACTGTGACGTTAAATATATATTTAAAACATTATAATGGGATTATGCTACAAACAGCAAGAGAAAAATTTTACTTCGAGTATGTTTACTTATTTATTTTAAGCACTCCAATCATTATGCTCTCTAAGATTTTTTTCAATTACTGTAATTCCTCTGATCTTCTTAATAATTTTTGTAAAACAAAAATAAATATTTACAAGACATAAACGTTTTTTAAACATTAATATAAAAGTCGTATGGAATGTTTAAGATTTTACGTGTTCTACTTAAAACATCCTTATAATAATGAAATAAATCTAGATTTATGTATGAACAGTTAATAACAAATTATCATTTTTTTATTTTATTGCGATATATGTTATAGACCTAACATCTGTATAGACCTAACATCTACCTAACATCTGTAAATTTCACTGCAGTAAGTAATTTAAAATTCATCTATGGAAAATATTGTGAAAAAATCTATTCATTAAACCAAATAGATTTTTTAGTATAAAACACTGATGTCTCCAGAAGTGCTCCAGAAATTTGTGAAAAATCTAAAAACTAATTTATAACGTATTGGTAGCTTTAAAATTTTTCAAAAAAATTAGTAACGTTATTTATATAGTACAAGTGTTTTCAGAATTCAACAGAAAACACGTAAAATTATTTGTAATTAACTGTTTGCAGAATTATGTAGAACGCTACAGATTTTCTTGCACATATATTGTTCAAAATGTAGTATAGACTGTGGTAAATATTATTTCAATATTCATTTTACAAACTTCACTACTTATGCTCCGAATAATACTTCGAAAGAAATAAGTTTTTTTTTATCGAAACAGCTATGATTGAGAACAATGTCATTGGTCTCATAAATGGTTTGTGTCACTTAACATGAGAATATGTGAGACAGATGAATAACTTCAAATTGATTAACTCCTTCATAAGCAACGTTTCTTCTTGTAAGATAAATTAATCTTTTAATTTGCTCTTGAATTTTCAGTGTCAGATTTTCTCTAGTATTAATAAAGTTGAATTTAATATTTTTATGTTTAATAAAAGTCACTTTTGTGCATTCACATAACCATTGTACATAAATATTGCATCTCTGTTGACATAATACATTTGTGTATATAAAACCAATAAATACATTTACAGGGAACTTTTCCAAATATTTATTAAAACATGTATGTTTTTTATTGTTTACTGTTGCGTATGGTATTTTTTCATTGCTCTATTTCATCATCTTTTAAGGAATTGGCTAAACCGTCAGAAACCCGTATTGTCTGTCTCTGACGTCCCGTACCTCTGCAACGAACCTCTACTGCCATATGTGTATCTTTGATTCATCGTTGACAACACTGATCAACAACCATATCGCTCTGACCAAGATAGCGACTAATACGGCTGTTGGACCAAAAAAATTTCCTTAGGCCTATGATGTGTTTTCTCTAAATCCCACATTATTCGTAATGTAGTCGAATGCGTCTTAAAATCATCTTTGTACAGAACTAGCTGCATCAAACCAGACAACACTGTTCCAATTGTTCGTGAGTGAGAAAACCGGTCGTTTCAAATGCTGCAAAATACGTCTTTCTCACGCGCGGTGCATGAGCTCTATAGCATTATTGGCGATGACAGTTTTATCTTTTGCATAACTCTTAAAACAGCATTTGCATGTCAAGTTCATGGCTGTGTCTCAATTATTTGCAGGTGCATATATTTTTTGAAAATAAGTGTATATAAGTGCTAATTGCTTAAAAAGTATTAAACAAATAGCAAACTTTTTATAATATAAAAAATTGACTTTAGTCAACTTTGATAGTTATGTCTTCTTATTTTAGACTGGTGCAAACGTTTTTAGCACTGCTTCCCTCAAATATCTCAAAATTTCTTGCGCCCTTCCCCTATCCGCAGTCGCGGAGGTTGCAGGTCCAGATCTCACGTATCCAATATTTAAAATTGGCTCAATATCGATGATGAAAATTTTGTCAATCTACTACCACTTTTTGCACCAATATTGCATGAACTGTGTTGTTTTATGGTCGACGTAAATTTTTTTAAAGTAAAATGATTTGTTTTATTATCTACCTAAAAGTTTTAAAAGTAATTTATATATAAAATATGATTTCGTTTAATCAGCGAAGCAATTACAATCACGCTGTGTTCAAGAAAGCTGCAAATGTATTTGTAGCAAACGTAAGAAATAGAGACAATAGGTAGAATACTGTTGAAGACGCGTAAAGTTGTACCCAGGCTTGTCAATATTAGTGGCATTTATCCCCAAAATTTTGTCATTGATATTCATAAACTAGCCGCCTTCGGCGACCAGCCCATTCGCAACCCTTAAAAATTCTGACCGTGGCAAACTCGCTGGCGTCATAACCCCGTGGAGTTAACAAAGTTTTAGTTTAATGACTTTAAAACTAATAATGAAATTTAAAGATGAAAAATAATGTTCTAGACTGGGGGTGGGGGGGTTCTTGAAAATGCATTTGTAAAGTGAATTTATTTTAATGTTTGTGATCTGTGAGAACTGTACCGTGTGTGTACCGTATTTGTGTACCGTTATCTTAGCCGATATGTGAATCCTGTATCATATCCTGATCAAGGGGTGTTCTATTCATTGATATACTAACAAAGTACCGTTTGAGCTACTAACCGCATTTGGACTACTAAAGCAGTTTTTTTTACGTTAGAAACGGATGATCTAATGCATTGAAATTAAGAACTGAAACAATGCCTAAAATTGATGGCAGGCACATTTATGATTATCACTCTTATATATATGTCATTTAATTGTATAATTATTAAACATACTTCATTTAATCATGCATGAATCTAATCTCACTACGAAACTAAAGTGGTGTATCTGAAAAAACTATCAATATTAAAATTTTTATTATATTTAAAAATAATTTATTAAACATATTAATCTTAATAAAGATCCACAACCACCATAGTGTGATCTTGATAGACTGATGGCAGTAGGTCTAAAACTCTTGAAAATCCAATCTTCATTTATAACAACCAAGTACAAATACTTCTGTAAAGTTATACATTATATATTTATTTTAATGCAGTATCTGGTTATATAACTCAAATTATATTTATTTATTATTTTAATAGAAATTAGGATTAAATTAAATAATCCATAATACACCGAAGCTACGGAACTCTGATGTACATACTGATAATAAATGTTATTAATATATCCTACCGAATACTTTACTTAATTAAGACCACTTATTAGGAAAGTGTTGCAAACTTTACGTAAATTCTGGGTTAATTTTGTTGATGATCTAGATAACTTTATCATATAATCTCTACAGTAATCTATGTTGTCTGGAATACGCAAATGAATTTAGATTGGGATTATTAAAATGACTTATTATTAATATATTTGTTTTATAAATTTAGGCTTATTATTAATATATTTAGCCAATTAATATTTTTCCAATATCTTAGTTATTATTAATTACAGAAAACGAATATGAAAGTTGTTTCGGTATCATTCTCAGATTGGTAATAATTTGAAGCATATCTGTTCACAGTAATCTGAAGATATATCATTAAGCCCAGATTTAGCAATATTGCAATTATAAAAAAAATGTTTACTTTGAAGAGTATTTTGAATCGATGGTTTCATTGTTGGTGAATGCTAATAAAATACAGAAAGAACAAATGGATAGGGAATCCAGCATCATTGTGAACATTTTTTTATTAAGTAATGTTCATTTCAAATTTGTTTATCAAATTTGTTTATCGAATAAATTGTTAATCCAGATGATCGGAATACATCGACACTAGCTGCATATAGTTTCAGAACAATCAGACCCAGTAACCAGTAAATCACATGACTACGTAAGACAACGATCGGACCAAAAACATATGGAGATGAGTCATGCCTAACCTCCCCCCCCAAAAGGCTGAAATTTCTATTCTTGCAAAAGGAGGACGTACAAGTAATTCAATAGCAGATATTAGTTTGAAAAATATGTCTATCTAAGCAGCACTCGCAAAAAGTGACTCATTTATAGACATGGTAAATGTTCACTGGCGAACTGACTAGCTGAGAAAGATGACTTATAACTGCAGCCAAAATCCTGTTTGGAACTACGACGAACATTACATGGACACATAGTCCACAAAAGGCTATTCGGTGCTCAATGATAATTAGCGACAACCAGATACCCGTCTTCTTTAAAAATTTCGAGGTCAGTATTTCTAATAAGATTTTATTAGATTTATTACTTTCGTATGAGATCAATTTTTGTAAAAAAATAAATGGAGCGTGGCTCAACTCGACTTTCTCACACCTGAATCCATTTTGTGATTTTTTTTCTCAAATTTTACAACCGTACTAGGTAACATGCAATAATTATGATCATTTGAAACTAAGATTTTTCCAGTTAAGGTTATCCCGACAGACAAATGATGCCAATATATCATTACAATACTATGTCTTAAAAAACAGAATTACTTTCATTGATTTAGCTTCATTTGTATAAATTTCGGGATATTTTTATCGATTTGATGATATTTTTGTCAATTTGAAAACATTTAAAAAATTCGCCAAGTTGGCGATATCCCACCAAAATTTTGCACACAGCATTATGGACGTATGAATGGAGAAATGGGTTATTAAGATATAAAATTAATAATTCATACAAAGCAACTATGATTATCAAGAAACTTGAACTTAATTTTGCAAAATATTGAATTTTCATCAATTATGAGCTATTTTTATCAAGATAGGATCATTTTATCAATTTATAGACATTTTTGTTTATTAGACGAGATTAAAAATGTCATCAAATTTGTAACCAATTGGGATAGTTAGATTGACAGACAAACGCTACCGAAACATTATTACAGTACTATCTATACAGTATTGTGTATCAAAATGATCAGAATTATGACATTTTATCCTTCACTTTAAGAGGTTTGAAATAATCTTGTAATTGATACCATACTTGACAATGTACCGCAGGGGTTAACTTCACCCCCTCCCCCGGAGATTAATGACGTCACGAACACGATAATTGTATCACGCCTTTTTTTTTACAACAATGATTGAAACTATTAAATCTTGTGATCATTGAGCCATAAATAAACCCTTTTTGCATGATTATGTCAAGTTTTATCCTATGCTGTCATGTTAAAAAAATATAAAATTTCGAATAAACTTCGAATTTTTTGCTCGAATTAAAAAAAAAATATTTTATCTAATTCTAGATTTTTTGATAACAAAGTCCGATATAAATTTTCGTGAAATAAATTTCGTGTATAAATTTTCGTTATTTGCGACAGCTACCTTATACACAGAGAAACGACCACAGACAGACGGACATTACTCTAATGATGGTCAAAACGTTTTCAGGAGGTCTTGAAACATAGCCTCAAAATTCTCGAATTTGAGAATTTTCGTTAAAGCAATAATTTATCTATACTATATAACATATTAGTATGAGAAAGTAACATTGTGATACCAAATAAAGCAATATATGCATATCAAGTAATGCGTTCTGGTGTGATACAAACTGAACAAAGGTTTTAAATAAATGGGCAATAAATAAGTTTGACATTTCAGTTGAACGAGCTTTAAGACTCATAAATTGCCCTTTTTGAATAATTATATCAGCAAGTTGCCAAGATTTCTACATAAGCGTAACCCATGTCCACGTCACGTTAACACTGCAAATGTGCACAATACGTAAAATTAAGGCAAAACCCAGTTGTTAATTTAGGAATTTAAAGATAGACATGAGACGTTTTATGTTACTCTTCTTTCTAAAAAAATGGGGATAACTCTCCCATTGAAGTAAAACTTTTTATTTGGAAACTGGTTCAGTGAAACGCAGGGCAATTATTTTGTTGTGTTCGGGAAACAAACTAAGAAAACACAATAAAATGTATTTATGAAAATTTCCATTTATATTTCCTAGTTGATTTATGTGGAAATTTTATTTTCTATATGACGCACAACCGATATGGTTTACCCTATTTAAGGTTTAATCCTTCTGCTGTAAATTTTTCACGTAGCTTTATACAGGGTGTTTCACAAAGGACTCCCTGACTTTGAAATGAGCTTATTGGAAATGCTTAAAATATGCTTATTGGAAAAGCCGAAAAAATATGTTACAAAAGTATTAAAATTAGTTACAAATGTTGCTGATAGATAGCGTTGTACGCTGAAGTCACAGTACGGAGTTCGAGAAATAGGCTATAAATAGTGGTGAGACTGTCCTTGGTTGCAATCACATCAAAATCGATTCAAAATGTGTATCTTGCACAGCACAGAGATGGCGTAAACGACGAATGAAATTGGCAGTCACCTTCTGTAGTGTATCAACAGAAATGGACACACATGCCTGACAGATCAACTCGTCAAGCTTATCCAGTTTTGCAGGATTGTTGCGGAAAACAGTGTCCTTCAATGTGCCCCACAGGATGTAATGGCAGGGTGTAAGATCGGGTGAATATGGAGGACAATCCATACCTGTTCCAGTAAATGTTGTTGTTGTTGAGACCCAGACCGTCCGACCTACCAGAAAGGTGTAAGGTAACTGTTTGGACGGCCGGGAAGTGCCACCCAATTTAGACCGGAACCCAGTGGGGGAGGCATCCACAGGGACCGTACCCTCCTTCCCCTACCACCAAAATCTCGGAAGGACTTACGGACCCACATGTTTAACGTGATCGTACTCCGCATGAACACGGCGGCAGTTCTGGCAGCGGCGAGAATCGCGCGTTAACCACTGGGCTGCCGCGCCCGAAAAGAGCCAACAACACGCGGTGTTCCCAGGTGGTCACCTACCCAAGTACTAACCGCGCCCGATGCTGCCTGACTTCGGTGATCTAACGAGAACCGGTGTTTTCAGCACGGTACGGTCGTTGGCCTTGTTCCAGTAAATGTGGAATAGTTCAAAGCAATGACTCTATTTCCGAAGTATTCCTCAGGAAAGGCAAAAACGGCCGGGATACAGTATGGTCGGACCCCATCGTGCATGGCCCACGAAGTGGTTGGGCGATCCTCCAACGCTTACAAACGGCGACAAATTGTTCCGAAACCGGAATGTACTGTTCAGTAGTAATGATTTACCGCAAGAAAAAACGGCCAATGATGTCCTTGCTCGATACTGCAAACCAAACGGTAACTTTTGGGGATTGCAGTGGTCGTGCTTGACAAAAATACGGGTTTTGGTACCCTAAAAATGCCAGTTTTGTCGGTTCACGACACCATTCAAGTGAAAATGAACCTCATCTGTGAATCATATGCAGGCAACATCAAATCCGTCACCATCAATTATGCCGAGCATATCGTTCACGAACTCTCCTCTTTGTCGCACGGCTGAAACTGTTATGGCTTGGTGACATTAGATTTTTAACAGAAACATGTCTAGAGTGTTCCTTAGAATTCCGTACGTGCTGGATGGCGTTAATCTGGATTCAATTGCAACTCTTCGGTTGGATTCCCTGGAATTAAATAGAATAACTGCAGCAACTGCGTTAACATTTTCAGGTGTAACTGCAGATTGCATGGGACCAATATATCCCACTAACTCATCAGCCACGCTGCCTGTCCGTTGAAATTTGTCAAAAAAGCTGGCAAATTGTTTTCACAACAGGATCTTTGGCAACTTGAAATAGGGATTAAAAACTGTGCCTTGTTGCTGAAGGACCGAGATTTTACCGGTGATACTCGAGTACCAGAAAACCACGTTGCTCCATGGAATGCATGACTTCATCCGCTTCCTTCAGTACACTAACCTTCTTTTACGTTTCAATAGCCGAACCGTCCAAAGATTAATTGATCTGTGCTTCAGAACACTCTTTATAGGGATCCGTTCTGCGACTCCAGCAAGCAGCGCAATCTATCCGCAACATTTGTAACTAGTTTTGAAACTTTTATATCATATTTTTACGGCTTTCCCAATAAACATATCACTTGTTTCAGTCTTCTATCTATCACTATTTTTGAGTTGTTTCATTTCACAGTTATGGAGTCCTTTGTAAAACACCCTGTATGTACTTTGAATAAGAAGGACGATAGTGAATTCTTCTAATGTTCCTGTTTTACGCAACATTGTCCTAGTTCAGAATAGAGATCGAACCAAAAATAAAAATTTAAACAGTCTCCTCTTTCCATTGCTTTTTATACAGGTATGTCTTCTTGTAATGCTTGTAAATTAAAAATATTTGTAATGAATCCCAGGTCTCCTAGAAAACTGTATACATGCTCATTTTGAGACGTTGATGCACTGAGCCTAATGTGTACATTTAAATTCTTTAGACATTATTGTCAAAACCTCATGCTCTCCATGGATATCTACGCGGTCAGTTCCCATTTTTTTGGTTAAACAACTAATAAGTATTTACTAAGTATTTACAAATAAGTATTTACTAATAAGTATTACTAATAAGTATTGAACAACTAATAAGAATATGCTTATATATCTGAAAGAACTCTACATGCACCACACACCTTTAAGTGTAGCTCTACAAATATCTTCAACCATAATTATCTGCAAACATCATGTTGCACTTACATTATAAACGAATTGGTACAAGACGTATTTCCATCAATAATGATCTTCAATAACCAGAAACAGAGGTATTCTATCTGGTAAGAATTTCTATACAGGCTTGATCTCCTGATCCATACGTTTCAATGACTTTAAAAATCCGCAACCGTATTATTTGCATGCATATATTACTAATATAACCTCCTGCGTATATCCTTCATAAATAAATCCGTTTTAAAATACCAATTTATTATTATTTTAAAGGCTATGAGTTGTTTGTATCAGCACTGATGTAACTTGCATTTCTGAAATTGAATTCATATTATTCGAAATTTGAATTTACAATTCCAAATTATAATTTCGGTTCTGAATGTTTCAAGACTTCATTTTCGATTGTGATGCTGCATCATAAAAGTAATGACTGGGAATTTTATTTTTGAACTTGTTAATTAAAATTGAGATCAAAACGGATTTCAATGCGTGAAATTTGAAAATTATATGTTTATCCCTATAACGTAGTCGTATGGGGCATACACCTTTGCATGTAAAAATCGAACAATCCTGGAAGAATTCAAGAAAAGTTGCTTTCACTTCATATCCGTTGAACATATGTAATTAATGCACGCAATCTTAGACTGGAATCGCTATATATCGTCCTGGAATGTGTCGCTGGAATCAACCCCAGTTCAATACCAGGCACTGATCAAACTGCCCTCGTGTTCACGCGGAGTACGGGCACTTAAAATATGTGGATCCATAATTCATTCCGAGAGGTCGGTGGTATAAGAAGGAAGGCGAGGTCCCCATGGATGTTTCCTCCACTAGGTTTCGGTTTAAATTATATGACACTGTCCCAGCCGTCAAAACAGATCCCCTATACATTCGGTAGGTCGGATGGTGCGAGTTAAACAAACAGACAAACAATTGATCGTGTCCAGACGATTACGCCATCTTGTGGACTGTTGAAAGTTTTTAAATTTTGTGGAAATTATTGCTTTCTTCATTCGAGTAACAGATGTTAAATGTCTTGCTACTCCAAGCGTGTATGCTTTGACGGCGTCTGATAGTTGAACTAACGGCTCTAAAATGATAGGATATATATTATACTAAGTGCGTTGCAGGAAGTGAGCCTTAAATATTCCTCAGTTGAGCTGCATGCTAAGCACCATATCTCATTTTGGATTATGCGGGTTCCGAATCCTAAATTATGCAAAAGGGGATTTCTGAGCTGCGTAATGAAAGCATATGCAAAAAGTATAATACATTGTTTATTGTTGAGCTTGGCATTATTATTTTTTATTACATCGCTTTGTATGTGGCTTGTTTCGATGCTGTGACTTCAAGATTGTGCGGCGGTCTGTTTGGCGTTTGCCATAAAATGCTATTTTGCTCTATCTGATTGCCCAGTTTTTCATTTGGATATACTTTTTACAGCAAATGTTTGTGTCGGAGTTTTATAGATTTGGTGCTCCTCGATAACCCTTCTATGCTCTTGCACCCGTCGGGAATCCAACAAGTGCGCTTTCTTCCTGCAATGATCAAGCAATCTCCATAATCTCATCATTATTAAAATTTTCTAAATTCATATTTGCGTTCCATTTAGGTCTGGTCTGGGACTATTGCAGTATCCTGTAAAGAGGAAAGGTATTGTAGCTGTTCTTTGTCTGAATGCTACACAGACACATAGCATGGTGAACCGCAGTATGTAATACTCTATGGCGATTTCGGACAATGAAACAAAATTATTGATGTAAATTGCTCCATTAAAAAGTTTAAACTCGATTTTCAGATGTTTTTACAAAAAATAATACAAATTAGAACATTTCATTAATTTTTGAATAGCTAACAATCTTCTGCGGAAAAAAGTTTCACTAAAAAGCAACCACGATTTTTGGGTGCACAGATTAGCTGTAAAAACGTATAATATAGATTTATACATAGATAGATACAGGCATAGATAGATTTATATTTATTAGCACACGTTTCAATAATAAGATTTTTGCATAAAGTAATTCTTCGCAAATTAATTTTTCGTTCTTATAAAGTTCGTTCTAACGTTATGCACAGGGGAAATTAAGTAAATAAATTTTAGTACATAATTGATTCTCTTTGAAAATAGTAAGGACATGAATGTTGGATGAAAATATATGTTCCTCTAAAAATGTTATTTGAAAGTCTAAAAAAAATTAAAATGCATGGAAAAAAACTTGAAAAGAATAACCAGTTTTTAAATCTAATTTTGAGATACACATTTAAATTAAATATTCTATTCTCAAGACTGTAAATATAAATTATGGAACTTTTTCAGAGAAAGAAATTTTTAAAACACATAGCATATAAATATATCATATTTAAGTACGAAAAAATAAATATTTAATGATAGATAGGACTATCTTCCCTTGACGTAAGAGATAACGGCCATATACACTATTTTGCAAAAACAATAACAAAGAACTATGAAGAAAGTGACTGTTTTTATTGAAATTACATACACTTACAGCTCATATACAGGTAATGAAATGATTACAAAATCAAGCCCTGAGGACCCAACAATGGTTAGCAATTACACATTGAATGTTCAAATCAGTAATTGGTGACACCCCCCCCCCCCATGGCGGCAATTCATGCTTGTTTACGTCTAGGTAAGGAGTGATAACGTTTTTTATGTCATCCTACGATGCATTCTGCCAGTCATTCCTCAATTGTTGCTCCATATATGCTTCATTTCTGGATGCTCGAATTTGGCGGACTAGCATGTCCCATACATGCTTGATTGGCGAAAGGTCTGGTGACCTTTATGGCCAAGGAACAGTATCAACAGCACAGATATAGTCCATGCATATGCGAGCCGTATGTGGTGTGGTACTATCCTGTTGGAAAATGCCCCCAAAATGAATTGCCATGAAATAACGCAAACGACCGCAGTATGTCACCAACATATCGTTGAGCTGATAAAGTTATACGCGGAATAACTAGGGGCGACCAGCTGTCGTAAGAAATAACACCCCGCACCATCACATGATGAAAAATGACTGCGCCCCTGTATAAAACAAGGCTAATTGGGACCAATGGTTCTGGCGCCTCCACTCATTTACCCGAGCATCATCTGCTGAAAGACTGAAGCGTGATTCATCGCAGAACACTATGCGATGGCAGTCTTGTGGTAGCTGGGCTACAACACCACTCCAAATCACTCTGTCGATGTTGCGGGGTTATGGGCAGACGCCCTAAAAGCCATCGTGACCGTAACCCCATCTCAGCCAAGCGCCGTGAGATGGTGAAAGGTACCACGGGTGTGTGGAACAGACTGTAGCAGGTTGAATGGCGGAAAATGATGCCGTTGGAAAAGTTCGGGCCTGTTGCACGATCATCCGATCTTTCCTCGCATTCGTGCACCTTGACCTTCCAGGTCCTTCATTCCTCCGATGAGTTCCTTGAAGCAACCTTTGCTACCAGCACCTTTGCACAGCAGTGTCCGTTCGGTGCAGGTAGTTGCATAGTGCTCGGTATGACCAGCCACCTTCACGCATCCCTACTATACGACCACGTTTGAAATCGTCTAATTGCTTTTAAGGTCTTCGACAACGTCGTAACGACATTATTGGTTGTGGCTCCACGGAGCAGCAACGCCGATAACGAGCAAAGATAAACCGTCCACATTTTTAATCTGTTTTATAGGATGCTAGTTGCGTAGTAGAAAAGCGAGCTATGATCGACGTTAACACTCATTGTCCTGGCAAATTTAATAATTTGCACACTTGGTATAAAGGAATTTGCATGCGGAATTTCGAGATGATCAGATTATTTATTAGGGGTGTTTCGTTCTTTTTTACAAAAAAGTGCATTTAGAATTTAAAATCGATAGAAAAATGTTATAGAATTAAATATATGCAAAATAATCAGTTTTTAAAAACATAAAGTACATATTCGACTTGCAAATGCATTTCTATCAGTGAATAATGGTGAAACACGATGTATCTGTTTATGTGCGAACACGAATCATTTGAATTTTGAAGTGATGTGTTTCAAAATTTAGATTTAGGGTGATTTATAAAATATATACTGTAATCTGTGACTAAATTTCAATGAAATATAAAAATTTTCTTGATTAGATAACAATAACTTTAAAAAGACATTTGTTTTAATTTGATTTGTTGATAATGATTAATATATTTATATAAATCATGTTGTCCAAAAAAATGTGTGGTATTTTTTTTTTTTTTGGAAAAAAATTTATTTGCTTTCGGAGATATATGGTACAGATTATGAATGTATAAAAATAATTTCAATATTTTAATGTTTGAAATTTGTTGTGAAAAAATTGGATACGATATTAAAATATAACGATATTTAATGCCTTGTCAAGTGCCACCGTGTTCACGCGGAGTACGATCACGTTAAACATGTGGATCCATAAGTCCTTCCGAGAGGTTGGTGGTAGGGGAAGGAGGGCAAGGTCCTTGCGGATGCCACTCCCACTGGGTTCCGGCTAAATTGGGTGGCACTTACCTGCCGTCCAAACTCTTACCTTATACCTTTCTAGTAAGTCGGATGGTCTTGGTATCAACAACAACAGCAACACCACTACCATGCACAGAAAGTGCAAGCCTTGACGCCTGGAGATTATCAGCCACGTGTCGATTTTGCACGCTGGTGTCTGCAACAGATGACAGCGCAGCCTGATTTTAGTGCACATGTTTTTTTCACGGACGAATGAACCTTTACTCATGAGGGCATTGTTAATATGCACACTTTTCATGTGCGAGCATCTAGAAATCCTCACGGCACACGTCCACATTATTTCCAGCAGCGTTTCTCCGTAAATGTTTGGGCTGGAATCGCCCATAATCATTTGATTGGCCCATATCTTCTAACATGCCGACTGGACGGCAGAACATACCTCCTATTTTTACAGGAGGTACTGCCACAGTTACTGCAACATGTTTCTGTCAACATTAAAGCATGTATGTGGTTCCAACACGACAGAGCAAAACCCCATTTCAGCATGAAATTGCAGCACACCTTAGATGCTACATTCCCAGGGAAATGGATTGGTCGGGGTGGACCCATAGCTTGGCCGGCACGATCCTCTGATCTCTCTTGTCTCGACTTTTTCTTATGGAGCCATATGAAAAGTCTCATCTACGATAGCTCCATCGACTCCAATGAGGACCTTGTTGTTAGGATTGCTGTTGCTGCCTTCATTGTCCAAGAAATGCCGTGTGTTTTTGTTAACGTGCGCCGCTCGCTACATCGCAGGTGTGAAGCATGCCGATATTCGGTTCTACAGGATCGGTTAATATTATTGTGTCCTTCTGCGAAAAATTCAGCCACAAATGTCGCAATCGGTTAACTAATTCACCGGTATTCTGAGGTGGCTGCAATTGCCGTCCTAGCATGTCCCATACGTGTTCTATTGGTAATAGATCTTGGGACCTGGATTGCCATGGGACGGTATTTATTCCATGATGACATCGTTGAGATATTCGTGCAGAGTAGTATGTGGTTAAGCGCTGTCCTGCTGGTAAATGGAGCCTGGGCAGCTTGACAGCTTAGACTCAGCAATTGGCAGCATAATATCCTGCATAATGTCGGGATATGGAAATAACAAACTCTTACTTCCCTGCAATACATGACAATGTATAGGGAAGTTTTTGGAATCATGCCGAAAATCGCAACTCGAGTTTTCGACGAATCTACACGTTTCGAGACCTCTGAAATACGAAAAACTATTTTTAGCGTGACGTATGTGTGTGTGTGTCTGTGTGTATACTTGTTTGCGAGTCTGTGTGTCTGTGAGTATATGCGCCTGTGTGCCTGCGTGTCTGTTTGTGCAACGTATGTATCCACTCTCACTCAGACACAAATGGACCGAATTTTATAAAATTTGGTGGGTAAGAAGTCACTTATGTATGACACTGGTGCTGATTAGATTTTGGTACGATTCGGGATAAAACAACTCGCCTTTTTTTGCGAAATGGTCCGCAAACATTGGTTGTATGCACTCTAGCTGAAAAACTACGTGATCAAATTGTACAAAATTTGGTAGATAAGTCACATCACGTGTGGGTTTCCCTGGTACTGATTAAATTTAGGTACAATTCGGAAAAAAGGAAACTGCCTTTTTTGCGAAATGGCCCGCACAAAATGACTGTATCTACTCTGACTAAAAAACTAAAGTACCATATTTCACACAATTTGGTGGATATGTAACTTGTGGGATAACCTGGTGCTGATTAGATATTGGTGCAATTCAGAAAAAAAGAACCTGACTTTTTTGGCGAAATGGCCCGCAAATAATGTCAAAATCTGAAATAACATTTTATGCATGCTTAAATATATTAATTAAATGCTTATTTTATACGTAATTTTAAACGGTGAAAAAATAAGACATAAGAACAACATCGTTACTCTAGAACTGGCCGTTTTCGAAAAAAATTTTTTGGCATGATCGTCAGTCACTTTTGAAAATAGATTCAGTTACCCAATGAAAAAGAAAAAGAAAGATCAATCATGCATAAGCATTGATTATGAAACACTTCCCAACTGAAATGCAATTTCATTTAAAAATTTCTAAAATGTGATACATTCAGTGGTGATATCTTTTACATTATCACAGTGCAACAGTAATTTATTATACTTAAATATTTAAAACTGTATCAAAATATAAATCATCTGATTCTCTATGCAAAATCAATGAATATTTCATTCATATAACTTTTATTCCAGACTCCAGAGCTAAATAATTTTGTGTGAAAAAAATTCAGCAATTCTTATGTAACTTACCTTCCAATCGCTTGAGATATTTGCATTCATCATAAGTTAAAATTAGGCTTCGTTGAAGAAATAATAAAAGTTTAGGGATCATTTAAAATCACAACTATTGTAATTGCATAGGCACGGAATTTAGATACACAGATAATACACAGATACGCAGATTATATATATATATATATATGTGTGTGTGTTTGTGTGTGTGTATTCAAAGTATTGGAATTGTGCCGAAGAGCGGAACTTGAATTTTCGAAGGATCTACACATTTTGGGACTTCTAGAACACGAAAAAATATTTTTAGGAAGACGTTTGTGTGTGTAAGGGTGTATCTGTGTATGTTTCTGTGTGTCTGTGAGGATATTACATCCACTCTATTGAAGAACTAATAGACCGAATTTCATAAAATTTGGTAGGTTTGTTTTTTGTGGGAAATCCTGATGTTCATTAGATTATAGTACGATTCGTAATAAAAGAATCGGCCTTCTTTGCGAAATGGGGGGTAGAAATTGCCTTCATCCACTCTAGCTAAAAACTAATGGAACAAATTTAACAAAATATGGTGTATAATATTTCAATAATCTACAAGTGATTGTAAGGTATTGTGAATATACCAAAGTAACAAGTATTGTGTACAAGTTATTGTGTATACAAGTATTGTGTAAATACCAAATTTAACAAAATTTTGTATATAAATCATTTGTAGGTTATTCTAATACGATTCGGGAAAAAGGAACGGGCTATTTTTACGAAATGGCCCGCAAAAATTGTTAAATATAAAAATAAAAGACTACGTGTGCTCAAATATATCAATTAAATTCCTATTTTATACGTGATTTTTGACAACAAAAGGAATAGGACTAACCCCATTACTCTAGGACTAGCCGTTCTTGAGATATTCTAGTTTTTTCGCGTTTTCGCTACGCCACCTTTGGCAATAAGTCCAGCTATCAAATGAGAACCAAAGATTATGTTTAACGTGCAAATTCAATGTCATTTAAAATACTTATGGCTGTTATTTTGTGCAGATAAACTGAAATTATTATTGAAGAAGTGAATAGAACGTGAATATGAGTCTGCGGGGAAAGATATGTGCTGCCCACATCAGACAATATTACAACAATGATTTATAAAAGTAAACGGGGATTAATTGCAGGCCATTTCGAAAAAAAATGTATGATCTTTATTTAAAGATCCACCAAATTTTTGTAAAATAAAGTGTTCAACAAATTTAAGCTGTGTACCAAATTTTAACTCTCTAGGTCGTAGGCATGTGCATTAAAAATGTCATCAAATAAGTATATCATGAAGAGTTATATAAATAAAAAAAATTGAAAAATTGTTATCTACCAAATTTATTTTACAATGTGTAGCCTCTCTCATATACAAAAAAGATTAATCCCTTGGAAAGATATTTATTATATAATATATCTCATTTTTCTTTCAGGAGATTATCCCAAAAGTCATAATTGAATTTGTTATTTTTACCAATATTAAACAATTTTTAATTAAAAAACTACGTAATATACTTTACTGAAAATTTTTTTATATATTTTATGGGATAATGTAAATATTTCTGAAAAATTTCGAAGCAATTTGTGAATTTTAAATTTCCTTAAAAAATGTTTGAATAATTAGGTCCCATAGGGTTCAATGTATTTTATTTTTTCAACCCGGGTTCAATAAAAAACTAATTGAGTGATATTATTTATTTATATTCCCATAGGTCTCATAGACCGTCTGAACAACATACTAAAATTTCATTTTGATAAAGTCATTTTTACGGCAGTTATCGTGCTAACGGACAGACAAACAAACAGACAGACAGACAGAATGAACAAAGTCATAAACACTTTTCAACTTTGTTGTAAAGTGTTGAAAATGGAAGAAAAAGTGCAATTTCAATGTAATATAAAATAATGTCGTGATGTTATTTTGTGCAATTAAACTCAATTTATTGAATTATTGAAAAACAAGAAAGATCAATCATGCTTAAAGCATTGATTATGAAACACTTTCCCACTTCAATGCAATTTTATTTAAACATGTCTGAAATGCAATACATTCCTCGGTAATATTTTAAAACTTCTCACAATACTACATTGATTTATTATATTTGAAAACTTAAACATTCATCGAAAAAAATGAACTTCATTCAAATGACGCAATTGAAATATAAATTGCCTGGTTTAAACATCTCTAAAATGTGATATATTACTCGGTAACAATTTTAGAATTATCATAATACCACGATAATTTATTATATTTAAAAACTTCATCGAAAACAACTGAAATTCATTCAAATGACGTCATAGAAAAAATAACACGCCTGGCTCTCTCTAAAAAAGCAGCATTTCATTCATAAATAATTTCCCAATCATGTCATTCATCACAATACAATAATAATTTATTTTATTTAAAAATTAAGACCATGGAGCTATAAGTAATTTAACTCTATGCTTAAAACTTCATCGCAAAAAATCGTCCTTCTCTCGGTAAAGTCAATGAATATTTCTTTCAAATCAGCTATGCAGACTCCATGAGCTAAATTCTTTTGCATTAAAAAAATACAGCAATTCCTATACAACCCGTCCTACATATATTGCTGTTTACATTTCACATAAGTGAAAAATAGGCTTCGTTAGAGAAATAATCAAAGTTGGATGCGCATTTAAACTCAAATATATTGTCATTGCGTTGTTTCAGTATGTAGATGCACATAATTTAAGCGAAATTAAGGAGGTTTTACGACGAATACAACACTCAATATGAATTAAAAAGAACTTTAAAAATGACGATTTTGAGACAAGATGGATGCCGTATTATATTTTGAAGTTGGTCACGTGATCGTTTCATATCATGGTCTCGTGATCGCTTCATATAAGAGGTGTAATTGCTATTTTAATTTTTACTTAAAAAACTTCGGAATATATTTTGCTGAATTTTTTTTATATATTTTATGGAATAATTTAAATATTACCTAAAATTTTCGAAGCAATTTGTGAATTTTAAATCCGCTTTAAAGATGTTTGAAAAATTAGGTCCCATAGAGTTCAATGTATTTCATTTTTTCAACCCGGGTTCAATCCAAAACTAATTGGGTGATATTATTTATTTATATTCCCATAGGCCCTACAGACCGTCTGAACAACATACAGAAATTTCATATTGATTAAGTCATTTTTTCGGCAGTTATCGTGCTAACGGACAGACAGACAGACAGACAGACAGACAGAATGAACAAAATCATAAACACTTTTCAACTTTGTTGTAAAGTGTTAAAAATGAGAACATTGAAATATTGAATAAAGGGGTAATAAATAAACAGAACGTGAATATGAGACTGCAAGGAAAGTCATGAGCTGCTCACATCAGATTTTTAACACTTTACAACAAAGTTGAAAAGTGTTTATGACTTTGTTCATTCTGTCTGTCTGTCTGTCCGTTAGCACGATAACTGCCGTAAAAATGACTTAATCAAAATGAAATTTTAGTATGTTGTTCAGACGGTCTGTACGACCTATGGGAATATAAATGAATAATATCACCCAATTAGTTTTGGATTGAACCCAGGTTGAAAAAATGAAATACATTGAGCCCTATGAGACCTAATTTTTCAAACATTTTTAAGCGGATTTAAAATTCACAAATTGCTTCGAAAATTTTAGGTAATATTCAAATTGTTTCATAAAATATATAAAAAAAAATTCAGCGAAATATATTCAGTAGTTTTTTAAATAAAAATTAAAATAATAATTACACCTCTTATATGAAACTATCACGTGACCATCATATGAAAAGATCACATGACACACTTCAAAATGATATATGGCATCCATCTTGTTTAAAAATCGAGATTTTTTAAGTTCATTTTAATTCATATTGAGTGTTGTATCCGTCCAAAAACTACTTTTTTTTTGCTTAAATTCTGAGCATCAACATACTGAAACAACGCAAATACAATATATTTGAGTTTAAATGATTATCCAAATTTGATTATTTCTACAGCGAAGCCTATTTTTCACTTATGTAAAATGTAAACAGCAAAATATATAGAATGAGTTGTAGTAGAATTGCTGTATTTCTTTAACACAAAATAATTTGCCCATGGAGTCTGCATGGCTGATATGAATGAAATATTAATTGATTTTATAAAGAGAAAGACGATTTTTTTCGATGAAGTTTTAAGCATAGAGTTTAATTACTTATAGCTCCATGGTTTTAATTTTTAAATAAAATAAATTATTATAGTAGTGTGATGACTGAAATGAATGGGGGAAAGTTAAGAATGAAATGCTGTTTTTATAGAGAGATTCAGGCGTGTTATTTTTTCTATGACGTGATTTGAATTAATTTCAGTTGTTTTTGATGAAGTTTTCAAATATAATAAATTATCGTAGTATTATGATAGTTTTAAAAATATTACCGTGGAATGTATCGCATTTTAGAGATAATTAAGCCAGGCAATTTATATTTCAATGCCATCATTTGAATGAAGTTCATTTTTTTCAATGAAGATTTCAGTTTTCAAATATAATAAATTAATGTAGTAAAGTGTTAAGTTTTAAAATATTACCGAGGAATGTATTGCATTTTAGACTTTTTTAAATAAAATTGCATTGAAGTTGGAAAGTGTTTCATAATCAATGCTTTAAGCATGATTGATCTTTCTTGTTTTATTTTCTAATCATTTACTCAGATATATATGATTTGACAAAAACTGGTCGTTTCCAAAATGCTAGCAATTCGTTTACCACTGATTAATCAGTTAATACCATACATATTAAAAAGCACGGACGGAACAATCACGGTAAATTTTCAAACATTACATGTCTCTTTAAACGTCATGAATTTAAAATTATTTCTCTACATATATATCCAGGAAAAATGGTTTCTCTGTCAATAAAACTAAATTTATCAAACGAGAGACGTTGAACAATTATTAATGACATTTGACTCGAACTACCTGGCATTTTACTCGAACACTGTCTGTTGACGTTTCACTAATTTCTGTAGAGCTCAATAGATGGCTCTGGCTGCGGCGAGCAGCTTTGAATAGATAATTTTTGTTGTTTATATTATTCATGAAATAAAAAGTATGGAAGAAGTTTGCCGGTGCGTTAGCGCAGTAAAAAGAATGGGGTTTTACGATTCCTTTTAGAAGGCCAAAATTCACGGCCTAATAATTAGTTTTAGGAATGATTTTGAAATTGAAGGTTCATAGAACCTAATAATAAAGTACTGCGCTCTGGATTTAAATGTATTAATTGAAGTAAAGGAAACGTGAACAAACCCTATATACAAATATGTGTATGTGTACGTTACATTAAATGTTCGTGACGTTAAAATGTGTTGTGCTCATTGTTTTCACCTAGATTACTGGATCACAAGCAGCTCAAAAATCCTGCTCAAGGTAAGAGTTACGTTCAGAAAATTAGATTTGAATTCTACGACAGTTAGGGTAAACTGATATTCTTTTCATGGTGCCGAAACCCGGGAAACGGGACATTTAGATATTTTTGAAAATTAAGAAACAGAATTGGCAGTAGTTTCGATTTCGAATGACAAAAATTTAGAATGTTATTTTAGTTGGTCAAAATTTGTCAAAAGCGAAACTAAGTATGCAAGGTATGGATACAGAAAATAATGAAACAAATGCTGCCGGTGATGAGTTAAAAACTAAAAAAATGCTCGATAAATTGAAGAGAAAACGGCAAACTTTTAGAAGTCTTTTGACTAAAGTTCAGAATAAGATATCGGAGCATTTTGAAGTTGAATCCATTGATAAAAATACATTAGAAGAGCTTTTACAGCAATTAAACGATAAAGCGGAAAAGGTATTTGAGTTAGATTCAGAAATAGAAAATTATATAGATGACTTGGATGAATTGGAATTGGATATTATTTCGAGTCAGGAATACCGAGATAGGGTTTTAAGTTCAAAGTCAAAAATAAACAAATTTCTGAAAATGATACCGGAACTCAAATCTCAAAGTAAAATAGCTTTAAATAACAGTAATGTATCGGAACTGAAAACGGATGGTAATCTTCCGATAAATAATAGTGGCATGCCAGAGTTGTTGACGATCGGCAGTTCCACATCAGAAGCAAACAGTGAAATGAACAATAGTGAAGAAGTGGGGAGAAGGGTTGATAGGAATAACGTTCGTTTGCCAAAATTAACCATAGAAGTTTACGATGGTAAACATGAAAATTGGCAAGAATTTTGGGATCAATTTGAGTGTGCAATACACAAAAATAAAAATCTGTCAAAAATAGAAAAGCATAGCTATTTAAGGTCATTTTTGAAGGGACAGGCTTTGGTTTCGATTCAGGGATTATCTATTACGGATAGTAATTATGACACCGCAATTGAAATATTAAAAGATAGATTTGGGAAAACCGAAACGATAGTGCGTTCTCGTGTAAATAAATTGTTATGTATGAGCCCAGTAAAATCGTGTTTCCACTTGAAAGAATTGCGGCTATTGTATGATGAGTGTACTGTTCATATTCGGAGTCTAGAGGCGGCAGGAGTAAATTTGAATAGTTATGGTAGTTTGCTTTATCCAATGCTATTAAAATTAATTCCACAAGAAATAGTGTTGGACTATAATAGATCAAATAAAAAGGATAAATCGTGGGATTGTTCAGACCTCTTAGAATTCCTAAAGAACGAGATTGAAAACCGCGAGAAAACATTTTTGTTTAGTAATGCGGATGACTCAAGTGGAAGAAACGAAAGCGCTAAGAATTATTCTAAATTGGCTCCTCGAATGCTGAGTCAAAGAGATAAACATTTTTTCAAACCTCATTATAAAAACAAAACAATCCCAACTGCGGCGACATTGAACATAAATGAATCGAAATTTCCCGAATGTTTATTTTGTGATCTTATTGATGGCCCTAGACATGATTCACGGGAGTGTAGGAAATCTTTTGATGAAAAAAGAAATAAATTAAAGCAAATGGGTAGATGTTTTCTATGTTTAAAGCGATTTCACACGTCATTTAAGTGTTTATCAAAAATCCGTTGTGAGCTATGTAAGGGACGCCATAATGTAGTATTGCACGAAAATAATCAAAATAAAAGCGAAACGAAATCAGATACTGCTGTTACTTCTGTTTCGCAAAAGAATAAATTAAGTGGCGAGATTTATTTACAAACTGCCACTGTAAATATTTTTGGAAAAAATAGAAATATGAATCTTCGCGTTTTGTTTGATGGGGGAAGCCATAGATCATTTATCCTTGAGCAGGTATCTAGACAGTTAAACTTAAAAGTGCTAGGTGAAGAAGATATTCATATTTATACCTTCGGAAGGACTGAACCCATGATAGAGAGAAGAAAAAGGGTTCAACTCGACTTACGAAGTCCGGAGGGACGCGACACAGTAACAATTGAAGCACTTGAAGCTCCTAATATAAGCAATGCTTTAATTTCTGTTCCAGGCGAAGATATAAGAAATTATTGCAAGGAAAATAAAATACAGTTAGCAGATAGAAGTAAAAATGGAAATAGCTTGCAACTAGCCATTTTAATTGGTTCGGACTATTATTGGAAATTCGTAACCGGAAAAATAAGAAGACTGTCAGGATCATTAGTAGCGTCAGAAACTATATTAGGATGGTCGGTCAACGGTTCGACCGCTGCAACAAATATGATGATTGTTCAATCTACAGTTAACGTAATGAACATTGCGGTAAAATCCACACACACGGATCTAAATTCCGAAACTAATTCAATACTTCGAAATTTCTGGCAATTAGAAAGTTTAGGAATCGTCGATAATGGCAATGGATCAAAAGAACCTGAAACAGAAATTCTCAAAAACTTTGATAAATCAATCAAATATCGCGACAACCGTTATGAAGTTCGATTACCGTGGAAAGAGGAAGTCATAGAGATGAAAAACAATTATGAAGTGGCTTTCAACAGACTGAAAAGTTTATCAAGGAAATTTAGAAAGAATCCCGACATCTATGAACGTTACAAGAAAATAATCGAAGACCATCTTAAAAGGGGAATTGCTGAGGAAATACTGGAGGATTCTTGTACAAAGTTGTACTACATGCCACACCAGCCAGTGCTAAGAGAGAATCATGCTACCACAAAATTGAGAATAGTTTTCGATGCATCGTCTCATGCAAATAATTGCCATTCATTAAATGACTGTTTAGACTCAGGGCCGAACCTCAATTCAGATCTGCTAGGATTACTGATTTGCTTCAGAAAACACAGAATTGGAATTACAGCAGATATCGAACAAACGTTTCTACAGATTCTGCTGTCACCTGAAGACCGAGATGCAGTTCGATTTTTATGGCGTGAGAATTATGAAGAAGGTCAGTTGAAGATTCTAAGAATGACTCGGGTCATATTTGGAGCAACGTCAAGTCCATTTCTACTAGCAGCTACAATAAAACACCATGCTAAGAAATTTAAATTGAAGTTTCCGAAGATTTTTCAGTTGCTAGAAAATAATATGTATGTAGATGATCTGATTGCTGGAGCAGATGAAGCAGAAGAAGCATTAGAAATGTATAAAGATATGAAATATGTCATGAAACAAGCAAGTTTCAATATGAGAAAGTGGAAGACTAATAATGAAGAGGTTCAGGAAATTTGGTTCGAAAACGAAAATTGTAGTCAAGATGCAAGTGAGAGTAAAGTTTTGGGATACATTTGGAATAGACAAGAAGATTCCTTTAAAATTGAGATCAAAGATTTAGTTTCCAAAATTAGAGATGGTGCTACTGAAACTAAAAGAGGAGTCTTGAAAATTATTGGAAGTCTGTATGACCCATTAGGATTTTTAAATCCATTTACTATTAGAGCAAAAATACTTCTTCAAAATATTTGGAAGTGTGGATTAGAATGGGATGATCTTCTGCCATTAGAGTATAACCAAAATTGGAAGAGTTGGTGTAATGAACTTGAAGATATAAAGGATATTGCAGTTCCAAGACATTATTTCGAAGGTGCTATAAAGAGAAAGTTGACGAAAACTGTGCAGTTGCATTGTTTCACAGATTCAAGCCAAGAAGCTTATGGAGCGGTACTATATTTAAGATACACGAAGGAAGATACCGTGAAGACCGAATTTGTCGTTTCTAAAGCTAGAATAGCGCCACTGAAAACAATTACTCTTCCTAGACTTGAACTTATGGCAGCATTAATTGGAGCAAGAATTTCCAAGACAGTTCAAAAATATTTGGGGGAGAAACTAGAAATAATTCCATATTTCTGGACAGATTCAGCAATTGTACTTCACTGGATAAAAGGAAATTCAGAAAAATGGAAACCCTTCGTCCAACACAGGGTTCAAGAAATACATGAGAAAACGGAACCGTCATCATGGTCGTTTTGTCCTGGAAAGGAAAATCCAAGTGACTTGGTCACAAGAGGTATAAGAATAGAAGTTCTAAGAAATAGTGAAAATTGGTGGCATGGACCAAAATGGTTGGCCGAAGAAGAGGCCTCTTGGCCCCAACTACCAGCGAGCCTCAAATCTCAGGTGGTTGAAGAAGAAAAAAGAAAATTAGTAAAAGGGAAAATATTTCAGGCCAGTTGCACAGCAGAAAAGAGAGAAAATGCCATTTTTGACTTAAAAAGATTTAGCAGACTTATTAGAATTCTTAGAATTACTTCATGGATTAAAAGATTTATCTCTAACACCCGAAACAAAGATACTAAATTATCAGGACCTTTGACGGCAAATGAAATAGCTGAATCAGAAAATTATTGGATAAAAACTACACAATTAGAACATTTTCCTGAGGAATTGAAAGCATTGAACAATGGAAAACCTGTATCACCAGACTCCAAAATTTATCCGTGCAATCCATTTTTGGACAAAAAGAATGTTTTGCGTGTTGGGGGAAGATTGCAAAATGCTGAGTTAAACTTCTGTGAAATTCACCCAATTATACTACCTGATCTTAGTTATTTTTCAGATCTTGAAATCAAAAGAAGTCACGAAAAGATTGGACATGCTGGAACTGCTGAAACTTTAGCCCAAGTCCGAGAAACATTTTGGGTATTGAAAGGAAGACAGAGAGTGAAAAGTATCATAAACAGATGCATGATTTGTCGGAAGTTTAGAGCAAAACCCATGACTCAAGATGTTGCACCACTACCTCCAGATAGAGTGCGAGAAACGTATCCATTCGAAGTAACCGGAATTGACTACGCAGGACCATTGTATCAAAAGAATAATGAGAAAGCGTACATTGTACTGTTTACCTGTGCCGTGACAAGATCCGTACATCTAGAACTTGTTTCCAACATGACCGCACAACATTTCTTGCTGGCTTTCAGACGATTTATCTCAAGGAGGGGAATATGCCGAGTTATAATGTCAGATAACGCAAAAACTTTTAAAAAGACAAATAAGGAGCTAAAAAGTTTGTGGACCACAATTAGAGACAACGAAGTTTTGGACTTTTTCGGAAATCAAGGAATTGAATGGAAGTTTATTGTTGAGCGAGCCGCTTGGTGGGGCGGTTTTTGGGAGCGACTTATCAGATCAATAAAGTCATGCTTGAAGAAAATTCTCCTGAGAACATCTTTAAAATATGAAGAGCTGGAGACCACTTTGATTGAGGTAGAGGCAATCCTGAATTCGAGACCTCTAACCTATGTCTACAGTGAGATTGGAGAACCAGAGCCATTGTCTCCTGGACATTTTCTCGTTGGACGCAGATTGACATCATTGCCCACTGGAAAAATTAGGCCTTCAACTTCAACGAAAGATGAGTTGACCAAGAAACACCTCTATCGTCTTGCACTTGTGGAGATGTTTTGGAAGCGTTGGAAAAGAAAATACCTTTTAGAGTTGAAAACAGCACACCAGGTCCAGAAAGGCAGAGACTCATCTCTTATTGTGAAAGACTCAGTTGTTCTCATTCATGAGGACAAAATACCCCGTTTAATGTGGAAGACCGGTGTAATTCAGACGACCCATCCTGGCCGTGATGGAAAGATTAGAGCCTGTACAATAAGACTGCCCAACGGAACTCTGATAAGACGACCTGTGCAGCTGTTGTATCCCTTGGAAATAAACTGATAAGTGTCTGAACTTTCATTAGAACTCTAAATAAGACTTTACTTTTATTTCTAAGAAGAAATGTTTGGATTTAAATCTCAAAATTGTTTAAAAATGTATCAATTATTTCATTTTTTCTTTGTTTGTCTTTTGTATGTTGCACGATTTCCTTACTGAAAACTTAATCCATAGTATGATTGTTGATTAGTGATATTGATCCAACTTCTTGATGAACTCCAGGAGTTCATCGGGGGGGAGGATGTTGACGTTTCACTAATTTCTGTAGAGCTCAATAGATGGCTCTGGCTGCGGCGAGCAGCTTTGAATAGATAATTTTTGTTGTTTATATTATTCATGAAATAAAAAGTATGGAAGAAGTTTGCCGGTGCGTTAGCGCAGTAAAAAGAATGGGGTTTTACGATTCCTTTTAGAAGGCCAAAATTCACGGCCTAATAATTAGTTTTAGGAATGATTTTGAAATTGAAGGTTCATAGAACCTAATAATAAAGTACTGCGCTCTGGATTTAAATGTATTAATTGAAGTAAAGGAAACGTGAACAAACCCTATATACAAATATGTGTATGTGTACGTTACATTAAATGTTCGTGACGTTAAAATGTGTTGTGCTCATTGTTTTCACCTAGATTACTGGATCACAAGCAGCTCAAAAATCCTGCTCAAGGTAAGAGTTACGTTCAGAAAATTAGATTTGAATTCTACGACAGTTAGGGTAAACTGATATTCTTTTCACTGTCCAGGTGTTGGGATATCGAAATCTCATTAACGTATTTAGTTCGAAAATGAAAAGCTGTTTTTTTAGTACATTTACCTCTCTGAAAATATTTCAGGTTTGAAAGTGAAATGCATTACTCGTATTTTCATTTAATATTCACTTTGGCGTAGTTATTATATCTTGAACATATAAAGATAGATTAAATTTGGAAATGAATGTATCTTTCAGTAATTCAACAGTTTGAATGCACACACACACATATATATATATATATAAAAGATAAATTTCTAAAGAAAAATATTGAAATGAATTTTAGTGTACTTGCGCACAGTAGCATAAAACACTAAAATATATAAAGGGTTAATATATAAAAATATAAATGGAAATAAAAATAAAGAAGGAAGGCAACGTAAAGTGCTTACACAATGGCGGTAAGGGGTAGTGATCTTACTCCCCAGTTATCAACATGCATGTCTTAAATATCGCGGCACTGCACTCCTGGACGCCAGCACTGACTGTAGCCAACCTCCGGAGTGATAATCAAAATTATCACAAGACCTTTTATAAAGGAAAGTGATATTAAAATGTATTGGTCCAAACCTCAGAGACAGCTAAGTTCATGCCTATGCTTCCTCTTTATAACATTAAAATAATCATATTCAGCAGTTTAGATGTTTGTGATGTCATTACTCTCAAAGACGTATAATCAATGTTCATAATGACCTCAAATATTCACACAAACTCAACCCATGTTTTCATTTTTTCCGTAGCAATTTTTGGTGTAATGGATCATAAATTGCAATGGATATCTTTGCCTGAATGCCTGTAGTAAGAATTTTCTTTCACTTTCCAATCTGGTGACGTCACTGCTTACAATTTTTTTGTTCTCTCTAGACCACCAATAAATACATTTCTAAATATATTCAAGTGTAAATTAGATGTCCAATGTATGATTCCTGTTGTAGGAATATTATAAGTTATTCTTTTATCATATATATAGAATGACAATATATTATGGCTGAAATCAATACTGAGATCTAGAAAATTTACGACATTATTCTGGGTTGGTGGATTTTTTTCCAATATAAAATTTGAGTGATAAAATTCAAAATTCATTTGAAAACTTTCGTTTTCATAACCTATTAACAAATCATCAACGTAACGTATGTAAATTATTTCATTGTTAATATGGGACATTTTTTCAAAATGATCACGATAGATGTCTGCTAAAATTGACGAGCATCCCCCACCCATGGGGATGCCTTTGATTTGCTTATAGAAATTCATTCCGTTATATAGGTAGTTTTCTTCTATAACAATCTTAATCAGAGATCTATATTTGTTGATTTCTATATATTTTTGCCTTTCAAATTCCCCGTACAACAAGTTCAGTATTCGGTATAATACTTTGAGTTCAATATTCTTAAATAGTTCTTGAAAATCATAGGTTCTAAAAATATTTTTTTTTATGATTTCTCAAGATCTCTATGACCTCGTAGCTGTTCCCAACAATATAAGATCCCCGATCTTTAATTTTCTTTAATATAGGTTTTAATATTGCGAGAAGCAATTTGTTAGCTTTAGTGAGGTAAGTTTTGAATCGAACTGTTACTGGTCTGAAGCTTTTTGGAGTTTTATGAAGCTTGGGTATATTTATTAAAAATGGGTATTTTATTCTTTCTGTATACTTAATTCCTGCCTTAAGATATAAGGCTTTGATTCTGTTATTAATCACTTGGTATGACATAGTTATCCTGCTGTATAAAGCTTGATTTTCATAATTTGCCATAAGGGTTTTTATATAAAGGTATTTGCAAGTAAATGCATAATTACCAGGTACTTTATCGGTGTAAGTTATTATATATTGTTCTTGCAATAACCGTAGATTCTTTATATCCAGTTTGATAAATATAATACTTTTTGTAATAATACTCAAAATCATTCAATACTTTGGATCTCCATTTGTTGAATGTAAAATCTGGGATACTGAATTTTATAGACATCTTATATATAAATGCCTCTATATTCTTTGTGAAAGTATCAAGGGGATTTCCTTGATGTGGATTACGGTATTTTGTACCTAATTTGAAAGCTCTTATTAATGCATTATTATTGATTACTTCAAGTTTACCTGTAACTATATGACCTATAACAGGATCTTTATAAGGATTGGTGTTACAATTACATATTACATTATTTCCCGTCAAAAGGTTTTTACTTAAATAGTTATAATTGTAAATTTTTCTTCCTAAAGGAATTTCGTAACTGAAAGTTGTTCTAATATTTATATCAGTTATAGGAAGATGCTGTTGATATGTTTTCAATATCTTTCCATATGGGATACAATTGAAAGTTTTATTTTGAAATAAGATCGATAGATATACCACATCACTTTTTTCTTCGAGCTGTGAGTCCTTCAATTTCATGTTTAAAAAGGTGGATCGTTTTTTGATCCAGTCACTCATGGTAGCCAAGTTAAGTTTCTGGTATGAGTTCAGTTCGTTTGTAGACCATATTTTTACTTGTTTAGACCAGATATTCCACATCTGTTGCAAATATTTTTTTCGTATGTTCAAAACGTATAATTTAATAACCGTAATGTTATGTACTTCAAATTGATAAACTTGTTGCATAAAATTGATGAAAGATTCCTTGCGATCGTTAAAATATTGTTTTTTTCTTCTTTTTTTTACTTCTGAACCATCTTCTACGTTTTTTGTTATTGCTTGTTTCTACTATAGCTGTATTAGAAGTATTATTCGTTATTATATAACCTGTTAAACATCATTGAATTTAATCCATATGGATATATGGAATTACTTTGTAGTATGTGCATATTTTCCCACCAGATGCGTTCTTCCAATGTTACTGCAAAGTCTATGATTGTAATTGATATATTATTAAAAGAATGAGATTGAAAGTGAGAGTATAGAAGATGGTATTCCTGATTAATTGCTGAATTTTTCTTAATTTGGTTACGGTGAAGATTTATTCATAGATTCAGAGGATTTTTTGTCTGACCTACATTAGTTAAATCACAAGTTTTACATTTGATCATATATACACACTGGTATGCTTTACAAAATAAAATGAATTTACTTGAATTTCCAATAATATGAGGATCTGCACAAGGGCACAGCTTGCATCTTTTTGAGATGCATTTTTTGAATTTGAAGAAAGGCATGTAACTGAAATTATGTCTGTATATAGGATCGCTATAATGCTTCGTTGTCAAGTTATTGGTAGGCCGAGTTGTTTCAATAATATTCAAGACGCTTTTTTCTTGTTCTCCACTTCTGACGAGAGGTTTAAAATATATATTTATAGTATTGGGGTCAGGTTGCATGGTGACGGTCCTACGAATTCCTGACATCCGTATTACCGGGCAATTTACGTAAATAAAAATTTGATCGCAAATATTTGCCAGGCGCTATAATATATATTTTGTATTCATCATAATTTTATAGTTTATACTCTTATAAAGAGTGGTGCTTTTTTGAATCATTTTATAATCTCACCAAAACGAATAACAGGCATAGTAACTCACATTATCATGACAATCCTATTTTCCCATTTCAAATATCATCAAAGAACTAACCTAACTCTGTCAGTCGTAGTGTACATTTTTTACAATATCTTTTACTTTTATATTGGTAAGTTTTAATTTTATATGATTTTTATGGTAGTTTTTTTAAGGTACAATATTCACACAACACAAGCACTACAACATGAACCATACATATACAATAAAGATACACATATGATATTCAACTCAGCCCCCTCAAACACAGCTATTATCAACATACCGAAGGCCAACTCCAAACACGCCAGCAGCCCGTGATGAACCCCGCTGTCACCAAAACACACATATCGATTCCAAGAGGAAAAAGGTAAAGGAATTTAAAGAATTTTAAAGTATTTGAACATCAAAATTGGCGCACAGCAGCCAGATCGTAATATTCATAAATATGTAAATATAAAAGATAGATTTCTAAAGAAAAATATTGAAATGAATTTTAGTATACTTGCGCACAGCAGCATAACACACTAAAATACATAAAGGGTTAATATATAAAAATATAAATGGAAATAAACATGAAGAAGGGAGGTAACGTAAAGTGCTTACACAATGGCGGTAATGGGGGTAAGGGGTAGTGACCTTACTCCCCAGTTATCAACATGCATGTCTTTAATGCCGCGGCATGCACTCCTGGACGCCAGCACTGACTGTACTTCCATTTCATCCCAGTTGCATTTATTTCAAGAATTACTCTGCCACGCACCCTTGGATGCTTCATATCAAAATATGCAAGAAGCTACCCTACAAATTGAGAAAAGGCAGCAGCTAACCTGTATAAAACAAAAAGTTGTTCTGTTAACACATAATTTAAGGCAACACTTTTCTTTCACATATGTTTGCAACTCTTAAATTGTGTTGGATTTGATCAATTTGCAGATATACCCTTTATTTGTAGGTACACGACATTTACATTTAAAATGAGCTACAGTTTAAAGGAAATTCCTATTCGCTACAAGTCTTTATGGATTCATAGAACTTTCAAGCTGTTCCTGTGATTCAAATCCGACTTGTCTTAAACTTGAGTCCTGAGAGTACAACATTCCTCGGCCACATATTGAAATTGCAGCTAGTAGGAAGTATATAACGGTTAAAATGTTTGGTTTTTCAACTATTAAAAATCTCGTGGCAAGACATATTCTGGCATTTTAAGCTTAAGAGTTTTTTTTTAAAAAAATGTATCTTCTATTTTAACTCATTTGCGTTACAGTAAAAATATCTTAAACAAAATATTTGTGAAAGAGTTTCCATATGGTAATAAGTGGTTTAGACACTTTAATTTCTATGTAAAAATAAAGTAGTTTTATTTTAATCCTTAAGCTCTTTATTTCGCAGAGTCATGAGAATTTTCGGAACAAACATGAAGAGACACCTCCAAAACCGGAATTCGTGAACCTTAGTGACATCCCTTTTTCCGCTTTGATATTCGATGTTGAACCCATATCCGTCATAATTTAAGCTCTATCTATATATAAGCCTGATAATATATGTAGATAATATACTCTAAGGCTTGAACATATAGGCATTAGAAACAGAATGTAAATATTTTAATTGCGAGATGCATTTCTAGAACTGGAATTAAAAATACATCGTGAGGCCCTTAACCCCACCAGAATTTGATGTTTAATCCATATAAGTCATCATATAATCTCCATCTATTTTCGAATCTGAGGAAATATACGTTTTAGAGAAGGTTTTGAATCCTAAGTTTAAAAGTTCCGAAAGTTGAAACTCTTAGTAAATATCCTAACCTTCGTGAAAAAATTTGATTCTAAATCTTTATCAATCATCATTTAAGCTATATCCTGAGTCAATTCTGAGAAAAGTATGTTTCAAGGAAAATGACACTCTTTAAACCGGAATTGGGAAAACAACAGACAGTGTTAGTGAACCCCTCTCTTCTCATCAAATCGGATGCTAAATTTATATCAAGTCATCATTTAAGCTATACCCTTGGCTAATTATGAGAAAAGAATGTTCCAGAGGAAATGAAACAATTTAAACTAGAATCAGGGAAATAACAGAAAGGGGTAGAGAACTCCTCTTCTCTTAACAAATCGGATGCTGAATTTATATCAAGTCATTATTTAAGCTATATCCTTAGCTGATTCTGGGAAAAGTATGTTCCAAGGAAAATGAAACATTTTAAACCAAAATCGACAAAACAACAGAAAGTGGAAATGAACCCCTCCCCACTCATCAAATCGGATGTTAAATTTATATCATTCATATCATTTAAGCTATACCTGTAGCTAATTCTGAGAAAATAATGTTTCAAAGAAATGAAACAATTTAAACGGGAATCAGGGAAATAACAAAAAGTGGGAGTGAACTCCTCTTCTTACAACAAATTGGACGCTGAATTTATATCTAGTCGTTATTTAAGCTATATCCTTACCTGATTCTGAGAAAAGTATGTTCTAAGGAAAATAAAGCACTTTAAACGGGAATCGAGAAAACAACAAAACGTGGGAGTGAACCCGGCGCCCCTCATCAAATCGAACGCTGAATTTAAATCTAGTCATTATTTAAGCTATATCCTTAACTGATTCTGAGAAAAGTATGTTCCAAGGAAAATAAAACACTTTAAACGGGAATCGAGAAAACAACAAAAAGTGGGAGTGAACCCCGCCCCCCTCATCAAATCGGACGCTGAATTTAAATCTAGTCACTATTTAAGCTATATCCTTAGCTGATTCTGAGAAAAGTATGTTCCAAGGAAAATAAAACACTTTAAACGGGAATCGAGAAAGCAACAAAAAGTGGGAGTGAACCCCGCCCCCCTCATCAAATCGGACACTAAATTTATATTAAGTCATCATTTAAGCTATATCCTTAACTGATTCTGAGAAAATAATGCTCCAAAGAAAATGAAACATTTTAAACTGGAATAGGGGGAAAAACAGAAAGTGCTAGTGAATTCCTCCCCCCCTAGCAAATCGGATGCTGAATTTATATCAAGTCATTATTTAAGCTATATCCTTAGCTGATTCTGAGAAAGTATGTTCCAAGGGAAATGAAACAATTTAAAAGGGAATCGAGAAAACAACAAGTGGGAGGGAACCCCGCTCCCTCATTAAATCGGACGCTAAATTTATATTAAGTCATCATTTAAGCTATATCCTTAATTAATTCTGAGAAAATAATGTTCAAAAGAAAATGAGGCACTTTAAACTGGAATCGGGGAAATAAGAGAAAGTGCTAGTGAATTACTTCCCCTTTAGCAAATCGGATGCTGAATTTATATCAAGTCATTAATTAAGCTATATCCTTAGCTGATTCTGAGAAAAATTTGTTCCACGGAAAATGAAACACTTGAAACGGGAATCGGAAAAACAACAGAAATTGGTCGTGAACCCTCCTCCCCTCAACAAATCGGATGCTGAAATTATATCAAATCATTATTTAAGCTTTATTTATAGACAATCCAAAGAAATATGTGTTTGAAGGAATTTTTTAAACCTTAATTGGAAATAAAATGGAAGTAGAAGTCCTTAATGAACCCTTAGATTTCTCCCGAAATTTGCTGCTGAATCAATATCAGCCACCATCTAAACTCTATCTATAGCCATTCTCAAGAAATAGATATTTCAGGAAAAATTGCCTCATCTTGAAGTGGCAATATTTTGTAAAAAATCCTACCTTCTCTAAAGTTTGATGCTGAAGACATATTATTTATTATATGAACTCTATTCAAAGCGTTTTGAAAAAAAATCACGTTTCAAGGAAAATGTAATATTTTGAAACGGAAGTGAATATGATCCGTACATGGAAATATTCAGTAGACCAACCACCCTATGTCTTACTGAATTTGAGGTAAAATCCATATCAGTTAGTATTTAAACTCTATTTATCGCCAATCCTAAAAAAAAATAAAGTCTCAAGGACAATTTTTAAAGGTAAGTGGTAAAAGTATAGTAAGTTGAAATTTTTCGTAAACCACCACATCTACTCCAGAATTTGAAGCTAAATCCATATCAGTTACAATATAAACACATTTTAGAAAATATCTATATCTCTATTCTGAGAAAAAATTGCTTCAAAAATTGTTTTTGTTAAAAACATTGGTATTGCAAAATGTATGCCATCAAAATGTTTTCCATAATATATTAATTAAATATCACAATGAAGTTTCTAAAATAGTAATAAGTTGTATAGCATTATATTTTAGAGTTTAACAAAACAGCGAGTTTCCATAAAGTTAACGAATTTTGTGAAAATATATATCCACCAATGAGTTCATATAAAAAGGCAATGTAAACGTTTCACTTACTCTAAATATAAAAACGGAATTTATACTTCATACTTTAAGGTTTTCAAATATCAATTTGTCCTCTGAGGGACACAATTTTATTGTATTAATTAAATACTGGTGATAATAAAAAATAATGTAAATTAAAAGCATATTTTGAACTACATTTGCTAAACAATTAAAACTTTATTGAATATAATTATTCCCTTGTGCCATATCCGTTAAAATAATGAGCATATATTTTGTTAAATTAATGAAATACGCTTAAACGAATTAGGTTGTTTAAAAAAAAAGATGTTATTTTCCCTTTAAAGTGAAACAACCTCACAAGTACTCTAACTTATCCCGTTTTTTGTAGTAGTGAATTAGTGTTATTTCTAAAGTAAATCACTCCAGGATGCTTTTTTCTCTTTTGTTGCATTTTGTATATAATGGTAAACTCGTCTGGGTGTGTGTACAAGATTATTATCTATGTGTTACTTCAATGAGGTTTAGTTTGACTCTTGAAAGGGATGTTTTGGCAGATTATACTTGTTTGTTCCAAACATGGAATATAAGTAAAATTTAGTTATCATCTAGAAATTGAAATCATACAATTTATCCATCTACGATTTATTCTGACCTTACCTCATGGAACCTAGTACATAATATCTACTTGATTTCAAGAGCAGTTTGGATATAAAAGAAATCTCCGATTAAGTAGTCAATTCCTAAATTTTCTGCTTGTCGGCCATTTTTCACTAAGCAATTCAATCGTTTCAGACCTGGTATCCAGTACAATGGACAGATATATTAAATCATTATTTATTTTAATTTACTGGCTGCAGTCTCTCAAAACTGGATCCATGAATACCAGATGAACAACTAAACGTTTCACTAGTTTTTTGTTTCGGGGATTGGCAATAATTAACATGTATTAAAAGTCCTTGCACATGGCGTCACGTTCCGATTTACAATAAGAAAGTTTTTTTTATGGACGGAATTGCATGTTTGTAACATAAGGTCACTGTTTGTTCGTGGCTTGTATATATATGTTTGTCTTCAGATTCACTCCTGTTGGAAAATAATCTCACAGATATATAATATATATAAATATATATATATATATATATATATATATATATATATATATATATATATATATTTATATATATATATATATATATATATATATATAAATATATATATATATATATATATATATATATATATATATATATATATATATATATATATATATATATATATATATATATATATATATATATATATATATATATAATTGAAATAAAAAAATGGATTAAGTTCATTGAAGGGAAACCAAATACAATGCATACAATGGCAGAGGAGGGTTGCGACTCCTCAATCCCGTTTAAAGCTGCTTTTCCAGCCCACATTGTATTTGGTTTCCCCTCCAATGAACTTTATCCTCTTTTTTGATTTCAATATTTCAATTGTATATTTACTTCGGATTATTTGGGCCTGTTCCTTGGTAATATTAATTTACATCTTTGTGATTGCGTATAGCACTTGTCGTATATTGTATATATATATATATATATATATATATATATATATATATATATATATATATATATATATATATATATATATATATATATATATATATATATATGTACGTATATATATATATATGTATATGTATAGTAATGAAATGCTCGCATTATTTGCAGATTTTGATTTAAACGAAAAGAACTACTGCCATAATAAAAAGTTTTTTATATAACCCTTTTTCTATATATTTGGAAATTTTATGAGCTGACGTAATATGATAATGTGCCATTAGAATAAACGAATATAAATGAGAAAACAATTATTCCATTTTGAGGACAATTTAAATCCTCACGATTCTCTTACCATTCCATACTGAACAATTTATTATATATTCCAATTTTTAATATATTCCAATGTATAAGAGTTATTTGATCATAATCGCCAACCTGTTTGATAAAATATGCAGTGATACTAAGCTAAAAATTCCTATATACGTCAACATATAAAGTGATCATTTTTAAAGGATGCAAACAGTTACTTACAAACTTTTGAAAAACAGATTTTGAAATATTTATATACTTCAGTTTTTTAAAGAATTTAAATTTTTATCTCTTTTGAAGTAAAGTCTACTATTTATAATATTATTTTTAACTTTTAACGAGTATGCATTTTATATCGAAACAACGTTACCATTTTTGAAAAGTTCTACGATTCTAAACTTTGATGTATAATTTTAAAAAAAATGTTTATAAAAATATGAATCCAATTTGAATAAAAATGCCCGCTTCTTTTTAGTTGGAGTATACATGTTTATGCTTGATAGAGAAACTCAAACAACCTCGCTTTGAAGTTCCGTAGGAAAGAGAGAAAAATACATAGATATGAATAACTAAAATTTTAAAAGTTTATTATACATATTTATTCTGCTACTAAAATTTTCATTAATATAGGTTTCTTTAGCTACCATATTGTACATTCCTTTATAAGAGTTATGTATTGATAAACTATACATCTTATAAGAAATTCCGGACATACCAATTATTCATACACATTATAGGTGTTTAAACATTGAAACTCAAATATAATACAATATGATTACCGTATCGGGAAAAATAATTTCTGTCAATATTCGAAATACAGCTAGACCAATTAATGGGAGATAAAAAATGCGAGATACATAAATACACAGGATTTTTTATTTTAAATTTGAATCAATTTAAATGTTTCTATAAAACTTTCCAAAAGTTTGATAATTGCTCATAGTATATTTCTAAATTACTTAAATTATTCAGAACACCGATAGTAAGCAAACTGCATTAGCAAAATATTGGTCCATCTTAAGCGTTAATGTAATTAATATGATAACATCTTAAAGGAAATTATAAATACTTTAATAAATTGGAAAACAACATAAGTGAACACTTTCAGAGTTTCAACTTCAGCAAATTCCTTGGAACACTCAAGTTTGCCCTCAAGTACTTCGTTAATATGTCTCCCTACTTAAGGATAATCTTGAGTTTCTCAATACTTTGTTAGTGCATATTTAGAGAACATTTCAATAAAGTATCCATATTTTGATAGCAAATATACAGTTAGAAAATATTCTATATTAGTATTCAATTTTGATATGCTTACTTTGTATGATTTAAATTATATACTGCATGGTTTAATGATATAGCAAAAGAAAGCTGCTGGATATTCAACAACAAAATAACCGTTGTTACCCGAGTTCAAATGCAGCACAGCGTAATATTATGTTCTAAATGCGTACAAATTATTCTTATTTTTAATGCATTGACTTCGTCGTGTTTCGAAGTGTTTTTTTAGTGATTGCACTACTTTTAATGTTTGAATCTGCACCATATCCTAAATACAAATATTCGAAAATACAGAATATTTTGCCCGTATATGGAATGCAGTTACAATTGCAATATTCATCTTGATTCCATCACATAATCCACCTTTCTGCTAAACTTCAGGTGCCTATATTAATAAATATAAAGTTACAGGTTAATTTCATAATTTGAACATTTTGTCTACAATACATTCTAAAATAATATATATTTGGTAATATCAATAATCGATGTGGGCTTTTTCCATGATCCATCTTTCTACCAAATTTTAACTTCCTTGTTTAATTATCCTGTAATATCACATTGACTCAAAAATTTGATCATTTTTGCCTGACACCCTCTAAATTAATAAATATTTGAAAACAGCGATTATTTATGATGGTCTTATCATATGAGTTCTTAACAGAAACTTTTGTACCATATTTTAAATCCTTAACTCAGCAAACCTGGAATTCCATGTTTGTTCGACAATTAGAACATTTTGGTGAGTAGTGTTATCCATAAATTTTAAATTCCCCTAATTATGTAAATTATCCATGTTGATTTTGTTACATAATTTACCTCTGAGCCAAATACCAAGTTGCTAGCTCCAAAAACAGTAGTTCCAAACTGTATTTCATATATTTTTACTTATAACACACATCTAAATAATGCATGTCTGATAATACTAATTACCCATGTTGATTTTATCACATGATTTACTTTCGTACTAAATTTAAAGTCCTTACATCAGTCAATTTGGAAATTCACGTTCTATTGGCAAATCGAATATTTTTACCTGTAACACCCCCTGAAATTTAAATATCTTAAAGCGACAATTATCCATCACCAAATTTCAAACCCTTTCTTCAAAAAATTAGCAGTTGCACATTTATTCGTCCATTCTAATACTTTTCCCTATAAAACCTCATAAAGATTTCATAAATATTTTTTATTTTCGTGCAATAGCATCTGATAGCAAGTTGGAACGCTGCTACAGGTGTGTCATTGCCTGCTAAAATAATTCGTCGGTATCTGATGCAACATGGATTGCTTGCAAGAATTCATTTGTACAGGATCCCTCTCACGCAAAACCACCGATGCCTGCGGCTACAATGGGCTCATCAATATAGACACTGGCGTGCCGATTGGCAACAAGGCATCTTTCCCGATGGATCCCGCTTTAATTTAGGATAAAGTGATGGCCGAATGTACGTTAGATGCTATAACGGTGAAAACCACTTTCCGGAGTGCGTTATCCAACGTCATACTGGGCGTACGTCAAGCGTGATGATCTGGGGCTGCATCGGGCATCTTGGATGATCTCAACCGCTAAGAAATATATCTCAACAGCAACCGGTGCATCAGTGAAGTTCAAGAGTTCGAAGTTGTACCTTTCTTTCAATGCATTTCTGGTGCTGCATTTCAACAAGACAATGCCCATTCATATATTGCTAGGAATGTGAAGACTTATTTTCCGCACAATAGATAAAGCTTCTTCTTTGGCCTACCTATTCACCGAGTATGTATGTGGCCTATTGAACATGTCTGGTATTTCGTCGGTCAGATTCTCGCTCGCGACGCTCTTCTCGTAACTAATACAGATGAAATTTGGGTTCTGATATAAGCAATCTGGAATGCTCTTCCTCGGGTACAAATTCAAAATATATTTGATTGGATGCCATGCCGTATAGAAGCACTTATTACAGCGCGTGGTAGCTTCACCAAAGTACTGATTTTCGACATATAATATTGTTTTTTGTTCTTTGCTTTGCAAATTAATCGTTTATTTGTATAAATATAGGTCATTTGTGAAATAAATTCCATTCATTTATGATGGAATGGAATCGGATGGGTAGAGTTTTCATGGAGTCTTCATGGTTGTTGTTGTTGAGACCCAGACCGCCCGACCTACCAGAAAGGTGTAAGGCAACTGTATGGACGGCCGGGAAGTGCCACCAAATTTAGACCGGAACCCAGTGGGGGAGGCATCCACAGGGACCGTACCCTCCTTCCCCTACCACCAACCTCTCGGAAGGACTTACGGACCCACATGTTTAACGTGATCGTACTCCGCGTGAACACGGCGGCAGTTTTGGCAGTAGCTGGAATCGAACCCGGGCCTACCGAGTGCAACTCCAGAGCTCAAACCAATGGGCTACCGCGCCCCTGGAGTCTTCATGGTGTCGGATTTTTTAAAAACAGGGATCTCGAAAAATAAAGTTGTAGATATAAACAAAAGCCAAAAAGTGTCTATAACTTTAAAAGAATGTAAAATTAGATTTCGGTATTATTCTTATAGTTTTCGAAATATAGGGATTATAAGTTTCTGGAATATATACACCATACGCTCAAACTGGTACACATTTTAACATTTGCTCATAATTTAGATTACTTTGGCTCAATTACATATCGTAATTTATTTATGATTAACCCATATTATTTGTCTCGTATTTTACACGAATGAGACGGAAAACAACGAATAAACTTTATGAAAAATATTGGAGTTTTATTTTACAAATATTTAATCTTAAAAAATCGTTTCTAATTAGCCTTCAATTAATTCTAATTAGCCTTCAATAATATATGAACTATTAAGAGCTATCATTTGTAAAATATTATTACTAAACCTTTATCTAAACTTTTAAAATTATAATTAATAATGAAATGAACGCATATGGCAGATTTGCTGACGTATACTATTTTAGTACCACTAACATCTTTAGCGTTGCTCATACTATTATTTTCCGCACATATTGTACTAAGATCATGTTTTTACGAAAGTGATGTTTTAAAAGATTTGTAAAGGATAATCAAAAATTTGTGCACCCCTGAACCATATAATATAGCAAGAAATTGAAAGAATGCAAGACTTTAGTTTAATGGCACTAATATACTTTGAAAAAAATATATCACAAATATCGTCTGCGGTTTTTAATGCTGCATCAGACAATAATCACAGACCTATTTTTATAAATCCTAGAACATGGAATTTTCTTAAACAATAAATATATTTTATTCTAAAGCATTCCTCGTATTTCTCTATCCATTTTTTGATGAATATTTCTCTATCCATTCTTATGATGAATATTTCTCTGGCCATTCGTATGATGCTTCTTATTTTGACGAGATTTTGGCGAATGTAGCCAACGTGACGACTTTTTTAAATGTTACCAAATTAATAAAAATGACGCTAAATCAATGAAAATGACGACAAATTGATGAAAATTCAATATCTTGGGTGGAACATAAGAGTAGACTATAAGAATAACCCATTTCTCCGTTCATCTGTCCATAACGCTTGGGGCAGTGCATAATTTAGTAGGACGTCACCAACTTGCCGACTATTTTAAATGTTGCCAAAGTGACAAAAATTTCGCCAAATTGATAAAAATGACACCATATGAGAAGTCAAATTTCGCAAATTCTGATTTCCGTTATATGCCGGACATACTTTCTAGTATATAAGACATGATCTTCTCTCTATTTGTCTGTAAAACTAGGTGATGCATATGGCTAATTTGCCTAATAATGTACCAAGATATCACTAACTTGGCGATATTTGTCCGCAGATTGACAAAAATATCGTCAAAATTCCAGAAATGACGCTAAATTAATGAAAATGACGCTTAATTGATAAATTAATTATTAAAATATTTTAATATATGGGCTATATTACTTATTGAAGATGCTATTAATATTGATAATTATTTATTTAGAGTTGCGCGGAATATAAATTAATGTAGTACATTTAAACAGTTTTACAAGTTGTCATCCGGAAAATCGCCAAATGTACAATTCAACGATAAAGACACAGTACCTTTGATCTTATACATTATTTTTTGATTATAAAAGTAGTAAATTCATTGCATTATGCAAGGAAAGTCATGTGCTGCCCACATAATTGTTTTATGATATATTTGAGCGACCTTATTGTAAAAGAAAAATTCTCAATCACATTTTATTTAGACTATTAAGAATTCTAGTAATTAAATTTTCAAAAAATCAATGTGAAGAAAGTAAATTATAAAAAAAAAGTAAGTTCTAGTTGTTTAAGTAATGTATCTGCACATAAAATTTTACATCGATATGTGCACTAATTCTTCAGTTATCATATCCATATCTCAAGAACTTACGTGCATACGCGCACACAAACGTTCTTACATCTACATATATAGAATTACATATCTTCAACAATGTTTTAAATATGCTCAGGAGTAAAATGTTCCTGAAAAATTCTGAATTTAGTTCTTATTTCAGATACTGATGATATTAGAAAGTAAGTACTTCTTATTTTATGTAATAACGATATTATAATGCAAAAGTAAAATTACTCTACAATAAAATTGACAACGAAAATTGAATTGATTATATAACATCCATTTCTAAAATACATGAATAATCACGTCAAACTTTGCAAGGCATTCAAGCTGCATTTATAAACGTCTTCACATCTAGTTATTCAAATAATACATTCTTCACATTCGTACTAAGTCAGTCACATTCCAGATCTGTAATGTATTTACTCATAAGGTTTTTCTTCGGTATGTGCATTTATTAAGTTACCATACCCATATCTCACCAACGAACATACATACGCCCTCAGGATCGCACTTACATCTCTATATATATAATTACATATTTTAAACGATGTTCTTAATGCGCTCAGAGGTAAAAAAATGATATTTTCCTGAAAATTCTGAAATTAAAAAAAAAAAAAGAAAAAAAAACCGATAATACAATATTCTTATTTTATATAATGATATGAGAAAAAAAAACTTCGCTATAATGTAATTAAAACTACAAAAAATTAATTGGTTATTTAAAATTATTCTATAAAATATATTAATAAACAAGTAAAATCTTGCAATATATTCAAGCTGCGATTATAAACTTTCTTCACATGTAGGTTATTCACGTAATACGTCTTTCACATTCGTACTAAGTCAATCAAATTCTATATCTGTAATGTATCTATTCATAATGTTTCACTTCGATATGTGCATTTCTGAGGTTATCATACCCATATCTCACCAACGTACAGACACACGCCGTCACGATCGCACTTACACATCTACATATAGAATTACATATTTAAAATAATGTTCTAAACGCGCTCAGCGGTAAAAAAAAAGGATATTTTCTTGCAAAATATGAAATTTAGAAAAAAAAAACGATAATACAATGTTCCTGTTTTATGTAATGATATGAGAAAAAAAAAGGAAAAAAAATCTCGCTATAATGTAATTAAAACTAAAAAAAAATAATTGATTAATCAAAATCCTTTTATAAACTATATGAATAAACTCGTAAAATCTTAAGATATTTAAGCTGCATTTGCAAACTTTCTTCACATCTAAGTCATTCATATAATGAAGAGATTATCTTAAAGGAAAATCTAAATACTTTAATGAACTGAGTAACTTTCTAAGAGAGAACTTTCAAAGTTCCGATGTAAGCAATTTATTGAAATACTTAAGGTTGCCTGGAGCGTTTGCTAAATATGTCTTTTCACTTAAGACTGGTATTGGATTTTGCAATACTTTGTTGATATTTAGGAAAATCCTCAATAACGTACTCAAAGTGCTTACCAACATTCATTAACTAAATGTGATTGTGATCAAAATTAATTTTCCTCATTTATAGTAATTTATAGTATCTTATTTTATACGGTGATCCTTGTTTCGAACTGTATGGTAAACGTACAATATAGTCATTGTGCTTAATGGTGACAAATTTTTTGCTTTAGATTTGTTTTTACTAAAGGAAATAAACCATTTTGTTCTCAGGATCTGCTATAGATAGAGCTCTGATGATGATTGATATGGATTCAGCATCAAATTCGGGAGTTAGACGATCATTAAGGATTTACACTTGTAATTCCTTTTCCATGCCACGTTTAAATTTTTAATTTTCTTTTAAACATATATTATTTCCCAATATTAGAGATAATTAGAGCTTAGATGATGGCTGATATGGATTTAATATCAAATTTATAGGAAGTAAGATGATTCATTAAGGATTTTTATTTAGGTAAAAAAAAATCCTTGAAACCATTATTCCTCAGAATTGGCTATAGATGGGGCTTAGGTGATAACTGATGTGGATTTACTATCGAAATCTGGAGGTGGTTGGTGAGTTTACAAAGGATTTACACTTCCGATGTTTCAACTTTAGGTTCAAGAATAATACAAGTGAAACCACTGAACTCATAAATGTTTACTCACTCAGCTTCAAATATTTGTAACTATTCAGAATTCTAAACTATATTTTTTCAGTTATGTCGTGTTTTTTATTTAGAAGTTAATAATAAAATAATTACCTTTAGAAGTTAAGAATAATATAATCATCATTTATCTTGAAAATATTATTTTTGAAAACAATTTATATAACAACATTTAAGAACTATAAGAAATAAAAACAAAATATATTTCATACAGTTTTCATTTCATAAATATATCTATATATCTTTTACAACACTGCTCCGATTTTAAAATGTCAAAATTTACTTTAAATAACTGTCATAAATATTATAAATCAGACGCAAAATTGCCGAAATAAGATTTGAAATATCTCCCAAATGGCCTGGATAACATTACTAGTTTTAGAGAAACTCTGTATAAAATGCATCATTGCCATCTTTCATACCTTAAATAGCAATAAAAAGTTTTTTTACTCCACGTTTCAAGTCGTAAAATCTAAACGTACGTTGTCAATAGTTAGTTCTCCGGGTGCATATAAATTTATGTTATTTTACTGGGTGTTGATACAAAAATACACACGAAACTGTTGTAGTTGTGATTTAAAAACTTATTTTGAAACATACTGTGATTTTTGCATATATTGTGGTTTAAAATGTTTCAGCCCCTTACATAGTATATAGTCTATAACATTTTTTAAACATATTTATGGCATTATGCTGCTTTCGTTGTCGTTCGAGAGTAAATTAGAGAGTAGTTATTATAGTAGTCGTTTCATGTGGATAACATTTAATTTTGATGTATGCAAATGCTTTATTACATGCTTAATTATTACATTAAATATTTATTATATACAGAATGATAATAATATAAATATCATTATTTATTACATTTTTCAGAATTATATATTGCTCGATTATCAACTAATTTTTGTAGAAATATCAACCAAATTATTAGGAAGCGATTTTATGAAAAAAATAATTTAAAAATCAACATCATCTGAAATTCTGCACAGAAAGTTGTATAACACGTCAAACATGATTGTTATCGAAAGGATAATTTCTAATTAAATGAACCAGAAATTTAAACCATATTTGAGTAATTATTTAATAGACTACCACCTGTTCGCTACGTTTCGCCAACCTACCTCGCTTCGCTAGCTTCGGAAAGCTTTGCCTCATATTCGCTCTCAGATATATTTCAAGCCAAACTAAAGCTCCAATTGACGAACGGTTTATTTCATTGTATTTCCCTGGTATATATCTATAAATGTACCAAATCTCATATTTCTCTATGCTTTACTTTATTTGGTAAGAGACAGAGAAAATCGATGGACGTGTCTATACGAAAGAAAATTTTTCACTTCAGAAGTGCATAAAAAGTAAAATAATCTCATAAACTACATCGAAATAAAAAATATAGCTTCGTCCTACAAAACATTCAACTATGTTGGTACCTGCCTGCAGAAATTCGTGGATTGCTATTGTTAGTCTATCCAGGACGCGAACTCGCAGCTCAAATATTTTTGGCTTTGTCTTTGGTATTAAATATTTCTCAAACTGCAATATATATCGAAAAACAGCTTATTTCGACATCGCATTTTCCAAAGATTTTTCTACAAGTGTACCAAATGTTATATTTTTGTACGCTATAATTTTTACTACACGAAGCAGAGAAATTCGAGGACCGAGAACTTTGCCAGACAGCAACGGCGGCTACTTTTTTTTTTCAATATACAGAGATTAGTTGCATTGCTGCTAAAGCACCGTGCTTATTATATAAATAAGCAGATATGAGATATTGCGTGAAATTCACGTATGTTATTATATAAATCCGCAATTTTCACCTGCAATTTCGGCAATTTAAATTGTATTCATCAATTTTCCAAATTAATTATTTTTTTAGACACTACTGCTTCAACTTCTTCAGGGCTTTAGCAGAATAGCAGAAATAAATTATGGGATCACTTATCATTAATTGCGTTCACTTCCATGTAAGTCCAACTTTTTAAACTGTATTTTAAACATATATCTTGCTTTTCTATGTGTTCCTATTTATTTAGATTCTACATCAGAGTCCACAGATCCCCAACTAGAATTTAGAACCCCAACCAGAGCCCTCATAAACCAGAATTTAGTGATAGGCAGAAGACGGTAATATGTCACTTGATAGCATATAAAATAATATTTAAAAAAGTTTTGAAATTTTATGTTTTATTGCATTAAAATAACTCATCTGATAAGTAGTAAAACTACATGTATAAGCTCTCAAAATCCAATCAGTATGAAAAATTAAGTGGAGAATGCCTCAACTCAAGACTCTCAAATCACAATCCCTTTACTATAGCTTTTATATGGAAATTTTACAAGAGAAAGATTGAAATATATGTATCGTTGTTCCAAATGATAACAATTATAACAGATTATTCTTCCTTTCAAAGGGTTTGAAAAAATCTTATGATCGATGTGAGTGTTTTCAATGGAAGACCACATTTCAAACATTCCTGAGCTTGAATTAAAATTTTTAAAAGTGTTCTATGTGTGTATCCGTCCATGAAACTGCGGATGCGACGTGTTAAACTGTATTTTAAACATATATCTTGCTGTTCTATGTGTTCCTATTTATCTAGATTCTACATCAGAGTCCACAGATCCCCAACTAGAATTAAGAACCCTAACCAGAACCCTCACAAACCATAATTTAGTGATCGGCAGAAGACGGTAATATGTCACTTGATAGCATATAAAACAACATTTAAAAAAGTTTTGAAATTTTATGTTTTATTGTATTAAAATAACTCGTCTGATAAGTAGTAAAACTACATGTATAAGCTCTCAAAATCCAATCAGTATGAAAAATTAATGAAGAATGCCTCAACTCAAGACTCTCAAATCACAATCCCTTTAAGATAGCTTTTATATGGAAATTTTACAAGAGAAAGATTGAAATATATGTATCGTTGTTCCAAATGATAACAATTATAACAGGTTATTCTTCTTTTCAAAGGGTTTGAAAAAACCTCATGATTGATGCGAGTGTTTTCGATGGAAGACCACATTTCAAACATTCCTGAGCTTGTATTAAAATTTTTAAAGGTGTTCTATGTGTGTGTCCGTCTGTGAAACTGCGGATGCAACGTGTAAAACTGTATTTGAAACATATATCTTGCTGTTCTATGTGTTCCTATTTATCTAGATTCTACATCAGAGTTCACAGATCCCCAACTAGAATTTAGAACCCCAACCAGAACCCTCACAAACCAGAATTTAGTTATCGGCAGAAGGGTAATATGTCACTTGATAGCATATACAACAACAAATACTAACAAATTGAGATTGATTTGAAGCTAACAAATTGAGATTCTCAAACAAAATTTCGTACGATTGTTATAATAAATGAATTTTGAAACACTTTTGATTTTAAACGAAATCGAATGCGTGGAAGACACCTTACATTTTGAATGGATTTCTAAAAAAAAATCATTAATAAAAACTCAATGTTTTCCATAATAATAAATACAGAAATCATTTCCTTCGTATTTTATCACAAGACAACGAATGAATTCCGTCTTAAAACGTTAGCAGGAACCGTTTTTAAGGAAATGTACATTTTTCAAATGCATTTTCCAAAAAAATTACATACAATAAGGAAAGCAGAAAGTACCACCAATATGTTCACTTTATATGTGTAATATTATGTAACAAGCCTGTTAATATCATGCTCGTTGAATTTGTTATCCCTATTCACAAGATAAGTTACATTTTAAAAAATTAAAGCATTGTGCTGTGAAACTTGTATATCATCATAACTTTGTGAAATAAATAAAAGCGCTGCATTCTGTACTGAAAGTCAGATAATGCTCACTTCAGAATTTTATAAATTTTAAACACAGATCCAATATTTTAGGAACAAAACTAATTATTAAATTGATTTTATTTCTAAAATAGTTTTATTTAATATTATTCCGTAATCGAAATAATGTTATTTCTATTACATATTTTATGTTATCTTTGAATTTGCACTAACTTGGGTTGATTATGCTGATTAATTCCATCTGCCGCTATAAACATATTCGAAAACGCACCAGAATTATGGTTTAGGTGAGGTGAGAATTTCCGGAAGAAATTTGAAAATTAAATTACGACCACTGTGTGAGTGTTTTCATCCTTGGGCTATGAAGCGCTGCAGATTCAAAAATCTGAGATTAATTTTCTTCAAGTGAAATGAAATACTTTCCTGAATTTAAATTTAATACGTATACTTACAGCATCAGCGATAACTAAAATTTCAGAATGTACTAATATTTGTTTAGTGAAAGTATTTTAACTTAGCAATATTTGTATTATAATGTTGGACACAAGTACTCCATTTCCATAAAACATGAAAATCACATTTCTGTGTGGCTCTACGAACATTAATTTTGATAACGCAATAATGAATGATGATACCACAATAATGAATTAATATCAATGAAATTTTAGTATGTGTACAGATCATATTTTTATATGCATATATTAGTCGAGAATTAAGCTAGTAAGATCGTAGAATGATAAGTGACATAATTGATGACCTAAGCTCGTCAAATGTGTATTTTTAACATATACTAATTCTCAATATTCAAATATTTCTTTTTCTCGTTATTGCCGTGTATTCCAACACGCCAAAGTCATATATGGCGAAAGAATTACGTCGCCAAGCTGATAAAATATCAGCTGATATACAAAACGTTATATTGCACACTAATTACACATTTTCATTTGTATATATTAATAAAATACATTATACAGACAACATAGATATTGAATTGCCTCAATCCACACAAAGCTTATACAATATAGTGAGTTTACATAAGATTACAATTATTAGAGACAGTTTATAAATAAGATATTTTTAACAGAAAATAGCAGTAATTTTTAGATGACGAAATAGACGTCAGATATTTAAGACTAGCATCACACCCGTTCTTCGTACGGAGTATATAATAAAAAAACTTAAAATTCACAATCATGTACAAATTCCTATAGTATACTAAATGACATTTTTAATCAAAATATTTTGTTAAAATAATTAATTTAATGCTCCTAAAAAGAAGTTTAAAAGAATCTTAGATTAGAAGATATGTCAGAGTTTTAGTAGAAGATTACACGCATTACAATATGAGTCTCAAAAATATTTGCCAAAATAAAACAGATGGCGCATTAAATTGAAAATATGAATAATCCCCGTAATCTTCATACCAGAAGGCCATACCTAATTCCAATATATGCCAATATATGTCAAAATATATGCCAATACACCTGTACTACTTATATTCTCATAGATTAGAAGGTATACCCGTACATTTGTAGAATATTACTCGCACAACGTACAATATCAGTTTCAACAATTTTTGCCTCAATAAAACAATGGTATAATAGCTTGAAAATATCATTACTCTCTGAATCAATAATCCCCAGAAATATCAATAATAATACTGTTTAAACCTGAAGACCGTAATTGATATTATCCAGTCAAAAATGCAATGGCAATGAGATTTATTTTATATACATATCTTCTTTAATCAAATCGGAAAAAATTTAATAAAAATCATCTGCCTCATATTAAATTGGATTTAAATCCGTTGCTAAGCGACATGCTAAGATATTTCTAAGACGAAAAATATCGTCTGAATAATGCTATCACTATGGAGGGTTTGGCGAAATTTTCGTCAATTTTGCGACATTTGAAAAAATTGCTAAATTTATCACCAAGTGGGACTGTAGAGCTGATAGACCCACTTGACGACAAATTGACGAAACATCCACACAATACTATCCTCTAACAAAACACAATTCATTTCATTTATTTAACGCAATTTTATCAATTTCAAGATACTTTTATGGATTTACAAAACATTAATAGCAATTTGGTGACATATTAAAAATTCGCTAAATGTGCTACTAAGTAGGACGGTTGAACTGACAGACAAATGCAAAAACAAACATCATTTTAGTACTCTCTTCTAACAAAACAAATTTAATTTCATTGATTTACGTTGTCTTTAAAAAAAATTAGCAACATTTCCGTCAATTTGGTAAGGTTTAAGAAAAGCTGACAAGTTAGCGATATCTCGCCAAATTCGTAACACTGAATTTGCAGATCTGCATAAAAAATCCTGATCCCATTTGTATATACTAAATGAAAACGCTAAAAATGTATTAGAAGATACATACACCCGTTCTACTTCAACAATCTTCTACTCTTTTTCTGTTTCAACAATCGGCTAAATGAATTTATTGGCTAAACACAATATATGATTTTATTAGCTCAACACGATATATAAGCTTGAAAACTCTTTGCCAAAATAAGTGAAAGTGATGTACGCAGTCCGCAAATAATATTATTAAAAGAAAAATCAAACCGTTCATTTATAAGATATATTTTTACATCCATTTATTTATTATTCAAATCTTAAATTAATAATAAATATTAACAAACGCATTTAAATGAAATAACCATTTTGATTCCTTAATACTTTTTATTGTTGATTAAAAACTTGTGAAAAATAAACCATACATGGTGATAGATTTTCCATTTAAATTCATGTTTCAAACATTCATGGTTTGTCTGTCCTTTTGAGGAGTGGATCGTCCCGGAAGCGTATCTGAGTGGATTATAAACACCTTACGTATATAATTAGACTTATATTTGTTGCACCACAAGAGCGAATATAAATAATAGGAAAATATTTATTTCAAAGAACATTAGTAAAGCATTTTACTTCAAATATTGCATTATTACTTAACTATTGCAATATTGAAAAACAAATTATTGACATAAGGTCATGAATGCCCTGAACTTACATTAAATACCATTACAAATATCATTGCAATAATAAATGCTTCTTATGCGACAAAGAAATATTTATCAACAAACTTATCTAATACCTCTAAAAGCAAAATATTAGAAAGCTTAAATCATTATGAAATATTTTTATTTCCTAAAATGCAATATATCTGCAATTACTCAAATGGTTTATATCAAAAATATATTTTAATCACCAAATTAATATATATTTAAGATTTTTCGAAATCGCTGTGATGATATATCTGGGATTCAAGTTGTTATAATTTAAAATACCCGTTCAATCAAAAACCATAAATTGTAAGATAATGTATTAAATCCAAATTATTATAGAAATTATGAACATGTAATTTAAAGATGCAATTTGACTATAGTTATAATAATTACCTTAGTTAATGAAAATCATTCCATCGTTAAGTGCTTCGTACTAATGAGGTTGCTCTGGACAATGTAGTATTTTATAAGGTATAATAAGAGGTCTGAAATTTATAATGATCGGGATTAGTAATATATATTGAATATTAATCATATTAAATATATTTAAGAGGGAAGAGTAAAAGTCTTTAAAAATAATATGTTAATTGTTATGTATTTAACTTAATAGTGGCAAATTGATAATTTAATGTCCTCAAAAAAGCAATTTGCTTTTAATAAAATTGCTTTTCTAGGTTAATGTAATCTTTATATGATATATATATATATAAATATATATATATATATATATATATATATATATATATATATATATATATATATATATATATATATATATATATATATATATATATATATATATATATATATATATAAATTGAAATTTTCCAAATATCTGTTAAAAATAAGTAACTATAGACCAAGACTAATGATAAAAACACATGATAAAAGCATATGACTTTTCTTATATAATGCAATGAATTTACTTACTATTTTTACAGTAAAATATAGGTTATCCGTATATTAGATTCTTATATTCTTTCCAAGATATTGAATGTCGGCATTTAGTACACAAAATTCGTCGACAAAATCTGGCCAAGCGTGATGGAAGGATAAATAGGTTATTCTTAAAGCAGATAAATGACTATTGGCGTTCAAATACAAAAGTACTCAAACTACCTTTTCTCATACATAGAACGAGCTAGATCCACGAGAATAATATCACCAAATTCACTGCAAGATATTACGTATGAAAAGTAAACATGTTTCTCATCAGTAATTATTTTTTAATTAATGGGTTTTTTTGATAAATGTAATTGAAAAATGTGCAATGTCTCGAGAACGATAAATGCTAGCGTTGTAAAATTTATGTCAATGTTTTTTTAAGGAAAAATTATATAAGAGATATCTATTTGTGTAACCTTATTGAAGGTTTTAATTTTTTGATGATTTTTTCAAAATTTTACTCGAAAATTTTGGAGGGTTCTGAACATTCTATTGTGTTTTAAAACAATAGACTTCCAATATGCACGGATTGTAATTTTTGTGCCAAATTTCGTTCGAATCGGGCCATTCACCCGTGAGTTATCGTCTCCACAGACTCACTGACATACACACACACATACACACACACATACACACACGCACACACACGCACACGCACACACACACACACACACACACATTACCTCAAAAATGTCCGATTTGTGAACAGGGACGCTTGAAACGTGCTCTCCCGTCGAAAATTCGAATTCGAATTATCGGCCTCATCACAATACTTTATTTATACATTATACTATGAATATAAAGAAAGTAAAAATACATAGTAGGTAACTTATCACTATGATGGTATGGATATGATGGGAATAGTAGTACACAATTATAATAATTTATATAATTTATATATATATATATATATATATCCTATAAAATACCACAATCCAAAGTATAATACAAAAGGTGAAATGAGTATAGGCGCGATTTGCAGCTCTTAACACTCATCTCAAAAATATTACAAAAGAAAGATCTAGGAAATGTACAAGGAATATTATGAACCACAAGGAACAACAGAAACAAATAAAGGAGTGCAAACGGGGTATCAGTAATGTCTAGGGGGATTGTGACCCCTATACCTGGTTAAAGCGTGCTTTTATTCCCGGGAAACACTCCCAGAAACAACCAATCGCCCGAAGCAGCACCAATCCGTGCGTACAGGAAAAACAGAATCCTAAGGGAATATCAAAACCATAAAATCAAAAGAGAAACTATATAAGAATCATAGGATTTCCCTAATGAAAAAGGGGATCCAGAGTCCATACACATATAAGAATTAAAAGCACAAAGTTACAGTGAAGGAAAAGATTCCAAATAGTCAATTGGCAACAAGTCTTGGAAATTAGCATAAATTACATCATCATTACGCAGTTTTTTACAAAATGCTAAGTAATAAGTTTTTAGAAAGCCTATAGGAAAACCGTTCTTTAATGCTTCCTTTATCAAATGTCTTTCACATATATTTCGCTGTTCATTGGTAGAATTTAATTTACCATATCTTACAAAATGATTAACAATCAAATTTCTCATTACGCCAATACTCATATTACTACTCCAAGGAGTGATGTAATTAATATTACAGTTGAAACTTTTACGTTTATCATACATTCTGTAACATAGATGATCTTGAGGATTTCTATATATTGAGATATCCAAAAATACCACTTCACCATTATTTTCTACAGTTTCAATAAGTTCAAGGTTACAGGGGTAAAAAGTAAAGTCAAATTGAAAATCTTTATCAAGATGGCCGATCAAGATGTCATCCACGAAACGGAAATACATAATCTCATTGAGAATATGTGTACCGTTTTCATAACTGTATAAATATAAATCCGCCAGTAGCGACGAACAGCCACCACCCATAGGTATTCCTTTGATTTGTTTAAAGAAATCAGTGCCATTGAACAAAATGTTCTCAAACAAGACCAATTTTATCAAAAATTTAAACTTATCATAGTCGTAGGATAAAAGTTGAGTATTTCTATTATATGTATCCTTTAAAATATCATAAAGATCCTTTAAATGGATGCAGTTGAATAAATCTTTAAAATCGAAACTCTTAAAGTATAACTTGTCCGGAGTTTGTTTCAAACGTGTTATTACGTCATATCCATTATTGATCATTACAGAATCACATGATTTTATCTTCTTCATTACTGGTATTAATATATTAGCTAATATTGCATTTGCCTTAGTCAAATATGAACCACAACCAACCGTGACCGGTCTGAATTTCACTGGCTGTTTATGTAACTTAGGTATAAGTACCAAATAAGGGAATCGAACAAATTTAATCTCATGACCTATGCGCTTGTATAATGCTATAATTCTGTTCTTATTTACTTCAATGTTACTCGTTATTTTCTTGTAAGTATTATCATCTTCATAACATTTTCTTAAAAGAGCTATGTAATATGGTTTGCAAGTAAATGCATATTTATTTGTAACCTTATCCATGTACGTAATAACAAATCTATTTTGAAATTCCATTAGCAACTGCTTGTCTAATGTGCAATGGGATATACGAAAATCTTGGCGTTTATATGTAATTTTAAAATCGTTTACTACGTGATATTTCCATTCATTGAATGTGGACAAAGGTAAACTGTATTTAATGGCCATTTTGTATATGAATACTTCAATTTCTTTTGTAAATTTTTGCTCAACATTACTGAATACTTGAGATCGAAATTTGGTACCCAAATGTAAATATTCCCGTAGATCCTTATGAGTAGCCAGTGTTATGTCACCTGTAACAATATGTTCATGGTCCAAATTACAGAGTTGCTCACTTCCACATCGGCAATCCAATTCTTTAAATTTATCCAGATTTTTAGCAAGATTGTTGTAATTGAAAATTTTACGTCCGTTCGTTTTTTCGTAACGATAAGTCAAAAAAAGGCTAGTATTCTTCATAGGTAAAAGATAATTATACTTTTTAAGTATATGGTTAAAATGTAAACCATCAAATTTTTTGTTGCTGAAAGTGGCTATAAAATATTCCTTTTTCAGTATTTCCACATCTGTTACCCCTAACTTTATATCATATTTATTAGCATGTAAC